>OY744604.1:26791598-27181598 GCA_963556255.1 Allolobophora icterica
TCGGCACTGGTGTAATGCAAAACAGCTCGAGCCTCAGTTCAGCTGATTATAAGGCCTTAGCCAAGGAAATTTGGTTTTGACAAATCTCCAAATCCCAAAGCTGACTGATTTACGATTTTGTTAAAGTCATTCTGAAGCCATGAGCTGAACCATTTTATAGTTCGGGAGAGATACAGTTAATGTGCGCTGTTCCCAACGAACCCAAAATATAACGACTGTCATTTAAGTTCAAACTATTCGTGCTCGCCTTTCTTACTGATACGGTTCCACTCTCTCTGTACCAATGTCCATTATAATTTTGAGTTTTGAAAATGTAGAAAATTTCGATTTAGTTAAGAAACTTAAAATTTGCCTCATGCTTTATTTTGAATACTGACCTGCAAAGACCTTTGAAGAGCGGCAACATAAGGCGAGTGTCGTTTAAGAGGAAATGAATTGGAATTGGAAGGCAGATGATTATATAAGTCAAGTTAGGAGTTCTCGAAAATGTAAGACTAGTTTTGAGTGGAGATCAAGAGGGTGATAGATAGACGAATCTGAGGAAGGTGATGTAGGACGGGTTGCAATGAGGATGGAGGAACCGAGAATCTGCGGAACTCAGTTTGGAGATCGTTCCAGATGAGTCACTGTGGTTCTGTATTGGATATGGCTCGGTTGGAGAACTGGAGATGAGTAGTGACCGCGGGCCGAGACAAACTTAGATTGGAGGATTATTGGGTGGAGCGCCAGGAGCGGGTTGCCTGGATGGTGAAGAGATCGCGGAGATACTTGGACTGGGAATATTGTAGGGTGTTGTAGGTTATTAGTAGGTCTTTGAAGTGGATTCGTTCTGGAATTTTTAGCCAATGGAGTGAATTGAGGATGATAGCGATACGATGATGTTTAGGCGTTGTAATGACAGTCCGGGCTAGTGAGTATTGGATGAGCTGCAGAGTGCAGACGCCTGATTTGGGTGGAATCAAGGTTGAGAAAGAGCCACCTGTAGTAATCGAGCTTTTGATGAACAATGGAGGTAGTGCTGGTGGAGGCAGTTACGGCGGAGGCAAGTAAGGTTTCTATGGAATGGTGTTTAGTGAATGGGACTGAGGAATGAATTAGTCGTTTAACTGAACCAGGACCATTCTTTCAGTTAACTTAGATAGAAAGGAAAGACTAGAGATGGGAGGGTAGTTAGATAGGTTTTCCTAGTCAAGATTTGCTTTTTTGAGAAGGGTAGTGACTGACAGTGCTTAGAGGCCAGTGTAAATTTGCCGGTAGATAGTGAGAAGTTTATAATTTTGGTGATTACAGGAACAAAGACAGAGCTTGATCCTATCCTCATTCGTAGGGCTTTGAAGTGGTTTCGTTCTGGAATTTTTAGCTAATGGAGTGACTTGAGGATGGTAGTGATATGATGATGCTTAGGCGTTCTAATCGGTGAGGATAGGATCAAATTCGTATTGCTTGTTTGGAAGAGATTTTAGGAGTAACACTCCTGTTTCGGGGGCAGGATAGAGAATTGGGAACGATGACTGAGAGGCCGGAGAAGAAGAGTTGAGAGAAGGGAGTGAATCGGTACTGGATGAGGAAAGGGGAGTTTGTATATAGAAGACACTATAGTGTGAAACGAAAAGATAAGATTTTGTCTGAGAAAAATGAACAGACGGTATCAGCGATGGAGTTGGAGGTAAGGGAGCTAGGGAGTGTGACGGAGATTTGCGATGAAGGAAAGCGTTGAGAGCACGCCAGAGATGTTTGAATTTCAGTTTCAGTTTTTCTGAATCGAAACAAATCAAATCAAGTCAGGCCAAGTCAAAACAAATCAAGTCAAGCTAAATCAATCAGATTAAAAAGGTCACTCAGATGAGTGGCCTCGTGGGAGTCAGGCTGCCACTGTACAATAGGTCGAAATTTGATTCTGGCGCTGGTTGGCTTCGCTTTACTTTCTTCAGTAACGCCGACTCTTTAGAAATTAATTCTTCATAAGCGTCCTCGTGTAGCGCTTTCAAATGGACTCGAGCATTAGTAAAGTTGCGCCCCGAAATGATTCGACCACACGGCTTGTTTTTAACTACAGTACATACCGAATTGTCATTCAAAAATGGTATTATTTCGTGTATTTGCATTGTCGTAGTGGTGAATGATTATGATACTACAAAAGTGGACGGAGCAAAATTCGTGGCTGCTCGGACTGAAGACAGCTGAAGGGAAGGTAAAGACAAGACTATTGAATAGAAATGCACCAGAGTTTGCACTAAAAAGTAATTTGAGTGGTAAAGATTTGGTTAAAGTCTAAAAGGCTGAAAACTGATCTACTCACGTAACGCTGAGACCTGAAGATCCGCATTACAAGGTGAGCGTTCAACCTTCAGGCCATAGGGCGAAAACTCTTCCGGCTTGAATTCAAGCCTACAGCCTAGCACTACATTATGACGGCGACGTTGTGAAGTGCTACTGACTCGAAATCGTAAACTCAAAATTTCTAAACCGCTCCTTAAAGGCTAAACGCAGGGCGCCGGCTTATTCGCGAGCGCTGCGTTGTGCAAGATCTTCTGATCTTCGGGATTCGACCTGATTACGACTCAATTTTGGTGCGCCATCGGTTAATGCCTTGTGCATTAGACACCGGCGTGAAAGAAGCTACAAATTAAAATAATAGGCTTACTATTCAGAAAATGGAGTTGTTTTCTTTGCGAAACATGACCGGTGTTACATGAAATTCCTTCCATTTGCTATACAGGCTCAAGTTAAGGACGTAGGGTCTACTTCTTGTGGACACGATGTGCATTTACAATACGTCAGAGACATTCACTAAGTACTTTAATGAAAAATTTTCCAAGGGTTAAATTATGGATTATAAACGGTATAGTTGTTTTATCTTCTTATGTTTATGTAGTTTCACAATGTTAAAACCAGATCAACAGATTGTGCGTTTGGGAATGATAGAAATTGACCAGATGTCTTCTTCTTAGCAAAGTCCAAAGCATTTCTTCGTAGAGATTTCTCGCGGCCCTTGCTGCAGACGGGCAAATCCGATGAACAGCTGCTCCAGAGTCGTTTGTCCCATCGAATAGTCCTCGATCTGGTACGTCACCTTCGCCCTCTCCATGATCCCGAAAATTTCAGACCATTTAATAACCCGCGTTTTGACCTGGTAGTTAAGAAGGTTCTCGTGATGGTCCTTGAGGACGCTGTTTGGATACGTATGGCTGACGAAAGTCTTTAACTTCTCAATCCGTTGCTGAAGTTCTTCGGAGTCGGCTGAGCGCTGGAGCTTGATGATGAGTATGTAGTCATCGCTGAACTTATCCCTTAGGTGCTGGAGGCTCCCAAGGCAGAGGAAGCGACCGTTGACGAGGATTCCCAACCGAGTACAAATGGCTTCGCATTCTTCCATGCTTTTAAAACAAGAAACATCATGTTGCTGTCATGAGATGCCATATTATAAACCAAGGCCATGAATGTTACCATTACCCTATTGCCCTCCACTAATGAGTAAATTAATCACCAGTTAATCACAAAGTCAAAGTTATTACACAAACTGCTAAAGCATTACAAAGTTGTCTACTTCTGATCAACTAACTACACATGAATATGCAATCAATACTGCCAAAATTTATAAAATAAATTGACCCCATATTATTATACTTTCACTGTTAAGAAAGGATTCTAGGTTTCCAGGAATCTCACAGCTTAACTGATCAAGACTTGCAGATTTAATCCAGACTTTCTTCACGGATAACAAGGCCGATAATTCCAAATACTTTTAACGATAGATTCCACCTCTCAGAAGTAAGTAATCCAACAAGAAATCGCAGTAACTATATTTAACGCATTACGCGATCGTTTCCATTACTACTTCGCATATGATCAATACGCTATCACTTCAGTTCCTACTACTAATTCCACTTAGACACATTAATCTCAACCGAATACGGTGGCAAACTGAAACAGGAGTCTAACTGAAACAGGAGTCCAACTGAAACAGAGTCTAACTGAAACAGAGTCCAACTGAAACGGAGTCCTTCGTCAGGCAAGGCGTCCGTTTTAACTAGTCTCGGTCGCAGCTGCTGCGTCATCGACATTATCATGGGCCTCAGTCAGTCTTCTGGAAAACTACAGACATCTCCTGTCCACATGGCGGTCCACTTGCCACGTGGACAGGAGAGAGCCTTTGCAAGGAAAGATCGGTGACCCATATCTGTCCCAGTGTCCGACTGCTTGTCTCCGTCCGTCCTGTCGTCGCTTAGCCATCAGTCCCGTTATCCTCGACCAGCTCATTGTCAACAGCCGAGACCGAATAAAATTAATTTAGAGAAAAGCGGTGCCAGTTATTACAAAATGACAATTTCGATTTAAATATAAATAAATAATGTATTGAAATCCTATTGCGCTGCACATCAGCTAACAACAAATCGCGTATAATACACGATGATGCACAGGGATGTCCTAAGTAGCCGGACCTTGGTCCCATTTCGATTCTCCTTTTCATTTTGCGATGTCTACTGTTTTGCACGTGACTGTTTAATGCACTGTACAGTTGTATAAATAATAAAAATTATGGTTATGGCTATAGTTAAGTCACATACATTTAAACTGATTACGTCGCTAAGACTTATCAACTGGCTTACCGACTTGTTATCGACTTCTCAGGTAATCAATTTTGTCTATTAGTCACCTAAAATAGAGTGCATTTTACCGGATACTGTATACTCTATATTGACCGTAACGTCATTTCCGTGGACATTTTATGGAACCCTGCGGATCTAATATAGGACTATGGATCCTTTATGGGCTCCGATACATGTGGGTATGCTGACGGGGACAGACCGATGAGTGTGAAATGTTAACGTGAATTTATAGAAGATGACAGACGCATTCGAGTGTTTACAAAAGTAATAAAGCATACAACTGAGTTCAAGGCCGGATTTCTCTCGGATTTCTGCAGTGTCGTTGAAACCAGCGTATTTTCATCTGAGCAAAGCTCGAGGGTACGTACCATACGTATTCTATTTTTTGAAAGGTACCTACGTATTTTAACGTACCCTATTTTAGGGTACGTAAACAATACAAAAATACGTTAACCACGTCATTGCTCATTATCCAATCAAATAATTGTTTTTCGCATTTTTCAACACTTTCACGTGCGTCCATTCCTTCCCACGTTATCTGGGCATCGCTGAGTCGCTGACTGATGCGTATAAAGATATAGGCCTACTACAACTTTTGAGTTACAGAAATTTGCAAACCAGTGACGTGTACTTAGCTCTCCTCAGAATGAAAGTACAATTTGCATTAAATTAATTATAACCGAAGAATTGATCGAATTAAATTTACTGCTACGCTACCGAAAGTACCGGTTTCAATGACTCATACTGTTGACGTCAGATTATACGTAGGCAATGGGTCGCCGAGTAAACCATAAATAAAATTTTCGTGTATGATACGTACCATACGCGTATTGTATTTTTTGAAAGGTACGTACGTATTTTAACGTATTCTATTTTAGGGTACACGTACCCTCGAGCTTTGCATCTGAGTGTGGGGTATAGTAAGTATAGCTATAGTAAAGTATTAAAGGCAGGTATTGAGTAAAGAACTGGTGATCTGATATCGACTGTTAGACTGTTGGCTTGTTGTTCCCTTAGGCAATTGTTGCTCCTGTCCTGCTGCTGATGTCTTCGTGAAATCGAAACTCGGAAACCGCAATTAAAACACGCAATACGTTTAGTGAACAAAGTCGCTAGCCGTCGACAGCTTAGCGACTGATTTCGACTTGAGGGTACAGCGACGAATGGCGACGGCGAATGAGACTACCTGTGCGATGTCAGTATGATGGTAGTGCCGACTTTTCGTGCTGCGGCCAGAGTATTCCAGACGTGTCTTCTGGCTTCTGGATCGACGCCCGTTGTCGGTTCATCGAGGAAGACGACCGTCGGATTTCCAATCAACGCAACGGCCACGCATAACTTACGCTTGTTTCCACCGCTACCAACAAAGTAATACAAAACACGTCAAGATTATTAGGTATGTTACGCCATGGTAAATTATGATAACATAAGGTAAAGGTAACTAAGGTAACGGTATTGCAAAACGTACGAAAACGTGAACATATGTAAGGTATGAAAAGTTTAGGCATGTTTAATTTGTAAAAAATGAGCTCGGTTAGTCGAAAGTTTTACAGATTTACCAAAGAACACGAAAGCTGGTCAAAATCTAATGTTGTTAATATGTTGCACGCGAAGCAATTGACGAGTAATGAGTCACTTTAGTTTCATTACTCCCAACATATTTTGAGTTACTTAGCTGAAGAGGTCAGAAGAGGAAATAGCCACTGAATCCAGGGTTTCCGTTAACGCCCAAACGGCCGTTTCTACGTCCGAAGAAAACGTCCAAAACGTCCAAAATTTGGCAATTTTGGCTGATTTACAGCAAAATTTTAGGTCCGGACGTAAGTGGGCCAAGGTCCTACGTCCTTTTTTGTGCTCCTTACGGAAACACTGGCTGAACCTAACACTCACAATGGATTAAAACACTGTGATAAATTAAGGTAACTTATGATAAAGTAATTTAAAGAAGTTTAAAGACAGGGAGTGTATTGAAATTAGTCTGCAAACAACGATCTGTAACTTATCACGCATTTGAATTTGAACACAGGTAATTCGGAATCACCTGAGTTTTCCAGCCTGTTTGTTAGTGTATGGCTTGAGCGTCAGACTTTCAATGAGTCGGTCGATGACCTCTTGTCGGACCTCCACGGGAATTCCGTGTGCCAATGCGTACATCCAGAGGGTCTCCTGAACAGTCAGTTGGTCGATGATCGAGTCGAACTGCGGACAGTAACCGATCTTCTGACGCACCTGTGCAAGGTCGTCTTCGACGCTTTTCCCGGCAATATAGGCGCTTCCGGAGGATGGCCGGATTTCTCCAGTAAGCATCTTGAATGTGGTCGTCTTTCCGGCTCCGTTGACGCCCAGGAGACCGAAGCATTCCTTCTGAGAGATTCCGATACTCAACTGGTTAACGGCCACAAAGTTTCCAAAGAGCTTCGTCAGATCCTTGGTGACGACTGATTCCGTCTTGCCGAGTTCTTCTATCGGATTCGACCGGATGCGCTTTCGCTCATTTGCTACATCCGAGTCTTCACTGGTCTTTCCATCTTCATCAGCATCCATCTCGGTGAGCGTGGCTTGACTCACTCGGTTCGGGGTCATCACCTTGAGTAGTCGACCGACGATGTCAGTTTCGATGATGTAAAGAATGAGAAAGAAAACGATGCCTTGAAGGACCATGACGACCAATGGGCGCCCAACCCCAGGAGGCGTCCACGACAGATAGTTGTCAACCATTTCTATGCAGCCTTCACCACAGTTGCCTTAAAACGCAACAACAGTTTCTGTGTGACGCAAAATTAGAATGCAACAACAGTTTCTATGCAAAAATGCAACGTTTGTTTGTAAATGAAAACGTAAACGTAACGCAGTTAAAACTGCAATCACAGAATAATAATTGCCTTTCAGAGAAGACGCAATAAGTTAGGTTGCTAAAAGCCGTTTAAGGCGATATGAAATATTTTACTCTAAACGGACCTATTCAAGTAATTATGCATCCATACATAAATGAATACAGCACAAAGGATTCATTCGTTGGATATTTAGCTAGTTCATTCAGTAGGCTATATGTGGATAGCGCTCCTTCAGGATTTTTTATTAAGAAACTCGTCCTGCATATATACACACACATACATACATACATACATGCATTATTGCATGTAGGCACATGACCTCTTACATAGATGCAGGTGTTAGGCTAGGTCCGTAGGTTAGCGGGAATCTGTTGCCTTAGAATGAGTGGCCTTGTCTATAAATAAGACTGCCGCCTTTGTTCTAGAGCTCATTAGTCTTGTGTTGGTCAGACATGCTGGTCTGACGTTAGTAGAGCTCAGTGTATTATTTTGGTTGACCATGTTGGGTTTACAATAGTGGAGCTCAGTCTGTTATGTTAGTTAAGAGAGCTGTTAGTTGACCGCATGTGGTCTAGGTAAAGATAGTTTGTTAGTCGACGTTGTGACGGTTGTACGCCGGTTGTGTTCAACTTCGTGGCTGACCGGGTGGTCGAGTGTCCGCTTCTGAATGTCATACGAACGGTGCTTTGACCTTTTGTTACTCTTGAGTTGTCTCGCTCATCGTTTGGTAACTATATCGCATGTTCATTATATTAAATCCTATTTTTTTTAGAAGTTTGGGCTTGCATTCCGTTCTTTAGCGAGAATCATCACTAGCAACATACCACAACATATAATATTATACATAGATACACGCAAACATACTTAAATACATACACATATATACGTTCGTGTTTGACAAATCTGTTGGAGTTCTTTGACGAGGGTAGACGAGGGAAAACCTGTAGATATAATTTACATAGATTTTGCCAAAGCATTTGACAAAGTACCTCATGTAAGGTTGGCCAAAAAGTTACAATCAGGTGGGATTAGAGGGCAGGTACTAAGATGGATTCGAAGCTGGTTATCAGGTAGAAGACAAAAGGTGGGCCTTGGTGATAAACATTCTGGCTGGACGACAGTGCTAGGTGGAGTGCCACAAGGATCAGTGTTTGGGCCACAGCTGTTCCTAATTTTTACTAATGACATAGACGATGGGATTTTATCTTAAATTTCTAAGTTTGCGGATGACACAAAACTATGTACAGCAGTGGATGATGAAGAAGAAGCAGAGGTACTGCGGGAAGATCTAAGAAGAATGTTCAGATGGTCAAAATACTGGCAAATGCTCTTTAATTTTGAAAAGTGCTCAGTTATGTATATGGGAAGAGAAACAACGAGTTTTCATATGAAATGGGGGTACGGTATTGAAAGTGAGTGATGAAGAAAGGGACTTGGTATTGATTAGGCACAAGAGTGCAAAACCTTCGAGGCAATGTGATGAAGCATCAAAAAGGCTAAGTCAACTTTAGGGATGATAAAAAGGACAATAGTCACCAGAGACAAAGATACAATAATAAGGTTGTACAAATCACTGGTTAGGCCGCAGTTGGAATACTGCATCCAGGTATGGAATCCACACCTGAAACAGGACATGGAAAAACTGGAGAAAGTGCAAAGAAGAGCTACAAAAGTGACTTGGGGCTACAAGGATCTGAGATCTGAAGAAAGGTTGAAAAGGTGTGGACTAACAACACTGAAGAGAAGGCGGAGCAGAGGAGATCTAATTGAAGCTTATAAGATTATAACTGGAAAATAAGCACTGCAGTGGGAGCGGTTCTATGAATTAGCACCAAACAAGGCCACCCGGGGACACAGGTATAAATTATTTAAGCAGCCAAAGGGAACATTAGAACGGAAGTTCTTCAGTGCAAGAATTCTTGACCTGTGGAATGGGTTGGATGATGGTACTGTCTCAGTGGACACAATGACAGCTTTTAAGAAGAAGCTACGAAAGCTGGGCTACTAAGCGTTCCAGGTTAATTTGCAGTGGTTCTAACACAGACTACACGTCTTCTGCACACTTAATACCTTGTTATGTTATGTTATGTTATGTTATGTTATGTTATGTTATGTTATGTTATGTTATGTTATACATACACATACATACACATGCATTTGACCTATGGATGCATAAATATACATATATATTACAAACTTAAATACATACAAACATTCAGTCATACATCATACACGCACACATGTATACATACATATATACAATACATACATGTATAAGTACATTTGTGCATACCTACTTACTTACTTTGAAGAATTCCCAATTTAAGACTGACGTGGGTTGCCAGGTTCGAATCACTCAGAGGAATGCAGGATTGGGTTGCTTTACCAAGAGGGGAAACATGTGCCTGAACCTGGCCCCCCCTCCGGCCAATCACGTCTTTCATTTTCAATCACACTGGCAAGCCATGCGGCCAATGGCTGTCTTCCTCAGCCAGTCATTTACCCAACACTTGCACGTTTATTAGGCTTAATTTGTATTCCTTATAATCGCCTAACTCACAAGACATCCAACAGCTTAAAAACTAACTTAATGCTTGAAAATATAAGAGACGATGATATGACTGATCTTCCTATACGGATCGAAATGTTGGACAATAGCCCAATGGGAAAGCAAGACGAGAAAAGAATTCTTATAGCATAAATGAGCTGATTGAGGAAGATCGCAAGGATTTCAAGGATAGAGAAAATAAGAAACGATGACATAAGGTATCGGAATAGCTTTGCTAAACAAAGTCGTTCAGCGATGGTTTGGACATGCTCAGAGAATCTCAGTTGACGGAATCCCACGAAATGCACTACATGCAAAATTTGAAAGAAAAAGATCAAAAGCAGACTAAGACAATGCTGGATAGATCAAAATCAAAATCAAAAAATTAAAATCAGTCTTTATTGTTCCTTGAACAGTGTACGTATCATCATAATATTTGAAATATTAAAGCAATGATGTTAATACATTCATTCATTTGATATGTAAAGTTTAAGAGTAACATTAGAACCTTCACTGTTATACTTTCTAAGTAGTGAGTTAATACTGTGTGTTAAGCACTATAACTGAGTTAGCACATTTTGCACTGGACCGGGAACAAGGGCGACCCAAAAGGGGCGTAAACCCCGCTATATTAGGGTAACCCACATTCCATCTACATATTGATGGCAGTTGCATTATTTTATCATTGGTTTACAGTACCGCTCATTAGGCAGCTATTTGAATTAATTAGCAAGTTGACACACATTTAGTAATCAGTTAGCAAAGCTAATATAAATGAGCACCTAACATCAATTGGACTATCACTAAGGGGAGCAATGGACTATTATTCGCGACGTGTGCGTTATTCTTGATATCACTCACTCGTTTACTGAACGTATTTTACCCGGTCCTGCTACTATCACCTGAGGCGCTTCCGAGCTACTAGACGAGTCTCCTCTCCAGTGTTCACCTTCATTGTCCACGCTTTCATCTGTTCACGTGTTGATTACTGCAACTCTCTACTTGCTGGCCTTAGCTAAATCCGCCTCTCTTCTCTTCAGTCGACAGTAAATGCTGCTGCCAGCCTGATTGTCCGTCTCCGTCTCACATCTCGACTTACATGACTGAACATCTTCACTGGCTTTCCTTAATGCCCTCATCCGCTTCAAAATTCTATTTATTATTTACAGAGCGTTCTTGGGTCAAGTCCCAACCAGCCTTTGTCATTCTATTTGTCGGCCTATCTCGGCTGTCTCAATTCGACCTCTTCGCCCTCGGGCTGGGATTGAACTCTTTGTCCCTTGGTCGAAGACTGCTATGGCTCAGCATTGTACTTTTGCCGAATAATATTATGTCCCTCGCTATGGAACGATCCCCCTGCGATTCGTTCCACGCTCCTTATTCGGGTCTTGCTGCTTCTAACCGCTGTCTTCAAGCTTTTCTTTCCCCTCGGTGCTCCTCGCAATGGATGCGCCTCTGATTGTACGGAGAGGCGCTTTAGAAATCTTTAAATAGAATACAATGCAATACAATACAATTTATTCGTACCCATCGCCGCCAAATGGTAGGCGTTAGGATCTGACGACTGCTACACGAAGTCCAGAATATACCAGTTCTAATAAAATGTTTGTCCAAATAAATGAGGATCATCTCGCCTCACAATATATCGTGTATAGACCTACCATAAGAAACATTGCGTTACATATTTTACTACTATTCACATTCCTTCCCATAGCCCACCGCAATCATCCCACTGCATCCCGCATACAAGCGAGATACAGCGGCGTTTAAATACTCAACACAAAAATCTTGCACCTGGACAACAAGGATTGGGCTGATGAAGCTGTTCGTTTTTTGCGCAGACATCGGCAAGTTTCTCTCCTTTGGCCATTTGGTTGCAATGTTTCTGATTGTTGTAGTTGTTGAAGATGTTCTCAAGAACCGCGTGGAAGCAGTAGGTGGGAAAGAAGGTGTAGAATATCCATAACACTGCTTGATGGGTACTTTGTAACGATCGCGTCTTCAACAGGTTGATAATGATTGGCGCGAATAGCTCTTCAAAGCAACCAGAAGCAGATCGTATACCCTTTACGCAGATATTGTCATACTAGGATTCACTGTTGCAGAGCTACGACTCTGTGGCCCTTGGGAAACGGACATTATCCCCCGGACATTATCCCCCGGACATTATCCCCCCGGACAGAATCCCCCATTTTAGCTAGGACATAATCCGCCCCGGATAAAATCCCAACTCTGTGTAATAAGCCTATTTCTACATTTACATGTAATTGATAAACCTTAATAGCCCTGTTGCCCTAGTGTCAGCTTGTTAATGTTGTAAATGTATAGACTAACGACTTGTTAGTGTCATTCGGGTGTAAAAATGAGACTTGTTAGTCGCCTAGTTCTTAAGGGTAAGGCTTGTTAATGTCAGGATTCGCGAGGTCAGTTGCCCAAAAAGCGGGTCAGGCACAGCGCCAAGCAGCTACAAGCCGTCTTCTGCACCCTTGTTAGCGTCACTTAGGTATAAAGTATAGACTTGTTAACGAATAAATGGAACTTAACTGAACGAATATAAGTTTGTAATAATTATGTGTAATGTAGGCTAATTGATAAAACTTAATAGCCCTGTTGCCCTAGTGTCAGGTTGTTTGGTCAGCTTAGGTATAAAGCATAGACTTGTTAGCGAATTAAACAAACTGTAAATATATTCTTCTTATTAAACAAATTGAAATTTATTCCTACTGATGTTGAGGTGATTAGCAATGGCTTAGTTCTTTTTTCCGTCATCACGCGTCATGATATATATGTGTGAAATATAGGTTATTATTTCCTAGCCTGGTGGGGATTATGTCCTACCCCGGGGGGAGGATTCTGTCCGGGGGATAATGTCCGGGGATAATGTGCGGGGGGTTAATGTCCGGGGGTTAATGTCCTACACTCGTGGCCTAGGGCCTATCCCTCGTTAAAACATACGTTTTGAGGGAAGTTTAGGAGAAAGTCATAAGATGCTTAAATTTCCAGCTCAACCTGCAGTGATTAGTAGCGAATTATTTGATTTCAAATTACTACGATTAATTTACAAAATAATTATTTTCAAAAAGCCTCCGTTGCTTAACAACAAATATTGTTATTCAAAATGAGCGAAATAAGCGATATTTAAAATCAGCGATAGATATCGTTGAGTGTCATTTCAGAAAGAGTGGAAAAGCTGTAACTTCTCACCTGTAATGAAGCAGATGACGAAAAGCCAAATGAATGCGGCTGACGCTTCTAGAAAAAGGAACGACCATGCGTAGGTAAAAGACAACATGGAAAAACCGTACAGCATTAAACCAATGAAGATTATCCTGAAATTAATACACACCTGCATAAAACAACCATTGTCGGTATTCACAGATTTCACGTGAACCTTTCGCCGCCTGATATACACGGTGGGCCAAAAAAAGTAACCCCCTACAGATGTTTCCTAATATTTCGGCCAAAAGTAAGAATTTTAAATCAAGTTTTACTGGCTTACAAGTAATTCATATTTTACGTATAACAGCCAAATTTCACTAAAATATTTCAAACAGAACTAAAGTTATATCACTTCTACTGAGTCCACATATTGTTTTTTGATGGTCCAAAAATATGTAACGCAACAAAAAGTATCAGGCAACCATTTTATTGTCACATCTCAATTAATTGGCATCAAACAGACTTTATATTGCTTCATGACTTGTGTTCAATATGTCCACCACCGGTACCCACGCATGTTTTGAATCTCTTTTTTAAAGTTTTGATGGCCTTGTTGATAAGTTCCAGAGGTAAAAATTCCCATATCAACTCCAATGCGACCTTCAGTTCTTTTATCGTTTTTGGCTTTGGTCGCATATTGTGGTATTTCGCCAGCATAGCTCCCACACGTGATAATCCAGGGGGTTCAAATCCAGATAGGTTGGGAGGCCATTGGTCCTTCTCAATGAAACCAGGCAATTGACATTGAGCCAATCTTGCGTGAGACGAGCAGTGGTAGGCCAAGATGGCAAGCCGTCTTGCTGAAAGATGAATCCCGCTGGCAGCAAACGCTTGCAATCTGAAATTAATTCTGGAAGCAGCTGAGAAACGTAATATGCAGCATTCACCTTCGACTTTTCATCAACAAAATGCAGTCGCCCTTTGCCATCAAAACAAATACCAGCCGATACCATAACACGTGGAGCAAACTTCTCGCATTCAATGATCAAGCGATCAGGTCTTGCTAAATGATGTCACAATGACGTGCAGTTACGCTGGTGCCGTTTCTTTTCTAAATAATAATAGTAATAATAATAATTACATTTAATGATTTAAAAATTCTTACTTTTGGCCAAAATGTTACCAGTTATTTGAGATGTGACTTAATAGAATCGTTTTTTGTTATTTTTGTTGCGTTACATGTTTTTCAACTATCAAAAAACTGTGGGTGGACTCAGTAACAGTGACATAACTTTGGTTCTGTTTGAAAGATGTTGGTGAAATTTGGCTGTTATACGTAAAATATGAATTATTTTTAAGCCAGTAAAACTTGATTTAAAAATTCTTTCTTTTGGCCGACATATTAGCGAAAAGCTGTAGGGGTTACTTTTTTGGCCCACCCTGTATTAAATTAAAAGTAAGTGGGTCAAATACTTACCTGACGAGAAAGTTAATTCAAGACATCTAAGCTAATCACTAATTTTCTCATCCCGTGGCCTTCTTCATATTTCTCCCATCAATTTCTAATTGTTCTCTTTCCTTTCATCCTTCATGTTGTCTTCATCGCTCCCATCACACTCACGATTCCTCTCATTTTTACTATTCTTCTTTCCTTTTCTTCTTTTTTCTTCTACTACGTCTCCTGTGTATTCTTCTTTTATTCGATCATCTTCACTCTTCCTTATCTTCTCCTTCTTAATATTGTTCTCCTTCTTCCGAGTTTCTTCTTTTCTTCATTCTTCTCTTCTTCATCTTCTTCTTCTCCACATTCATCTAATTAAGTTCTTTCTCGTCGTTCACAGACTTCAATTTCTCCTCATTCTCCTTATAATCCTCGTTCTGCTTCCTGTTCAGTTTCTCTTCCTCCTCCTCTACTATCTCAGTTTTCTTATCCTATTCTATACTCGCATTGTCAAGAGAGGAAAAGAGATTTGAAGGTTGACGTCTTTAGACACTATATACCCACCAAGAATTTTGCCAGTAGCCATCGACACCAAAGCCAAGGATGACGACGATGATCAAGATACACGGAACGAGGTAACTGACGTAATCCCAAATAAATGTTGCCAGCCAGAAATTATGCAGACTGACTCCGCTCACGAGTTGGCTGTGCTTGGCTCCCGACTTTCTTTCGTTTATCAGAAAGATCAGGAAGCTGGCGAACAGGAGTGCCATTCCGAATATTACGAGAAAGCAGAAACCGACACTCGTACCGGTGGAATCGAAGACGTGTTCCGATGAGTTCTTGGGAAGTGGGTGGTTGAAAGTTTTGATAAGGTACTCCTTGTTGCCAAAGCATTGCATCAGAGTGTTATCCAAGAACGATAAGGAGATGGCGATCGTGTGGTAGGCTTGATTGTTGAAAAGTCCGGTAATGTTCAACTTTCCGCCAGAGTCTTCTTCTATGGTAGCGCCGATCTGGTACTTCCAGTTGTACTGGTCTTTGTGATCTTTTCCGATCCATATCAGGTAGTCATCCATGGTGGAGTAGCCTGGCTCGGAACTGATGAATGAAGCGTTACTCTGCCTTGAAACACTAGTTTCATAGCAAGTTGACAGAGTCTTTGCTTTCGCAGTTTGAGACCGAACGTCGTACGGAGTGATTGGATTTGTGAAGTTGGTGAGGTCAAGGATTAGAGATGGGATATTATCGTGTCTTGACGGACCCGTAATGGTGAAGCGGGCGACTATGGTCAAGAGGACGGGTATCAGAATCTGGCCCAATGTCAGTACATAGTTTCGAATGCAATAAATAAATCGCTTGTAAAACATGGCACGTAGCTGGAGATTCTGCTTTTTCCAACCGGTCTCCTTCCGATATACCACATCAGCACCTAAAATTAGTTTTCAAGCATTCTAGTACAATGCGAGAATGTTCACTCTACTTCAACAAGATGTCAGTCGTGTTATGTAGTGTAATGCTATGTACATGTTATGTACAAGTTTATTGCGGGACCTAAAAAAGTGTGTTTTCTGAGATAAACTGTGAACTTGGCATGTCTGGAATGTACAATGTGTAGTATGAATTTTAGAGATTAGTTCAAGTAAACTACACATAATTTGTCATAATACCTGAATTTTAACTAACAAGTAGCCTACAAGTACAGAATAACGGCTTTAGGAAGAGTGTGCAGTTGGTATTACTGAATAGACGTTTAGGCACGTTGTAATGCAGCACAATCCGGGTGTCATTGCAGCTTAATATGTTAACGATCCTAGTATAGGAAGTGCGGTTTTATAATCTCAAGCCCAAAACTTATTGACTTGGGATCTTATAATTATGGGTAATTCTGTAAACCAAGAAATATGCCTTTTTAGAGTTCGAAAGTGATGAGAGTTAACAGTGCTTCAAATAACACAAAATATATAACGACTCCCTTTTTAACTGTATAGGCCTACCTTTCGTGCTTACCTACGAAGAGACGCCATTGTTGCGCGATCCACTCTGTAGGAATGTAAGCTTACCTTACACATTTGAGTTTTCATAATCATAAGGTAAAATTTATCTTGGCACTTTACATTTAGTTCACTCTTTGTTTCGGCTATTGACTTACATGAGTTTTTCAAAATTTTGCACCGTACGATATATAAATGTGGGCCAGTTAATACAAAGCAAAAGTAGTTAAAAATAGGCCGAAAGCAGAACACCCCCTCCAAACATAGGGACGTAGCCAGAACAGACCCTCCATACAGAGCGCGGTTTTGAGCGCATGCAATAACAAACAAACAACAAACAAAATCCGTTTATTTGAACAGAAGAGAAGTAGTTAGAACAGTAGAAGATTCCATGCCATCCGTCCCCTACCCTTCCACCCTCATATGGAATGAAGTTCACAGAGCAATTGTATTATAATGGAAGGCTTCTTCGAAAGATATCTGGGTGCGCTGTTGTAGTAGGTCAAGTGCACCTGTGTGTGTTTAGATGTATGTCAAAGTTCAACAATATACAGGGTGCGGCAAAATAAAGTAATCCCCTGCAGTGTCTGGTTGATATCTCAAGAACGAAGTTGGATTTTTATAAGAAAATTTACACGGCCATTGGTCATTCATATCTACGTACAATTGCCAAATTACATTATATTATCACAACAATTGACTAAGTTATGCTATTTGAACAGAGACAAGCCCACGCTTTATAACGTGCAAATTTTACGGTTGCGTTATTGGTTGTACTGTAGCATTTATTATGAAACAAAAAACAGGGCACCAGCTTAAAAGCAACGTCATCACAGTGACGTAAATTCATCTGGCAGAGGAACTCGTAAATAAAGAACTCATATTTAGCTAATATTGTTGTTAAAAACGAGTGTTTTGAACTCAGTAAAAATGGGAAAGGTGTCGCATGAGGACAAAATGCGAATGCAGACGCTACGTGAACAGGGATACGGAGCAAAAGCAATAATTCGTTCGTACCCGTACAAACAATGGAAATTAAGTACCGTTCAGAAAATTTGTCGCCGCATTCATACTACTGGATCTGCGACCGAACGCAAGGCTGGCTGTGGTCGACCAAAATCCGTCCGCACGGCGCCGAACATTGACCGTGTTGAAGAACTGATTTGCTCACAAGAAGGCGAGAGAGAGACGCATCACAGCACTCGTCAGAGTGCTGCAGAGCTAGACATCAGCGAAAGGTCTGTCAGGCGCATAGCAAGAAAAGACCTGCATCTGACTTCCTTTCGTCGTGTACCGGCGCAGATCATCACAGACGCTATGCGACAGAAAAGACTGGAACGCGCCACTGCCCTGCTACGTCGGTTCAAAGTTCGTGATACCAAACGCGTGTTCTTCACGGATGAGAAAAACTTCTACCTCAACCCACCTGTCAGCAACCAGAACAACCGCGTGTGGTCAAGAGGAAAGAAGGTCGATGTCAGGCCAAGTCGCTTGCTGGTCCAGAGGGAAAAGTTTGCAAAACACATTATGGTGTCTGCTGGGGTCTGCTTTGGGGGTAAAGGTCGGCTCCACTTCATCGACGAGAAAGCGAAAGTTAACGCTCAGTATTACCTTCCTCGACTGCTTCCGCAGCTCATTGAGGACTGCAACCAGTTGATGCCAGTCGGGTTCATTTTCCAGCAGGACGGCGCTCCAGCGCACACGGCACGTGTCACGCAGGAGTGGCTGCACGCAAACTGTCCTGAGATCATTGAGAAGGACCAGTTGCCACCAAATTCCCCAGATCTCAACCCCCTTGACTATCACGTGTGGGGAGCCATGCTGGAAAGATATCACAAACTCCAGCCGAAGCCAAAGACAATCGCCGAGTTGAAAGCCGCTTTGCAGTCAATATGGGACGATATGCCACAGGCGCCGATCAACAAGGCCATCAAGAACTTTACCAAACGGCTGAAGGCATGCGTGCAGGCCAATGGTGGACACTTTGAACACTTAATGTAAAATTGAAAGTGCAATTCGTAAAGCTTTGTTGTAAAAATATTTCAAGTTGTACCATTTATTTTTCTTGTTTCTTTACAAAGTAACTATTTTTAACCATGTAAAATCGTGGGGGGTGTCGTGTTTGAAATAACATAACTTTGTCATATTTCAAGATTGTTAAATAACATTTGGAAGTTATATGTAGATGTGAACAGACAATATCATTACCAAGTTTTATATAAAAATTCTAAGCAGTTGCTACAGAATTTGCAACACACTGCAGGGGATTACTTTATTTTGCCGCACCCTGTAGAATTGTATGCCACTATAGGATGTTCATGTGTGCGTGTTTAAAATGATATCCTGTTAGAGGGGAAGGGGAGGGAGGGAAAGGGTGGGAGGGTAGGGGAGGGTTGGTATTGAGTCTTCTATTGCATGCGCTCAAAACCGCACTCTATCTGTTCTGGTTAGGGCCCTATGTTTGGAGGGACCTGTTCTGGTTACGGTCCATGTTTGGAGGAACCTATTCTGGTTATGGCCCTGTGTTTGGAGGGGGTGTTCCGCTTACGGCCTATTTCTAACTACTGGCAAACTTCCAATTTAACTCGCTCCTCGTACTTCCATTTAAGGCTATTCGGCGGTTTGTCGAAATTACAAGTCTCATCCTCGACCTTCACCTCAATTGTTCATGCATTCGTGTGCTCTCGAATTGAGGATTCTAATTCTCTCCTTATTGGCCTTCCCAAGAATCGTCTTTCTTCTCTCCAGTCCGTACCCAAAGCCCTCGGTTCTCTCATATCTCCACCTTCATGGTTGAACAACTCTAGCCTATTGGTTCCCTCTCTCTGCCCGTATACAACTCAAAGTACTTAATCTTGTGCCTAAATCTCAATTGGGTCTTGTTTCATAGTACTTGCGTGATCAAATTCTAATGCCTCATTCTGCTGCTTCGCTGCGTCCTCTACGATCTTCTGATCATCTTGAGGAACTTAGAGTTCCTCGTGTCAGGACTACTATGGCTCAATCCAGGTCCTTTGCCTGGTACTGTTTATAATACTGTTGACGGTAAAATTACAGATAAAATTTCAAAGTGCGTTGGATTATTGCTAACTGCGCATTGGTTACTATAAACTTTCTTGCGATGGCACACCGTCAGTGCTTTAGTAGTACAAAAGGTATAGTGCAGGCGGCAGTAGGCAAAAGAGTGTTTTATCAAATTCGTTAGTGTGTCGCCGTTGTCACGTGATAAGAAAGCTGTGCTGACTGAACTGAGCATTAAGCTGAAAGTCCCGAGCAGTCACGTCATGGCGGCAATAGTAAATCTGTCTGCTGGCACTATGTCGGTCATTTTGACTGATTTGTACAGTTCGTCAGAAAGTAAGGTTGTCGATGAATCCAGATTCAACTGCTTACCGTACCTTAAAGTCCAGAAGGCTATTGGTGCTAAAAAGGTCATATTTCACAAGTGTCCAGTTTCTCGCCGTCGACAACTAGTGGTACCATTTCTCTTTACTGTAATGTAATGTAATGTAATGTAATGTAATGTAAATCTCCGAAATTTCTCATCCGCCACACAAACTGTACTGTTTCGTATGACTTTCTGTGTGCCACTCATCATTGTTCATTTGTTCATGGCATTGTTTTACAGCTGTTCTATTGTCTAATTAACTTATTAACTTATTGGAACTATATAGTTGATACCCTTTTTGAAAGAACTGTAGTGGTTAACTGCTACGGCGCCAGGTTATTGGGAGGCATGCACTCATACCACACAGATTGACAAACCGACGCACAGATTCCAGACCACGAAGCCGCCGATTAGTCTGAAGTTCGAGCCGACTGACCAACTGACCAGATGCCACGTGTACAGGAATATACAGACGGACAAAGACGAATACGGACAGAAACAGAAAGAGGGATGAACAGACACAGCTGTGCGAGAAACCCAACCGACTGACTTGACTATAAATAGAGGCTGAGCTTAAAATGTAGAGAGAGAAAGTTGTCACGAGTTACAGTAAAAACAACAGTACGAGGTTTTGTCGTCGTAATTGTAACGTGTGAATAAACTTATGAACTGCTGCTGAACGTAGTCTTAGTTTTTCTTCGGACCATCGGCCGGGGGCCGAGTTGGTAATCGAGCACCCGAGATGCTCCGCCTGGTCGTCCTAGGGACGAGCCGATAACGTACGACACGAACCGATCTACTACAGACACGAGCACCAACTACCTTATTGCCGAAAGAGTAGTTTATGCGTATTTACGGCTAGCCAAAAAACCAGCCGTAAATTTGCTCAAGCTCGCCGTTAACCAGAAAAATTGCGGCTTAAAGGTGTATCAGCCTACCAAACAGTAGGAAACGTCTCTCTACTCAATTGCTACATAGTAGATAGCTAATGCGTCTGAAGTCCGACTGGTCAGGTCAGACTGGTCATCAACTAAACGTAAAAAGAACTTACGTGTAGTGTTTCCTTGTGTTCCTGAATCTGCCGCAACGCTCATCCTTGGTCCGCTTTCGCCTTCCAGAGTAGACGAATCCTTTACTCTATGTTGAAATAACCAACACGATTCACTTTCCAAATAGTAGCCTATCATTGAACCTACTACCAGTGACAAAGTGTTAACTGCGTCAGTTGAATGAGTTTCGGAATAAAAAGCATACATGGGAACGGTTAAAGACAGTCAATACTTTTCTGGCCGTTTGGACCTCGTTCATTTACTACATCTGGGTAAATTAATCTTTTTTAGTCGATCGCTGAATTGAAGTCATAATAACAGTGTCCTCAATGTTCGTGGTAAAGAGCGCAGTTATAATAATGAACCTTTCCCACTTTGTCATGCATATGGTATTGCTATGCCTAGGTTTGCCATGCATATGATATTGATATATCTAGGTTTCATCACAGAAGTAATAATGTTATAATATATTTAATTTTTGCAGCTGTATGTTCTTTTTTCTGTTTCTGAAATTTCTATCTTCGTGGTGAATAAACGTATATAGGTCTGTAATACTCTGTATGAAACAACTCTTGACTCGAGGTGTGCGCTAGATTCTGGATTATTGGCTTCTGGTAATTAATTATATAGAATCCATAGGCCTAGAAGTCATTAGGTTAGAATGCATTGGAATACCTTAGATTGTATTAGCTAAGGTTCTCGTATAAAGTCGTGGAAACAATGCCATGTCTATTATTTTATTCTCTATTTTTCCTATTAAGTTATGACATTTTTCAGTTTCTTAATAAAACAATGTAAGAATCGTCTAGCAGTAATTTAACTAACAGTCACATCAAATGAGAACAGAAATATATATTGTATGCAAAGACCGACCTGAGAAAGACGTCTTCCATTGTTGTGACCGAAACTCCGAAACTGTTGATGCCGAGAGTTGCGCGATCTGTCTCAAGCGTCTCGAACAGTCCCTCGAATTTTGAGGCATGACTACTCGGCAGAACGAACCTAACTTCCTCAGCCTCATCGCTCACCATGTGGGCCTTGGGAATTTGAGACTTTACAACATCTTGTAGTTGATCCACATCACACGCTGACGTCTTCACTATTGTTAGATGATATCCAACTCCTTCAAAATACGTCTTAGGAGTTACTATAGGCCTATCTGACAATTTAAGCATTTCTAATCATGTTAATCGAATTTGTAGTCAGGCCCGCCGCTCCATATATGCTATTCGCACCTTAGTAGCTCACGGTCTACAAGGACCTTGCCTATATGATGTGGTTAGAGCAACTATCCTCTCACGAATATTGTATGCTTCTCCTGCCTGGTGGGGATTTACTAACCAAAGTGATCGGGATAAGCTAGGCCTATCTTCAATCATAAGACGACTTATGAGAGGACATTACTTACCTGAAGACAACCCTTCCTATGCTCAACTCTGTCAATCAGCTGATATCCGTCTCTTCTTAGCCATAAGAAGCTTTTATGGTCATGTCCTTCATGGTCTATTGCCTCAAATTAAATCGACCGGTTACCTGTTGCGCCCCAGAGGCCATAATCTTACTCTACCTCGTTCTGATAATCTGATTAGAAAAAGCTTTATTATTAGGATGCTTTTTGATGTTGTTTAATTAGTAAAACTTCTCAAATTCTGCTACCCTTTTCAGATAATAGTAACTATTATAGATTTAAATTTTCTCTCTTGTTATGATGCTTTGATTTAGTGTTATTAGTAATTTTCTACTTTTAAACATTTAAATGTATACTCTTCTTTTTTTGAATTTTATTTTATTTCATTTTTTTTCAAATATTATTATCTTCTTATTACTTCTATGTTTTATATTTTTCTATACTTGTTCACCAATGTGCGGTTCGCTTTTGGTTTATCAATAAAGAATATTAATAATAATGAACCATTTTCAAAAATATACTGGTGGCTATAATTAACACTTCAATAATTTATAGTGTAATTATATCATAAGTTGCATTTGATCAAACGCAATAATGGTAATTTATAGTTTTAAATGTCCCAAGCTACAATTATATTTCAGAGCGTAAATAATAAAGGACCCTAAAACGGTAAATTACCCAATGATTTGTGTACCCTTTCATCACGCCGTGTATGCGAAATCAAAACAGACCAATTTCATACATCCAGGAAATCAAATTCTCCTTGTTTAAGACATTGACATAATAGCATAATTCACTTACTGAATACTAATCCCCCTCTCTCTGGCCGAAGATTTAACAATTCTAATACAACTGACCCAAAACATGGAAAGCCACATTATCACGAAATCGGAGTGTGGTGGCAATGTGCCGCAGAGGCAGATGGCATTCCCCCGTTGAAGAGCCACCGAAATTCACTGGAACAAATACGATGTTTCAAGTGGATAGTGGGTTGCGTCCTTTATAAACCGGCTTCCAAACTCGGAAACGAACTGCACACCTCCACTCCAAGTTCCGCCGGTCTCCAGACACAGCTGCGCATTCGGCGGCTTTGCCAGCTACGGTACACGTGTGAGGTAGATGAGTAGATGTCGTGCACTAGCACATCCCATACCAGGCATCGTCCACGTGACCGTGAGAACAGTATGGCACCGTCTGGTCGCTTTTGTCTTCTCCTGATCGGCCGAGAGGCTCTTTCTGGGCTGAGATTTTCGCACTGTTCAGCGCTCTCGAGATAACTTCGTTAAGCCTACCGTGTCGCTGTTGTCTCTCGCCGCTTCCTCCACAAACCACTCGCGTCGACTTTTCTTCGGCAGTGGTGGCACAAATGCGGTTCACATAGTGTTGTACTTAGTCTCCACCCGACTGAGATCCGTACCTCCTCGTATGAGAGGCGCAGGTCAAAAGCAGTCACAGGGGGAGCTAGTATCCAGTCACAAAAATGAGATGCTCGTGAAGCTAGCATGCGAGTACGATCGAGTGGACAGCTAGTGGACTCGAATGGCCTATCAATGCGTTATCTGTACATCAGATATCCCATTCTTCTTGTTGCTTCTGTCGGTGGCTCTGAGTGCTGAATTCGCAAGTGCGTATGTTGTCTCAGCCGACTATGTTGATAGGATGCTTGCCTGCAGTTCGCTTTTCCTAGCAGCAGAAGACAGGAAGGCTGAAAGTGCCAGCGTAGATGCGCAACGAACTCCGAGACCACCATCTCTCAGCGGCAAAGAACCCTGGAGCTAACGGTCATCGTCAAGATCCACATTCAAGATGGTTGATAGCCCTTCTCTCAACAAGTGGCAAGCCGAGCAAAGCCCGGGCAATCAGCACAGAATGCTGAGCGCATACTGTATAACAGCTTCGGAACACTTATACTGTTTCTCAGCAGAGCCAAAGCATAATATGTGAAAAGTAAGGATAAACTTCCGATTGCCCTCTCAAGATCGTTAGCTTTCGTTTCTATCACCACGTTATTATTATTATTATTGCTATTATTATTATTATTATTATTATTATTATTATTATTATTATTATTATTATTATTATTATTATTATTATTATTATTATTATTATTATTATTATTATTATTATTATTATTATTATTATTATTATTATTATTATTATTATTATTATTATTATTATTATTATTTTACCCGAGGTATCAAGTATCCCTCAGGATTTGGAAAAAACAAATTATTATTATTATTATTATTATTATTATTATTATTATTATTATTATTATTATTATTATTATTATTATTATTATTATTATTATTATTATTATTATTATTATTATTATTATTATCTTCATCATCATCATTATTATCTTCAACATCATCATTATTATTTATTCACAAAAAAGTATCAGTACAAGTTGCAATAAAAACAAAATCAGCACAGTGTGCAAAAACTACCGTTAATACATTATCAGCAACCCTATCAGAATATGTATTATCAGAATATGTATTTCCGATTTGATTGAACAATGTTTTCGAGAAGTATTTAATTGTGTCCAGAATGCTGTTGAATGTCCCGCAAAGTTATTGAATATGCATAAACATAGGTTTGATAGGCTGAATTTGAATCATATTAAAAACTAGTAGTTTGCCCGTCCTAAGACGGTTAAAAAAGAGTTTGCAAATGTGTTTTTCAATGTGCATGAAGTTAATTATGCATTTGATAACTTCTAAACATTAAAATGCAGAACAAAAACTCATCCAATGCAGAAGATTTGTGTGCTGTACACCGTACAGTCAACAGATAAGTGGAAGGTTCAAATTCCCACCAGGGCAAATGCTTCAAGATTTCTGCTACACTGTGCCCCAGCGAACTCAGCTATAATTAGTACGTTGACTGCATAATGTATGTGGACGGATCAAAGAGCGAGGAAATAGCAGCCGCACGCCCTAATGCTGAGGCTAAAATGAAGTCTCTTACGCTTCGTACCCATGGGTGCTTCTCAAGCCAGCTTAACCCTGTAAGTAAATTAGTCTAAGTCAGTTTATGGCCGTTATTTTTAAAGAGCAGCCCTTTACGGCATATTTAAATTTAGGCTGACTTAAGTGTTAAACAAAAGTCCCCGTTTGAATATCGCAATTTGTAAACAGTGACGTCAGTGGTGAGGTGATGAATTATTGTGATTATTTGGAAGCCCAGTATTGATTATTTGGAAACCTCAGGCCACTGGCCTCTGGAATAGGCCAGAGGCAAGCGGGCGCTGCCAGCACCAGAGGCTTCATCCAGAGACAGCGGCCAGCGCTGGCCACTGCGAGCAGCAGCGGCCAAAGGCTTCATTGTATTGTATATTCTTTTTATTCAGACAATCTAGCAGGCAAAACTGAATATTCAGTAACAGTGTGCATACGCGCATGCGCAACTCAGCGTCACCGAAAAGTTCACCGACATTTCGTCATTTTGTGAGTTCTTCATTTAGTGATTTCGTGACATTTCTTCGTTTATATTATTAGTAAATTCCGACAGAGGTTTGCAAACATTAATGACATCCTTGTACAAGTGTGGCAATCGGAAACACGCGGCTCACGGCAGCTCAGAATTTCTTACCGTATTTGTTTTTGAGGAACATGGGCGTCCCGTAACACTGTATCTCTCCGTTGGACATGATGGCTATGCGGTCGCCCAGTATATCGGCTTCGTCCATGTAGTGCGTCGATAGAATCATTGTCCGGTCCTTTCTCTGGCTCTGTAGAATGTCCCATGTCTGTCTGCGTGCCTCTGGGTCCATGCCAGACGTCGGCTCATCCAGAATCACGAACTGTAATGCCACACAGCACATCGTGATCATGGCTTAATGACAATATTGACTGGTCATAATGCAAAGCAGTAAAACTGGCTACGTCTATATTATGTCAATGAAAAAAATACAAAGGATATATTACAATATTAAGTCAAGTTTCCTTTGCAAATTTGAAATAGACATGCGACCAAGAAAATGTTTTTAAACATTTCATTGAAAATATTAGATGTTAGTCCTCGTGCCCTACAATTTTACCCATCGGAAACGGTTTTCAATGGTTTTGAACGGGAAGAGATATTCAAAATTGCTTTGGCGATTTTCCTGAAAATCTTTGTTTTCTTTTAGAAAACGGCTTTTGTTTAAGAAAGTTACTCTGTCATGACACCGTGTGTCATGACATCACACTTTGACGCCGCAGTTGAACTTGCATTGAATCAATGGTTTATCTGTGTAAATTCATTGGATGTAGGCCTATGCCGATTCTCTGTTCTGATTAATCGTATCGGATGCAAGTTTCTGTAAAAAGGGTTCATCATATCTTACGAAATATTGGTTGGAATTTATATCGAACGCAAAGCTTATCGTTCATCGACCATTGCCATAGACCGAGGTAGTGTGCATTACGATCTCTGCATTTCAAGGTAGAGGGTTTTGACATTTGGAGCCGGGGGAAATTGCCATTTCTGACTCCAAATCGTAGTAAGGTTGATTTGTATTTGCAATTGGAATTATTGCTCTCATTTCGATGTAACTCTTAGATAAGTTTAGTTGTGAGAAGATCTTTAATAATAATAATCATAAAACTGAGCGTACTGTTGATTAGTTGCATTAGCCATAGATCCAGCTAGTGGTTCTTCACCGAAATCTCTGGAGCGCCATAGTTCGCAAACACGGCAAGGGCAACACCTGTTTCACTGACAGGTTCTGTTGCTAATGCAATATTAGAGAGGTTGGATTCTATGTAAACTAAATTTACAGAGCGCAACCTTGAAGCTAGGGAGGCAATAACGCGATGTCACGCTTGGACCGTCGCATAGAGATTAGTTGATTGTGGACAGTGGTTCGAATCCTGGTTACAACAATGCTGTGACTGCTGCCTGCTCGGTAGCCGCGCCTTCCCACTCAGTCGCCACCTTTCGAAACTTCCGGTTCAGGTTCTGGAGGAACCGGAAGCGGCCATGTTTCCTGGCACCACAAAAAGTGAGCGCCTTGCTTATAAGGATAGACTAAACTATCGTGAGTGTGGTAGTAGATTAAGGTGGCCAACTACGCAAAGATTGAATCCTGCTTCAGACTTGAAACTATCCAGTTCTCCTTGCGTTGTCCACGATCACACGTAACCCCCTCCATCGATGATATGGCACAGGCGACGTCGTTTGAGATGAGAGCGGGCGTAACAGAGTTTTACTGTGAGCTATGTAAGCAATTCTGAAGAACAGACTGAAGAGAGCTAGCTGGTTGCTTGTGCTGCAAAGAAAGCATATAATTACCAGCAATATGTTGATTAGTTGAATCTTTCGTGTGTAATGATATTTTAACGGAAGATGCATAATAATAATTCAAACGAAAGATTCAACTAATCAATCTATTAGTGGTAGGTGTTTTTTTATCTTGTAAGTGATTCTATACCTGCCACGCATCCAATCTAACTTTACGTAATTAGGACTGAAAGTTCAGATCAACATTCAGCCAACGAGTTCTATACGCGTTTTTGACAACAGACTTTGAGTGTAGGAGAGAGTTTTAAGATGGTTAAGGAAAACGCAATTTTGTTTGCGTTCGTCACTGTGTGTTACGAAATGGGTGATTGTGAGTGTTTACCTTGGATCCGGAAATGAGAGCAATTCCGACACTGAGCTTTCTTCTCTGTCCTCCGGAGAGCGTTTTCGCTTCTGCGTTGATTTTCTGTTCCATGTTCAAGACCTTCATCATTTCGTTCACCTCAAGTGGAGCCCTCTTAGTTGGACTTCCTTTTAGCTAAAATCAACAACCAGATTTGGTGCATTACTGCCCATTTCACTAAAGTTCTTAACGTACTGACATAATTTATTTGTATGAATGCCAATGTAAGAATAGCTGCATTTCAACAATTTATCACCTGATTAAGGTGCAGTAGTCATCTATGAGATTTCATCATGGTAATTTCATTCAACTAATCAACCTATTGCTGGTATTGTATTGTTTTTGTATTGTATTGTATTGTATATGGGCATTTATAAAGCGCCTCTCGCGGTTTAGACCATTCAGAGGCGCTCCCAGTGCGCGAGACCCCGAGAGAAAAAGCAGGATTTAAGGTGAGAAAAGGAAGAAGCAACGCTACCAGAGAGAATGGTGGTGCGGACAGAAGGAGGAAGTCGGTTCCAAAGTGAGGGACCTATGCAGGCAAAGGACCTGGACTGAGCCATAGTTGTCCTGACACGAGGAACTAAGAGGTCAAGACGATCAGAAGATCGGAGACGACGCAGCGAAGCAGCAGAATGAGGCCGTTGAAACAGATCACGTAAGTACTGTGGAGCAAGACCCAGCTGAGATTTAAGCACAAGAATAAGCACTTTGAATTGTATACGGGCAGAGAGAGGGAGCCAATGGAGGTGTTCAACCATGAAGGTGGAGATATGAGAGAACCGAGGAAGGCGGGCAATGAGTCTAGCAGCAGCATTGAGTACGGACTGGAGAGGAGAAAGACGGATCTTGGGAAGGCCAATAAGGAGAGAATTACAGTAGTCAATCCGAGAGCACACGAATGCATGAACAATTGAGGTGAAGGTTGAAGATGAGACAGACCGCCGAATAGCCCGGAGACGCCTTAAGTGGAAGTAAGAGGAGCGGGTGAGGTTGGAAATGTGCTCAGCAAAAGTGAGCGCGCTGTCCAGAGTGACACCTAAGTCACGAACACTGGACGAGAAAGTGAAGTGAGGAAACCTATCAGACAGGAGCACGAAATCAAGCTTTTTGAGTTGCTGAGGGGTGCCAAACCAGATGAATTGAGTTTTGGAAGAGTTTAGAGAAAGGCGGTTTGAAGACATCCAGCAATGAAGATCTTGAGAGAGAGCCTCAATGGAACCAGTGAGAAGCAGTTGAGCAGATGGAGGCCCATGGACAAAAGCCTGAACATCATCAGCGAAAAGGTGACCAGCCGCCCCGTGTTTAGAGAGTAGGGAAGGAATGTCAGCTGTATAAAGAATGAAGAGAAGCGGGCCAAGGACCGAACCCTGAGGAACACCAAGTTTTACCGAGACCCACCGAGTTCTAGAATCACCGGAGATGATCAGTTGAGAGCGTTCAGACAGGTAAGACCGAAACCAAAGGAGAGGAGTGCCCTTTAGACCAAAAGAAATCTCAAGGCGCTGGAGGAGGATTTCATGGTCGACCATGTCAAAGGCTGAAGAAACGTCATAAAGAGCCAGAAGAGTAAGTTGAGATTTATCAACAGCAGAATAGATCTCTGATAGCAGGGAGAGGAGGGCAGTTTCTGTAGAGTGATTAGCTCTAAAACCAGATTGGTAAGGTGGGAGAAGTCCAGATTGTTCCAAGTAGGGAAGAAGCTGCATAGAAACCAGCCGTTCAAGGGTTTTAGAAAGAAAAGAGAGGTTGCAAATAGGTCGATAGTTCTGACAGAGGTTAGTGTCAAGATTTGGCTTTTTCAGTGAGGGAAAGACGACAGCCCGTTTTTGTGAGGCCGGGATATAGCCCTCAGAGAGAGACCTATTGAAGAGGTACAGAAAGAACGGAGCAAGGTCATCCAGAATATCGGTAACAATGAAAGGGGGAAGTGGGTCTAATTCACATGATTTTAAATTCACAGATGAAAAAACTGAACGAAGAACAGAGTCAGTAACAGGTCGAAATCCATCGAAGACAGCTGTCGTCGAGGTGAACGTCGGAGGAGGAGCATCGGCGGTGGTAGCACGAAGACGGTCGGTCCTGGCAGTAAGCATGTCGAGAAAGTCGTTGGCGGAGAAGGCAGGAGTCTCGGAGGAGCGAGATGATCGGCCAAGGAGACCAGAGATGGAGGACCAGAGACGCTTCGGATTCTTGGCATTCCGAGAGATTAGATTTTCCCAGTAGGCAGCCTCCTTATGGTGGAAAAGGCGATGGAGGGCACGTAGTTGAGAGACCCAGGCCAACCGGTCGCAGGGATCCTTGGATCGACGAAAACGTCTCTCGAAACAGCGGGCACGGCGTCGCATCTGATGGCATTCGGCGTCAAACCAGGAAGCCAGAGGACGAATGCGGCTCTTGACGCTACGACGCGGAAGTACCTCATCTAGGAGCGACGTCGTGGTTGAAGTGTAGAGATCAAACAGTTGGGTAACTGTAAGACCGTCGAGAGAGGCAGATGGCGCGGAGAGTTGTGAGTTGCGGATGGCGACGCTGAAGGCCAGAGAGTCGAAGGATTTCCAACCTCGCAGCATTCGAATGGAGTAGACTGGTTGCAGATGAACGGAAGGAAGGGTGAAGTGGATGAATGAGTGGTCGGAGAGCGTCGGTGGGAGGATCCGGAGATCCTCAACCCGATCATCGTCAGAGGTGATGATGAGATCAAGCCAGCCGCCCAAGATATGTGTGGGCTCACTCACATGCTGACGGAGGGCAAACTGAGAAAGCAGTTCGAGGAATCGGGAGGAGGTGGAAAGGGCAGGGTCTTCCAGGTGTAGATTGAAGTCGCCAAGAATGACGAGTTGGCTATTGCGGGTGATGAGATTCTCGAGAACGGAGGAGAATTCTTCAAAAAACTGACCAGTAGCAGGAGCAGAACCAGGTCTGTATACGGTGAGGACGGTCACTGGGCCGCGAGGAGTGGCGATGCTGAGACAGAGAGCTTCGAACGTAGATGTCGAAGCATCGAGAGGAACCTGTGTGACCCGAAGAGCGGATCGGAAAAAGACGACGATACCGCCACCGCGAGCCGGACGACCATCAGGATGAGGCGGTCGAGGGCGATCACGGGAAGAGTAGCCTGGAGGAGTCGCTCTCAGGATCGGTATGTCGTCTGAACTCTGGTGCCAACTTTCAGTGACCGCGAGGACATCAAGTTAGTCCTGGAGGAGGGATTGAGAAGCAAAAGCAAACTTGTCGGACAAGGATTGAGCGTTCCAGGAGGCGATTCGTAGGCCTGTCGAATGACTGAGCGGAGGATGAGAGGAGTCGGCAGGGTTTGGAGAAGACTCGTGAGAGACCGACGATGAGGAGGAGGACGAAGACGATGACGGCGAAGAAGTCGAGCCAGGCGTAGCCGAAGCCGTCACTGACTCGATCGCATGGCTGACGGGAGGAAGGCGATCTTGACGGCAGCAGGCGGGGCACCATACCTGAGCCCCGAACAGAATCTTGCGCAGAGATCGTGAGGGTCGAAAACAGTTCGACCAGATTGAACATAGTTGTTGAGATGAATAGGTAGTCCGAGCCATCAAAGTCGATAGGCCTAGAAGTAGGCACGAGGCATACACAGGCGTAGACACGGTCTAGCACTAGTAGACGTACGTAGACGTACAGCGACGTACACACAGCAACGTGTGTATTCCAAGGCTTCGAGAGTAGATTGTCGTAGAATAGACAAAAAACAAATCAAAGTTTCTCTTTGACGAAGTAGAATATTCCATTGAAAAGTACAACGGAAGGTCCAGGAAAACTGTGTCCAAGAATCTGGTAATTACATGTATATGCTTCCTTTGCAGCACATTTGTGCACATGCCGTTGGGAAGAAAATATAAACTTTAATGCATAGCGGCGGAACAGGGTGAAGTTGATTATAGTTCTGCGCATGTCAGCAGCTATGTTGGGTGTTAATAGTCTTCTCTGCCATTTTGGCGGATAATTTTGTCTTAATACAGATTTAGCTCAATAAATCTTGCAAGTTTGGAGTTCGGAATTCTTCGTGTAAACCTAGATATATTCCGTTTCGACCCTATTTCGGTGCACTTCTTGGAACTTTTCTTTGACTCGAAACGCTCATCTGTGGCACCATTCGTCTATCACGAAACGTCTTTGCTACCACCAGTAAGGCGGTCGAGGGATACCTCTTCTGCGCTTATCTGATGATTAGAGAGTTTTTCAAACGCCGCGTCGTTATCCATCTATGAGGGACCGGTGGACGATGAGACAACCGTCATTCATTTAGTCCGTCGGCTTATGTAAGGGAAGAAAATTTTTGGGTAGAATCTTGGCAATGGTGTTTGAATTAATTATATGATAGTTCTGAAGCAGAAAAATGCTCTTGCCAATTTTTATTTCATGGTTTACGCCCCCTAGCGGACGTTTTAGCATGACGTCATATCCTCACCTTAAAACTGCCAATAAGTCAGATTGGTGTAAAAATTGCTCACTTGACGATGGAAGCATGAAATTTGGCACCTGGTAACAACATACGACAAAGAAACATTTAAGCAATAGGGCCATCGCAGATTTGCCTTCTGGCCTCAATGGTAGCCATTTTCCAAAATGGCCGACCACATATAAAGATTTTTCAATATCTCAGCTTCTAGTTCCCTTAGAACCGTGATCTTGATGTCTAAACATACAGATATAGGGGCAAGGTTTTCAATACAACTAATTGCAATTTCTTACCTACAAGAGAAAAACTAAATTTTGTTAGCCATGTTGAAGTTAAGATGACGTTAAAATTATGATTATGATTTTGGTTGTTAAGCGTGCTGCAATTTGGGCAAGCATTGCAAGGGAACTTACCATTTCTGAAACTTGTTGTTGTGTTCATGTTCATGTGGAAATAAACAACTTATGGTATATCAACAATTCAGCATGTTACTAAAGTTCACGCAGGGTCAGACTGGCTTGCAAAGCGGATCGGGAAATTTGGCCATGGGGCGCCCACATTATCGAGCGCCGAAGGTACGAAACCTTTCAAGCTAAGGGCCTGGTTTTATTTCCTGCCAATGCTTTTAGTAACATTCAGTGGCTTTTTTCAGCCGGAACGGCGTCCCGGCACTTTTTTCAGCCACTAAAAAATTTATTTCTTTTATTAATTAAAACAATAATTTAATTATTTTAATTTAATTTCAGTGAAAATTAATATCAAAAGATTAAGAAATTAACACAAATGCATTTAATTTGTGATTTGTTGTAAATTCGAAATTATGTTTGGAACCAATTGTTACATTATGTAGTGCACTGTGCACATTTAGTTTATTTCAAAAACTGAACATCATGGTAGAATTAGTAGACACAACTTTACACACGCACTTTAGTAGAGCAGGTTTTCGTCGTATCACCACACAAGAACGTCAAAGGCATCATGATTATTTCTAAGAAGAAGGTCCTTTTCACAAGCCATCAGCATGAAAGACTCTAAATTTGACTGTCTTAGCAAATTATTTTCTTAATCTGTTCAAAAAGTATTTCAGTTTCGAAAATGACCTCTCACAAGCAACTTGTGGTGAGGATAATGTAAAAACGAAATTGTAAACCAAAAGCAAATTTGAATAAGCCGGACTATGCAAATTGAACTTAAGAAGAACGTGAAAACAGCAAATAATACAACTACAAGATCTGCATTTATTTCTGTTCCTGTTGCTGTTTTCTGCTATTGGGACTGTTTCTCTTTGGAATAGATTAATATTGCATGGCGCTTTCTGAGATTGCGTCTTTTATTTCTGTATCAAATAACAAATTATAGTCTTTTAATTATTAGTTTTGAAACTTTGCAAACTTTCTTGCAAAGTCCAGTAATTCCCTTTGCTGCTGCTCTTTTGTTACATTCTAATCAAATTTTCTGAACAACTAACTCAATCCATCTGGCTGGTCTTTAGCAGATTCTCCTGGGAATTTCTTATTTGATCTAACTATTTTCTGTTTCAAAGCAGTCTCGACATCAATGTCGAGATTTCTTTTATCTAGTTCACTGTTAGCAAGTTCTGAAAAATGTGTAGCTGCTTTAAAAATGACATCAAAAGTTCGATATATTTGGCTTAATTCATTGATAGTAGCTTGAACCATCTTATAGTCGCGTAGGATGTCCATGGCATTTGTTTGCAATTATATCGAGATAGGCCTAACGGAGTGGTGTGCTCAATTACTTTCAAAATCAATTAATTGCGCTGTCAAAATAAATTCTAAACTTGTAAAAGAATCCAGAAGAGTTTTCGGTCGGTATCGGACATCAGTGTTAAATAAGTTATGTTTGATTCAGAAATATCATGAAAGCATATTGTAGCATGTCTATGTACAAGAAATCCATAACTTCTGCTTCTTTATTGCATGCGCTATAATCAACGATAGCCTCGATAGGCCTAAGTTAAAGTGGATATTGGCACGTAGCTGCACGTTTCACGTGGCAGTGCAAATTTCTTGGTAACAACCATGCACTGTCAATATTTCATTTTTTTAACACTGGAATTAAGAATTAGAACTAAAATATCACAATATTTTTTAATCATTTTTTATCTTTTTTGGGGGCGGCCAAGCCTGGGCGACCGGCCCACCAGGAATTTCCCGGTGTCCCGGTGGGCCAGTCCAAGCCTGAGTTCACGTAATTTACATTGAACAATATTACAGCTAATTTACATAAATTTCTGAACCAGAGACTAGACAAAGTACTGCCAACAGAGTTATATAACATCGTTCAAGTCATTCACGGTCACATAGGCCTCTGCACGGACAGAGACCGGCACACTGTTGAGCAGCTATCACACATTTAGGCTGTCCCCTACAGCCCTTCTCGCAGCCACATCTGAGCAGTTCTGTCGAGAAGCTTTGGCAAGTGTTGTCCGCTTCACTTCCGAGCCTCCTTCGATCGTTTGCACCCACCCCTATTCACCAGGACATGGTAGCTTAGGAACAGCTATGAACATCTGTGCCCAAGCATGAGCTGCCTGGTAGGCAGCGCTCTTGGTGTGTTTCACAAGTGCAGCTTGAGTTGGTGGAAGGCCATCCACTGATCTGCCTTTCTGTGAGAACAGCTGCTTCTGTGCCTCATTCACCTTCTCCTCACTGCTCGCACGGCTAACACTCACCGTCACTTTAGAATATGGGCAAATTGCGGCTAGGAACCAAAACAGACATTGTCAGCCCCTAGAAGAGGCGGTTTCCACTGCAGCAGATGACGCCATTCCAGTTATCCAGTCAGGCCTTTCACTGGGTGTATATACTGTTGATGGTGTTATCCTGGATGAAGCAGTCATAGTCAGTGATGGGCACTAAACTATTTTTTTTAGTTAAACTAAAACTATTTTCCAACTAAAAAAATATAGTTTAACTAAAGTTGGCAACTAATTTTGGAAAGTAGTTAACTGAACTAAAAAAAGTAGTTAAACTTTTTCCAACTTTTTTCCAACTGTTTACGACATACATTTTCACAATAACAGAGGTTAAGTGAATTGTAATAATGCAGAGAGCCAATGACAATTTCACCTTCAAACTATGCAATGTGTACTGTTCTGGCACACAGTTACATGTGTACTGTAAGTAGTGTATGAGTTTGAAAACACAGGCTGTTAATGCTAAAACATGCAGTGTTAATCAAAACGTTTCGCGTTCAGTTGTTGACAGTGTTCAATGTTCATTGGCAAAAATAGTTGCGTATTGGAGATTTTTTTTGGTTAAACTTTTTAGTTAGCAACTAAATTTTTTTTGTTAAACTATGGTTTTAACTAAACTATTTTATTTTAGTTAAACTTCATCCTTAACTAAATTTTTTTAGTTAAACTAAAAGTTAGCAACCTTTTAGTTAACTATTGCCCATCACTGGTCATAGTCAGCATGTTGAAACCTGACTGCATGCACCTTCTTAGATTATGGCTCCCATATTTCCTTGCCCTACATCACAAGACAGCTAGAGCAAGTGCATAGGGTAGATGTGGTATGGGATTAATATGTACACATTGTACATTACATTTTGTTACTGTTTTTCATGACAGCAGTTCAGCAGCTCAGCATTGACGAACTGTGGAAAAGGCTCCAGGTAACTACCAACCCATGAGATGGCACGTGCCCATGGCCCAGAGAAGTGCGTAGCCTTGCCCTTCCTACACGCATTTAGCAGATGTGACACTCGTCGCTCGAGATGAAAAGAACCCAAAACGTCTCTGGTCTTCCATCTCGGGACTCCTGGGCCGAGCCTCCCGTTCGTCTTCCTCTCCTGCGTTTTCGGCCAATGATTTCCTCAGAATGATGACAGAAAAGATTACGGGCTTACGTGCTTCAACCGCCGACTCGCCTCCACCTGAATTCACACGCACGGACTTCAAGTTTGGTGACTTTCGTCCCATCCTTGAGGCTGATCTTCGACGTGTTCTCAGCTCTTCAAACCAGAAATCTTGTGAACTGGACCCGCTTCCTCCGTTTATTCTTACTAATGTTTTAGATGATGTTGTCCCATTTTTGATATATTTGTTCAATAGGTCTCTAGCAGAGGGCCATCTCCCTCCATCTCAGAAGCAAGCTATTGTCTTCCCTACCCTTAAAAAGCCTAATCTTGACTCACAAGTATGTTCTAACTATCGTCCTATTTCTAACCTTTCTTTTCTCTCTAAAACTCTTGAGAGACTTGTCTCGCTTCAACTTCTGCCCTATCTTGAACAGTCTGGACTCCTCCCTTCTAGTCAATCAGGGTTTAGAGGTCACCATTCTACGGAAACTGCCCTCCTGTCCCTTCTCTCGGACATTTATACTGCCATTGACAGGTCTCATTTGACGCTTCTAGCGCTCTTTGATGTTTCCTCGGCCTTCGACATGGTTGACCATGAAATCCTACTTCGACGTCTTGAACTATCTTGTGGTCGCAGTGGTCTCCCTCTTCTTTGGTTCAAATCTTACCTCTCTGACCGTACTCAGAGGATTGTCCTTGGTGACTCCAGAACTGCCTGGGTTAGAGTTGAGTATGGTGTCCCACAGGGTTCTGTCCTTGGCCCCATTCTGTACTTACTCTACACAGCTGACATACCTTCTATATTTACTAAACACTTTACCTCTGGTCACCTTTATGCAGATGACGTTCAGATCTTTGTCCAAGGCCCATCCTCTCAGCAGATCTCCCTTGTTGGATCCATTCATTCCCTCTCACATGATCTCCACTCTTGGATGTCATCAAATCGACTTAACCTTAACTCTTCTAAGACCCAACTGATCTGGTTTGGCACTAAACAGCAACTTTCTAAACTTGATATCCCACTTCTGTCGTCAATATACCCTGCTTTTTCATTTTCATCCAGTGTTCGGGATTTGGGTGTCACCCTTGATAGTACCCTCTCGTTTTCTGAACACCTCTCCCACCTGACACGTTCCTGTTTCTATCATCTTAGGCGTTTGAGGGCTGTAAGAAGATCAGTTTCTCCTTCAGTGTTCACTACTATGGTCCACGCCTTCATTTGCTGCCGCATTGACTATTGCAATTCATTGTTTGCTGGGCTCCCTAAAGCGCGCCTTTCATCTCTGCAGTCTGTTCTGAATGCGGCTGCCAGGCTCATTGCCCGTTTTCCTTGCTTCTCTCACATAACTACCTTTATGACTGATGTACTTCACTGGCTTCCTGTTGCTTCCCGCATCCAATACAAGGTTCTTCTCCTGGTCTCTAGGACTCAACTGGGAAAAGCTCCTAAATACCTCTGTGACCTAATGCGCAAACCTCTATCTGCTCTATCTTCCCGCCCTCTTCGGTCTGCTGACCGCTTTGATCTGCTTGTCCCTCGCGCAAGGACTTCGATGGCTCAGCATCGTGCTTTTGCCATCCTTGGCCCTTCCCTTTGGAATGACCTGCCCCCCTCTCTCCGTAGCAAGCTATTGCTTGGGATCTCGCCTTCTTCTCTCCGCTGCCTAAAGACCTTTCTTTTCCCTCGGGGCTGACACGCTGGGAGCGCCTCTGAATAGTCTATGCTGTGAGAGGCGCTTTATAAATAATTATATAAGATAAGATAAGTATTATTCTTTGCTGGCCGTGGAAAAAAGAGTGTATGGGACATTTAGAAGATATTCAACTACGTTACCCCAGCCTTCTGCACCTTAGCATCAACTCACAACTCTGTTGATGATCAGCTCGTTGTACTGGAGCATTTTGTAGTTCTTCTGTATGACCGTGCGAGTAGTGAGGAGAATGTGAATGAGGCACAGAAGCAGCTGTCTCACAGAAAGGCAGATCAGTGGATGGCCTTCCACCAACTCAAGCTGCACTTGTGAAACACACCAAGAGCGCTGCTTACCAGGCAGGTCATGTCTGGGCACAGATGTTCCCATCTGTTCCTAAGCTACCTTGTCCTGGTGAATAGGGGTGGGTGCAAACGATCGAAGGAGGCTCGGAAGTGAAGCGGACACTTGCCAAAGCTTCTCGACAGAACTGCTCAGATGTGTCTGCGAGAAGGACTCTAGGGCATCGGTTTTCAACCTTTTGAGACTCAAGGACCACTCATAAATTGTGTGTCGCGGTCGCGGACCACCACTAAAAATTGTGCCAAAAACAAATTAACACAAAAGAAATTTCTTGCCATGAAACCGCGTATTTTTAGTTTCATGCTACCATATAGCCGATTCTAGCGATTGAAATAAAACAAAAAGTTTAAAAATTTACAAAATTTGTCTGTTTGCATGTTGTTCTTCTAAAAAATATAAATTGTAGGCCCTGCTCGCGGACTACCAGGCAGATTGCCGCGGACCACCAGTGGTCCGCGGACCACAGGTTGAGAACCGCTGCTCTAGGGGACAGCGTAAATGTGTGATAGCTGCTCGACAGTGTGCTGGTCTCTGTCCGCGTAGAGGCCTATGTGACCGTGAATGACGTGAACGATGTTATAGCCTATAACTCTGTTGGCAGTACTTTGTCTGGACTCTGGGTCACAAATGTGGACTAGCTGTAATATTGTTCAATGTACATTAACGAGAACATTGGTAACATTGTTTTAAATTCTGATTTACCACAAGTTGTTTATTTCCACATGAACATGAACACAACAAGTTTCAGAAATGGTAAGTTCCCTTGCAATGCTTGCCCAAATTGCAGCACGCTTAACAACCAAAATCATAATCATAATTTTAACGTCATCTTAACTTCAACATGGCTACCAAAATTAGTTTGTTTTCTCTTGTAGGTAAGTAATTGCAATTAGTTCTATTGAAAACCTTGTTCCTATATATGTATGTTTAGACATCAAGATCACGGTTCTAAGGGAACTAGAAGCTGAGATATTGAAAAATCTTTATATGTGGTCGGCCATTTTGGAAAATGGCTACCATTGAGGCCAGAAGGCAAATCTGCGATGGCCCTATTGCTTAAATGTTTCTTTGTCGTATGTTGTTACCAGGTGCCAAATTTCATGCTTCCATCGTCAAGTGAGCAATTTTTACACCAATCTGACTTATTGGCAGTTTTAAGGTGAGGATATGACGTCATGCTAAAACGTCCGCTAGGGGGCGTAAACCATGAAATAAAAATTGGCAACAACATTTTCTGCTACGGAACTATCATATCATTAATTTAAACACCATTGCCAAGATTCTACCCAAAGTTTTCTTCCCTTTCTTTTTGTGACATAAGCCGACGGACTAATTGCTCATCGTCTAACATCGTTCTTCATTCTTGAATCGACGTGATTCAGGATCGTATCATCTTGCAACAGTAGTTGGGATGGTGTTGGTTGGGCCTGCGTGTATGCGGGGGACGACCACTTGTGATTCTTTCAGTTAATCTGAGCAATGTTTGCTAAATGAAAATTTTTCTGTATTATTATGACATGACATTTAAGATCGTGTGGGCTAGTGGAGAGAGCGCCGCTGACTATATATCATGGAGTGGCGCTATATATTTTTTCATTACTATAAATAATAAGTTTGAACCCACTGCGAAACTCTATGTTTCTCTCTAAACAAATTCACAGAAAGTAAGAAATCATTTTAATCAAAATGACCAAACGTTTATTCTCTTAAATCCTATGATGCAAAACTTCAGAATACTACCGTGTTGTAAAAATACCTAGACAAATGAATTATATATATGACAATAACATTTTACAGATGCCACTGTGATGATGGTGGTGATGAGTGATGATGATGTTGATAATGATGATAGTGATGATGATGATAATAATAATAATAACAATAACAACAATAATAATAACAATAGGCAACATTTTCGTATTTTCATATACAATTATACATACAGGTATCTTGAATGGTGAATTTTATAACGTTGACACGATGTTGGAACACGTTTACTAACCTTGGCAAAGAAAAGAAGGTGTTCCCTGACGGTTAGGGTATCAAAGAGTATGTCGTGCTGTGGACAGAGGCCGAGGTTTTCCCGGATCTTATCCATTTCTTGTGTTATATCGAATCCGTTTATGAAAGCTGTGCCTTTCGACGGTGGCAGAAACCCTGCAAATACAATTGTTCCACTCAGAAAACTCGAAATTTACGATGCGCATATTATTTGTATAGTATTATTATGCAGATGTGGCTAAATGCTTAGTCTGATTTCTCACGAGTTAAAGTGACTGTGAGACACATTATGGATAAGTAAGATATTTTTAAAATTAATTTTATTACTATAAAAATTATTCTTGCTTTATATCATTGACAGCTGAAACGATAGCGATTACGATCAGGTGATGATGATGATGGCGTTGGGAAGGACTTTAACGAATGTTTAGATAAAAAAAGTTGAAGGAGGAGAAAAAAATTGAATAATAAAAGAGAAAAAAACAGAAGAAAAAGAATTAACAGACGAAGTAGGAAAAGACTAACAGAAAAAGAAGGAAAACTTAAACAAGGACATGAACAAGAATATTAATATGAAAAAGAACGAGAAAATGTTAGAATAACAAGAACAACATGAAGAGCAACTAGAAGATCAAAGAGAAGAGAAAAAAGTACAAAAAGGACAAAATGACACTGAGGAGGGAAAAGATGTTTAGGATAATAGTCTAGATGTGCTATAAACTAATACTTACCTGTTAACACGAACATGGTCGTTGTTTTTCCTGCTCCGTTGTGCCCCAGTAAAGCGGTTATATTCCCTTCATAGATGTCGATGTTAAGGTTATTAACTACTGGTTTCGCCTTGGAACCGAAGTCCTACAAGAAAGATTCTTTACTAATTGACGGCAATCAATTCGCTCTAGCCTTCTACTTGCATTGTCCCAAAAACAAATCATAGCCAATAAGGTTAACAGGGCAGTATTTAAATGTTAAAAATCTAATCTTTTTCATTATTGTTATAGCACTGATATCAGAATGGTCAAGGCATTAATCGATGGCAGCTCTAACGGCAGACGAACAATCATTAGAACAACTTAAACCTCTACTTAAAATCAAGTCGTGTAAACATTTCATGTGAATATTAATTTCTTTATTTGAAAACATTTAATGGGGATTTACGTAAAGTAAGCTATACAATTTCTACGGTATTTTCTTCTCATATAATCTTGTCCTACCGAACTGCCTCATAAGCATATGCAGTCTAGTTTTTTTTATCATCGCTCCTATGTAAGCCGTCTGCAGTCGATTAATTTTTGTCGGAAGGATCGCTTATCATACGTGGATCCGGCGACTTCTATTATCCATCAACAGTGAATAACCACTGTGTTATCGGCTATGCGGATTCCACCGCTTGTAATTGCTCAGCGCTATCGTAGAATATTGGTCCAGGAAATATGAACACGATGTCATCTTCAACTTTGGATAGCAATTGCTTGTTTGGTACTGAGTGTGTGCGAGAAAACGAACTGGTGACTCCTCTATAATTTTCTATGCATTGTTCTGCACAGTGATGAAATTTCTGCTTTAGAGTTAGACGACATTTAACATCATTTAGGCTATAATAGGAAGGGCTTCTTATTAGTTTTTTCCAAAGTGTCGTTATATAAATTTTAAATAGAATTAAGGTAACTTAGATTTAAAGGGAAACCTATTGATTGATTGGCGTTCAAACCTTAGTCAGTCCTCTGATTTGAATCCCAGCTTTAGCATTCTCCAATGGAGTTTCAAAGTACGGTCTTTTATCTTCTGGAACCAGCGTCATGAAATCTTCATTCGATAGCTTTGCCTTTTCTTCTTTTCTACCCACCCAGTACTCCTTCTGCAGACGAACAAATTATTACTTATTCGAACAACCAAATTGTCTATTTAAAATCAAGTGTCAAGGATCCTATGTCATAAAAAAGTAGAGCAACTTGCACAAAACGTACAGTATACATGTGAGTTAAATTGAGCGAATACTCGCGTAATAGCCGCTTTTGGAACACCAGAGATGAGGTATATATAAACATTATGTGTGTGTGTGTGTGTGTGTGTGTGTGTGTGCGTGTGTGTGTGTGTGTGTGTGTGTGTGTGTGTGTGTGTGTGTGTGTGTGTGTGTGTGTGTGTGTGCAATTACACTGGATCAGTTTCTTAATTTTCTCTAACTTCTCTCCTCTTCATATCCCATATCTTTCTCTCTTTTTCTCTCTCTGTCTTGTTTTTGTTCTTTGTCCTATTGCTTTAACTTTTTCTTTATATCTCGCTCACATTCTCTGATAATGCTCTCGCTACCGCTTGTTTCTCTTCTTGTTTTACTATAAATCGCTAAATATCTTGTGCCCTCGGTCTGTGACTTCTGCATCTTGATCGAAGTAGACCTATCGAAACCGACGAAAATCAGATCGTATATATCGTAACACTGAACACCGTTCTCTGATGCCTGAGTGGATCGACAAATCGACCCTAATTCTGTCTCCAAGAAAACACCAATATACTGACCGTGAAGAGAAAATAGAACGGTTGCGGAGTTCCGAAGTCGCCGGGAATAACAGCATCCAAATACCAGGTAAGCATCGAGTAAATAATTATATCGACGAATAGCATGATCAGAATGTGAGCCATCGTAAGATCGTCTCCTTTATTCGCTGAAGACCAAACGTTGTTCCACTGTACTCCAATGCCTAGTCAAATTTAAACAGCCACACCGTTTCTACAGCCAAAATCTATGACCTAAAAATCGATACGTTTATTTCTATGTGTCCTAGGGATCACGTTTTTCAACACCTAAAGGCTTCCTCTCGGCTTTACGCCTACTTGATAAATCCTGACACATTAGACGACGGCTCATAATAATAAGAGTTCTTGTATAATACCGTTGTATCAACGCATGCGACGCATAACGAAGGTCACAATAATAATAATAAATTATTTTGGAGCTATAATTTGTTATCACCACAATCACCGTTATTCATCATTGCTATCGGCGATTCTTCAAGTTGCGTCTTAGGCTTTGAATTCTAGATTAACCCAATTACTAACTTAAATTTCCGTCCAGGAAAGACATGAGGCCATTTTCTATTTTCTAGTTTCATCACAACAGCACTTCTGTCTTCGACATCAAAACTTGTTAAAGGCGCCCACATTAAAGCAGAACTTATGAGATAGAGTTAGGCAAACATTCGGAGACAGAGATATAGTGTGAAGCAGACAAATAAATAGAAAGCAGTGGGTGAAGAAGCGCGTGTCAGGAAGTTAATAAGGTTTGGTCGGTCAGCATCGTATAATCGTCGAGTTCTGTTACCGCTGAAAACTGCCATTCTCCATTAAAAGCCAACTCATTAATTCCTCGTATTTCTCAGAGACCCGTAAATCATAGATTTATCAGCAGAATACAGGTGAGAAATTCTGCGATGTCAGAAGAGGAAGCTGAACGCAGATGATGATTCTTGTAGTCGTAATTCAAGCTTTACATCCGCTACACGTCTGAACCTAAAAATCTAGAAACTGCTGTCGTTAGCAACAAACTCAGACAATCTAACGTTGTCCTTTTCTGAAACTCAGCGCAGAAGCATATTTTGTCTTCTGCTTTACATAGTTTAAAACGCAGTCAGCAAAGCGCTCGATCGCTGACCAGATTTCGACACGTCACATGAACGCGCTTCGTCCATGCAAGAAACTTGTCGGCTCACCGAATCTTAGGAACAACGTGAACTAGTGTGATAATAGTTTGTTGACTCATTAATAATCAGCAATCAATATTCATCACCGACGTACCGAGTGCTTCGAACTGAGATATCTTGATGCATCCAAAAGCCATGGCCAGGTTAAAGTCGACCGATGATCCTATCTTCTGCACCAGAGTCACATTGTCGTAGATAATCATCAGATATATATAAGGCCCGTACGACAGGATGAAAAATATAGCACCGATAATCGAGCCATAGATGGCTGTAAATGAATACAAAGGGTATAAGCGAATAAACGGAACATGAACGAGTGTGAATGGTATTGAAGAATGATCAAATCGTCTTAATAAGTTTACAGCTCTTACAGCCGTCAGATGACAAGTAAACTCATCCAAAATTTTTACAGTAGACCAAATAGTATGCAATAATTTTACATGAATATCTGGGGCATTTTCTGTAGTAGAAGGTGTTGAAACAACAATAAAAGGCCCTACATAAATAAGCTCTATAAAGAGTCTCCGATTTCTACCCTCTCTGAATGAAGAACGCTCATTCAAAAACCAGACAATATGAAAAATCTGCAACCCAGAAAAAGCAAAACGGAGAGATGTTATGATGACAAACTGAAGCAACTTCAACAGAACTTTCAGTGCGTATATAAATCCCTATGATTTTCTTTTGCATACGGCTTTTTATAATTATAATTATGTATGGATCGATTCTCATTAGTTTAGATTTGAAATTTAGTTACGCCGCTTGAATTTTACACACTATTCACTGAAACCGTCTGACTGTCTGCCTGCCTGGCTCATCTGATTTTGACCCCTGCCTTTCTATTTTGTTTTAACTGAGTGATTGTGAATAAGCTGGTTCCCGCGACTTAGCTTCTGTAAGCGCTGTAGAAATCTCGAGATTAAGCTTACGATTACGATGTACTTGCGTCTCACTGCATATATATGTCCTTACCTTTGGATACAAGAGTAGAAAGAGCGAAGCAGAAGGTGATGAGGGACAGAGAGTAGAGTAGGAGAAAGACGAATGTGACGGTGGATGAGCCGTGGGTAATCGCTGCTCCGTTGCTTGAGATCGAAGAGTGGAAGATAATCGTCATGATGATCACAGAGGTGAGCATAAACAGCAGGTACTTGACGAACCACGAACACCAGTACAACCAGTTACGCATCCCCATCAGCTTCATCGACTCCTATGCAGTGTTTACAAACGATCACACAGTTACATACGTATATTTTAATAGTTTTATTACGCCAAACTTGGAGGTGATCCAACTACGCCGATTCGCATGCTGTCATATCAGCATCAATTTAATAATAATATAAAGCATTATTCTATGAATATAAGGCACTTCCTATCGTATTTTAATAAACTGCTATGTATTAAGATATGACAGATATATAATCTATTGTTATGCAGCAGTATATGAATACCAGATAACACGTAGCCTATATATATCACCAGTGCTTTTTTTCTAGAAAAAAAGGTTCCGGAACGGAACAATAGGTGCCGGAACGCAACAATTATGGGCGGGCTAAAATCACGAGAAAAACGGGATTGGTGGTTGGGAGGGGTCTCAATAAACACTGAAAACAGTTCAAAAACACTTAAATTAAATTAAAATAACTAAATTATTGTTTTAATTATTAAAATAAATAAATTATTTTTTAGGAGCTGAAAAAGGTGCCGGAACGCCGTACCGGCGCGTTCCGGCTGAAAAAAGCCCTGTATATCACAAAACATTGCTAACTCCAAATCGCTTTCCTACATTGCTGCATTCTTCCAATCGTAGCGCAAGTGTAGCAACAGTTTAAAATGTACGCAGGTACCTTGAATTTATTTTCTTTCTCCAGCACAATTTCCTGACAGATTGTGACTGCAATAATGATGAAGCTGATCAGAATGAACAGAGACAAGGCAGTTCTAATTGAACCGGACATCATATCTTGCTTGTATGGAGGATATGGATAACGTTTCAGTTGAGTCGTTACGTTGGCCGTCGTTGGATCGAAACTTTTGTTCACTTCAGCAATTAGACTCAGATCAACGGCCTTCTGAATCGCCAGAAAACCATCATGTTTATACCCTACAACGTATGTGCCATCTCTTCAGTTGCCATCTTCTATGCAGATTGGCATTAATTTCTACGACTATAATTGCTGCTGTTGCTACTACTGCTACCACTACTACAATTATTTCTACTACCAGAACTGCTACTTATGTTGCTACACCAACTTCTGTTATTACAATAATGAGAATAATAATATTATTCTTATTAGTTATTAATTAATTGATTTACTAAACGCCCTATGTTTATATTTTGCTATAACCATCTAGTATAGGTTGATTTTACTGAGCTCTTCTCTAAATGAGTTTGTGTATTTCTTTATATACAATAAATACATTTTAAAAATTTAGGTGAATAATTAGTTGATCTACAGATGAAAATACCTGGATCTGTTCCACCAAATTGATTGCCCTCTTCTCTCGGTTCGATCGTAATTAGGACAGAGAATATGGCGTTTGTTTTCCACTCCACTCTGTCTGAACGCAGACGGACTTTGTAGGCAATCGTCTGCGGAAGCCTGTCCAAGCCTTCCAAATCGAGAAAAACGATTGCGCCAAAAACATCACCATGTATCGCCACATAGTCTTCCACATCACTCTCAGATGCAAAGCCCAGATCTACACCAAAGAAGATGAAATGAACTTAAGATTTTATTTAACATGATTTGAAAGATAATCTTCAGAGTTTTTACAGACCACTAGTCGAATTGGCTGGCGATAGAAGACAATGACGCAGTTCATGAACAATAACCTAAGTCTTAACAATCACCTAAGTCTTAACAATCATCTTCTTTGGTGTAGATCTGGGCCTTACACATGTGTTTTGGTTACCCAGTTTGGTTGCAGTTTGATAAAACTGCCAACTGCCTTCTATAATTGGGTTCCATTCGCTTTTCTCTTGAATGAGCGCGACATGGGTGTTTGGGCGCTGTAGAATATTCTGACCAGGATTACGATTACTGTACTGTATCTATGCTCTGCTGTTATTATAGGCCTATCAGATCAGATTTTGTGCAGTTAACCTAATGGAATCTAAATCTGCGATATCCTGCAACGCAATTTACAAGGCGGATACTCTCTTATTCGCTGTTTGCGCTTAATCAAATCAGTCACCAAGAGACAGGTAGTTATTAGGTTTTTTACTATAACTTGAACACACGATGTAGGAATACGACGTACTCGTTGGAATCTTGACGCCCAAGAGTGTCGCTGTTCTATTCATAATCCCCGCGACGAAGGTCTTGTTGGGAGAGTAGGCGAGGTTTAAATTCGCAGGTGGAGGAGATATCAGGTTTTCGGTCAAGTTTGGGGTAACGAGGAAGCTGTCATAGGTCATTGAGTTTGGTACGATGTGCGGTTCGATTATCACTCGCAACAATACGAGGATTAAAGCAAAGATGATCGGAAATACTAAGATTAGGATAGTCCGGATGACCTTCTTCTTCTGGAGCAACCAGTTCTTCCAGAACAGCAAACAGAACTGTCTCCAGTTCCTACAACACCATTCACCATCATCACTTAGCACTTGGCACTCAACGACGTCTACATAAATCATCGCATCACGTCATCTGATTCAGGCGCCCACATCATCAACAACATCGCTTTCAAGCATTACAACATTGCGATTCTTACATTACGACATAAGCTTCAGTTACCTAAACAGTATCATGTGAGGTGACATAAGACAACGCGGTCTTCCGACAATGGTAATAAAAGTGATGTTCTACGGTTAAACGATATTTCCGATGGGAAGATAAACACATGCGGACGCGCTGTTGGTCACGTAAGACAATGTTGTACAATGGCAGCAATCCATCATCATCATCATCATCATCATCATCATCATCATCATCATCATCATCATCATCATCATCATCATCATCATCATCATCATCATCATCATCATCATCATCATCATCATCTCCCTCTCCATCTTCTTCTTTTTCTACATCATCATCATCATCATCATCATCGTCATCGTAATCGTCATCATCATCGTAATCGTAATCGTAATCGTAATCGTAAACGTCATCGTCATCATCATCATCATCATCATCATCATCATCGTCATCGTCATCATCATCATCATCATCATCACCATCATCATCATCGTCATCGTCATGTCTCCTCATGCCCTCTCCAAAGCATTGTCGTCTCCATCGTCAAATTCAAGGTCATTCACATGCGCCTGCGGCAACAATAATAATGCTCCATGATCTGGCCCAGCAGCGCTATGAACACGTCTAGGGCTAATTTTGCAGGGACAGGGTAAAACAGCGGTGGTTTTAACAATACAAGCGGCTTCCGTTACCCTTGAAGAAAGGCGGGATGCTGCCTGTGATCGAGTCCGTTAGAACGCAGATGGTATTCCATACGCTTTTGAACACGCTTGAATATAAGCAATGTCGGCTTTTATTCGGCTTAACATCGAATTTTCATTTGCATAATTATGTTGCACTGAGAGTGGAACACAGGATGTGATGTGTGCTGTTATACAATAGAATGTAGTGAGGAGAAATGTTGAATGTACTTTGTATTCAGTGGACATTTCGGCTCTCTGGATACAATGTTCTTATCCCTTGATATCCAAGGAGACCGTAGACTTGACGATAAAGCCATACACTAGAACAGCGAGTTCGCATGTCTCTCAACGTTTCCGGATTGATTGGTGATTGATTGATTGATTGAGTGATTGATTCGCAGTTCGAATCATACGTTTATGGATTTAATTGTAACGAGGATGTCTGTTAGACATTGTCTAACTGTCTGTTTCTGTCTCTGTCTCTGTCTCTGTCTCTGTCTCTGTCTCTGTCTCTGTCTCTGTCTCTGTCTCTGTCTCTGTCTCTGTCTCTGTCTCTGTCTCTGTCTCTGTCTCTGTCTGTCTCTCTCTCTGTCTGTCTGTCTCTCTCTCTCTCTCTCTCTCTCTCTCTCTCTCTCTCTCTCTCTCTCTCTCTCTCTCTCTCTCTCTCTCTCTCTCTCTCTCTCTCTCTCTCTCTCTCTCTCTCTCTCTCTCTCTCTCTCTCTCTTCTCTGTTAGACTGTGTGTCTCTCTCTTTATCTGTCTGTCTGTGCGGTTATCTCTGCGTCTACGATGCATTGAAGCAAGGTGTGTATGATGTCATGTGTTGGGTGGTGTAAGTTGAAAGCGCTACGGTTAGAGCCGAAGAATGAATTAAAAGTCAGAAAGAAGAGTTTATTTGTGGCGGTCAAGGTTACCGTGCGTATGTGGGAAGATTTATTTTATGCGAATAGCATCGTTTTCTTTCAGTTTACATGCGAAGGGAACAGCATCGTTTCTCTTAATTTTACATGCGAAGGCCCAGCATCGATCATTTAATTTTTATTTAATTTCAATAGGCGACGGTCCAGCAATGACCGTGGTAGGGAAGACTGATTATATATTTTAAGCCACGGTATAGTGTGGTGAGGGATAAGTAGAGGCTGCCTCACGGTGTGCTGCTTTATACGTGAAGAGTTGGTTCGACTCTTCATACATAGCAATACTGTTAAACAGCGTTGTTGGTTAGCGATTCAGTTACCGATTCAAATATACTGCACTCAGTGTGGTAGGCGAGTGATTTTGGTTACGACCGAGTCAGAGTTCGAGTTTCCGGTTAGTACAAATATATTTACGGACGAAAGGGGCGTCCGAATAATATAATCAGGCGATCCCGAGTACAGCTAAAGAAGTTCACTGTTGGGAGACGGGCCGACAGCGCCGATCCGGCGGGTTGGATCCCTCCGTTGATCGCGAAGCGGTCTAGATCCCAATTGTGGGAAATCTACGGCTGAGTAATACTCGGGGAAGGATACCGTTGATATACAGGAAAACCAATTCAGTGTGAGATCGAAAACCAGGGTGAATTTGGCGACGGGCAGGAAAGTCCCTCTTGGGTTTTGAAGAACTCCGCGATCGGAGCTTGTCCGGTAACCCATGGGAGTAAAGGTGACCTTCTTAAGGTAGCCATTTTCTGGAATTCTGAAATCCTTGAAACCAAGAGTAAATTCGGCGTCGGGCAAGGAAATCCCTCTTGGAGTTCGAAGAACTCCAAGATCCGACAGTGTTTGGTTTTATCCACTGAGAAGAGTTTTACGCGATTTCGGCGTACTCGACACAGGGGAAGTTCTACGCACTTTCGGCGTACTCGGCCGGGAGAGTTTTACGCGACTTCGGCGTCTTCGGCTGGGAGAGTTTTACGCGACTTCGGCACTCGGTGAAGTGACCGTCGGGATACCTGAAAAAACCAATTTAGTACAAAAACGATAATAAGGGTAAATTTGGCGACAGGCAGGAAATTCCCTCTTGGGTTTTGAAGAACTCCGCGATCGGAGCTTGTCCGGTTACCTGTGGGAGTAAGTGTGACCCTCGTTAGGGAACCAAAATTCGGAAATTCTTGGGAACAAAATTCAGGACATTCTGGTAACCTTACGGGGTCAGCGTTACATTTGGATTGTGACACTTGGATGGCTGACACGCCGGTGGAGCGTTGGAGGGGCTCCATCGCCCGGTAACTAAAAATAGTTACTGGGAAAGACCACTGTTACCGAAAGACCGCAGTACGGGAAAAGACCGCCCGCCAACTGATTACAGTGCGGTAAGACCAGGAAAACGATAGAGTCAGGAAAATCTTGTATTCAAACCAATCGTTATTCAGAGCAAATAACTTGGTGATCGAAACACGTAGCTCCGAGAACTGACCGAAGTGCGAAGTAGGGCCCACCTCGTGCGCCGGTCGGAACCCAGTTCTGCGTGCGGTTAGGGAGGTTTTAGACCTAGAACCTGTCCTATCAGAAGAGAGTGTCGTGAGACCAGTACACCGCGTTACTATCACACGGCATATATTATCGCAAGATGTTCGCGTGTTTGAGACGGCACGACGTGACGACTCGTCAGATGTACACCTTGTCCTCTCGGACAGGAGAACGTTCAGAGTTTTCCCCTATTGACGATAACTCGAGAGTCATGAGATGCAGAATGGTACGTGAGGGTTCGGTTAAGGTGGAGAAAAAGAGGAAGTCTTTGACTAAGAGATCTCACAGGAAGCTGAGGACTCCTGCCGGCAAGAGAGCGAACCCTGTTCTAAAGGACGGCCATCCTGAGGACGAGGACGTTGCCCACCCGGCGACCGCGGCAGTGGCAGAGTCCGAAAGTGAGATGGAGCTTGACAGCGACACTGTTCGCAAACAAGCGATACCCTCGGGACCTCCTCTTGGAGAAATGGGCACTGAGAGCGGAGACAGGGAACCGCTCGTCTACAGCAGAAGTAGACAGGATAGTGACCCGGGCGACTCCAGAAGGTCAGTTGGCTGGAGCCGAACCCAGCCCGACGACGAAGCAGCGTCTTGGGTAAGACCGACACAAATTGGTACCATGTCTGATGAAGGGTTAGTTGATCTCGAGCGACGAACGTCACAAACTGGTACCAGAAGTGGGGTTCTAGCGTTTTCTTGTCACAGAAACAGGCAAGGTCAGGAAGATACCGAGGACGAGTCGGATGAAGTGCCCCATAGTGAGCACGGAGGCGCGCGTCCAAAGTTACGTAAACGGAAAAGCAAACGAAGGTTGCTTGATGAAACGGGTGCACCTGACGAAACCAGTGCATTTGAAACGGAAGCTGGAACCCGCAGTGGGCGTGAAAGAGGTTTCCATGAGGATAACGGATGGTTGATAACCGTTCCAAAGACTACTGAGGTAGTACGGAACGATGTGAATAACGAGATATTCACACACTGGCGAGAGACCGTTGGTGAGAATAGGTTTGACAGGTCCAAACCACTCGACGACAATAGAGTTCCGCGTATAATACAGGAGAGAATGTTCGACAATAGATCGGGGAACCTTGTGCAGGTTCAAGTACCTAGTATTGTACGGGGCAGACAACCTGTACAGTTGAGACAGGCTTGTGATAGGCCAAGAGACATTGAGACAGGCCTGAAACCGCGGGGTGACGCCGTAGTGCAGAAAACGAGTGGTGACATCGTGGCGCGTCAGCGAAACGAAGGCAATCGAGTACCGTTTACCAACATGGAAGAAGGTCGCCCAAGACCTGTGACAGATGAGGTAGATTGGCAAGCGGAGATGTCTTACCTGCGACAGAGTGTGGCAATGATGAGTTCGAAACTTGAAGAACTGTCTGTTCCTGCTGCTCAGCATGCGAAGTCTTACCGACGCGAGACATCGGGGAAACCTACGGGCCCAGGTTACCAGATGGATCGCCGAGGGAAGCTGCAGATCGAAGAGCCGGCACGGAGCCGAGGTAACACAGAGACACGCGAGGAAGTTTCGCTTTCGGAAACTTCGGAAAAGTTACGTAGCCGCTATCTTCCCGAGGACAGCGGGAGAGAGTCACACGGAAAAACGGCAAGGCAATCGAGTCGACAACGTCTGTTGACAAGAGGAAGAGTTGAGGCGAAATTACGTTCGTCAGTGAGTTCTTCGGATTCAGACACCGATAGTGTTGGTCCAGAAGAGGCCATGAGAACCGGAGTCTTTGACAGGAAAAACCTCCGCCAACGAGGAAGACACGAGAGTTATGAGAAAACTGAAAGGGAGACGTATGGTAAGGAACGTCTACCAGAGTACGAGAGACGCGGTTTAAAACAGGCACTTGATAGAGAAACCGAGAGAGAATCGAACATGGGAAGAGACAGAGATCATTTGGCCTGGGATGAGACCTACGAGCGGTACTCTAAAGGGCACAAACCAGATTCGAGAAGTCGTAATTGTCTTAGGTACGACGAATCTGACAGACCGCCAGAGTCAGGAAAAAGAGATATTCGCGAAGAAGACAGAAGAGTTACGTTCGTCAACGGAAACTCTCAGAGCTCTCGCAATAAATATAAACGATCGGAGTCCAAAGACTACGCAGGTGGTGAGCCTCGTAGAAAAGGTCAGAGACAGGCTGAGTACATCTCTGATGAAGACAGTGCAACGTCAGGCGACCGAGAGATGACTACGATGTATTCTAAGTGGCGTACAGGGAAGACGTTGGGTACTCTGAGGGGACAGAGTCGGCACCGGTCAGTGGTGAGGACAGACGAGGAAAACGATTCCAGGAGTAACGATGGGGACAACCGGAGAGGAAATCCCAAGAAGAGTGTCGGAAGGTCACTTGTTACACGGACAAGAGGCGAAGACCGATCGGATCGCGGTATACGAATCAAGCTAGAGAAGTACGACGGCAAGTCAGCGATCGCAGCCTTTCTAGCAAAGTTCGAAGTTTGTGCACGGTGCAACCGGTGGAGTGATCAGGAAAAAGCAGACCAGTTAATGTGTGCCCTTTCGGATCGAAAGCATCATTAAATAGGCTGTCGCTATCACGGTTCTCATCGTTTTGGCGTACGTGCAGGGTGCCGAGATTGTTACGGGTCCCGCTTCGCAGCTGTTGTGGGACATGGGTGCACAGAGGGACGTGTCTTGGCGAGAACTTGTTGAGCGGCTTAAGGCCCGGTACGGGTCTGATGACCAAACTAGCCTATATCGGATGAAACTTCGCACTTACCGGCAGGCTCACGGAGAAACGCTGAGTAGTGTAGTGCAGGAAGTACGAAGGCTAATGGCTTTGGCATACCCAGGACCAACAAGTGATATCGTCGAGACGGTCGCTTGTGACGCTTTCATTGATGCACTGGCAAACCAAGATTTGGGGCAGAAGGTGCGCGAGCGAGAACCAGTTAACCTCGAAGCGGCGTATAAACATGCGGTGAGGTTGGATGCCTATGGTCGATCTTCGACACAAGGTGGTGATTTAGACCGGAGACACGCGAGAGTTAAAGTTACCATGGAAGACCGAAAAGACTCGAGCACTGAGGGGCAACAGTCTCGTCGTCTAGAAGATCTCGAGCGAAAGATTAAAAATCTTTCAAGAGAACTTGATCGAGTGACAATAAATCAGAATTTGGGCATCGTTCCGAGAAAACCTCATGAAAGGGAGAACAGTTCTGATCTAGCGGTGGGAGATCAGAGGACAACCGAACCGAATGTGGGGTGGCGACGGATTTATCCGCCCACACGGTTGCGTAACCCGGATATCGAATGCTACTTGTGCAAACGAAAAGGACACATGAAGCGATATTGTCCTCAGAGAAACGCTGAGACGAATGGTGCAACCGGTACCAGTGAACCTACAAAGGCTGAACCGATACAAGAGGAAACCCAAAACCGACTGGTCAAAGGCAGTAGGGTGGCCTACGTGGTTGCGAGACTGGCAGGAAAACGTATACACTGTCTACTTGATTCTGGAAGTGAAATGTCACTTGTGCCACGACGTTTCGTGCTAGACGCTGTGCTAGTACCGTCAGAACAGCGACTTCTAGCCGCTAATGGAAGTCAGATTAAGGTGGATGGTGAAACTAACCTTAAGATTCGGATCGGAAAGCAGGTGTACCCTGTACCCTGTCTAGTTACAGACCAAGTGACAGAAGTGATCTTGGGGTTATCTTGGCTGGAAGCCAATCAGGCAAGATGGGACTTCGCAAGTCGATGCGTTTTCCTTGGGAGCGAGAAGATCCCTCTGAAAGAGGTCGTTACCGAGTCCATGTGCCGGAGGGTTATTGTGCAAGAGGACATAATAGTTCCTCCCAGGAGCGAAGTTGACGTTCCAGCTTGGGTAGTATACCCGCATTTCCAAAAAGATAACGAAGATTGGACGACCATTCCAATGGAATTATCAAAAGATTTGATAATCGGACGTACGTTGGTGACAGGAAGAGACACGGAAGTGTGGATCAGGATGTTGAACGTTGGAGACAGAGATTCGCTAGTCAAGAAACGGACTGAATGTCCGCTGGAGCGAGTGAACGTAGTCGATGTGACAGTTAATCGAGCCAGAACGGAATCGTATGATGAGCCTTACCGAAGCGAAAATCCGGGAAAGCCTATGGGCCCAGGTTATCCGGAGGAACGCCGAGGAAAGCAGCAAAGTACGATTGACCGGTTTGGATCGAAGATTAGTACAACGGCCAGTGTGGCGGAGCAGACGCTCAACCCACTTGCCGAACAGACCCTAAAACGACTATGGGAAGAAGTGCCAGCAGACATTTCGGAAGAAGAGCGAATCAGGTTACGAAAACTTGTGCTAACGTACAGCGCAACGTTTTCTCTTAACGAAAGTGATAACGGATTCACTTCGGTGATCCAACACGAGATCGATACGGGACAGGAGAAACCAGTTCGGCAACCTTTGAGACGTCAACCGCTTTCCATGTTACCGGAAGTTGATCGTCAGGTAGAAGACATGTTGAGACAAGGAATCATTGAACCTTCGATATCGGAATGGGCATCCAATGTCGTAATGGTTAAGAAAAAGGATGGCAGTATGCGTGTCTGTATCGATTACAGGCAACTGAACCTGAAGACACGGAAAGATGCTCATCCGTTACCCCTTATCCGCGAGAGTTTAGATACCCTGGGTGGCGCCAGATGGTACAGTACGTTCGATTTGAGAGCAGGTTATCACCAGATGGCCTTGCACCCAAGAGACAAACACAAGACCGGGTTCGTTACGAGAAGGGGCAGCTTCCAATTCAAAGTGTTACCTTTCGGATTGTGCAATAGTCCGGCCTCGTTTTGTCGACTAATGAACTTAGTCTTGACAGGGCTAAACTATGACATCTGTCTGGTTTACTTGGATGACATAATTGTGTTCTCGAGGGACGTAGAGACGCACATGCAACGTCTAGAGATGATTTTCAGGAGATTACAAGAGTATAATCTCAAGCTGAAACCATCCAAATGTTACCTGTTACAACAGAGAGTATTGTTTCTTGGTCACGTTTTGAGTGAAGAAGGGGTCGCGACGGATCCGAGCAAGATCAAGGCCGTAGAAGAATGGTCTGCCCCTCGGAACTTGAGGCAAGTCAGATCCTTCGTTGGTCTTTGCTCCTATTACCGACGTTTCATACATGATTTCGCGGTGGTAGCTCAACCACTTCATTTCCTGACCAGGAAAAATGTACCGTTCCATTGGACTGACGAATGTCAGGGAGCTTTCGAAGAACTTAAACGAAAGTTGGTTTCCGCACCTATACTTGGGTTACCGAACGACGAGGGCCAGTACATCCTAGATACGGATGCCTCGGCATACGCCATTGGAGCGGTGTTATCGCAAGTACAAGAAGGAGAAGAGACAGTGATTTGTTACGCGAGTCGGCTCTTGTCGACGGCGGAACGGAACTATAACGTTACCAGGCGAGAGTTGTTAGCTGTGGTGTATTTCTTGAAAGAGTTTCGTCAGTACTTACTGGGTAGTAAATTCCTACTCAGAACAGACCACTCCGCACTTCAGTGGTTACGCAGAACACCGGAACCGATTGGCCAACAGGCTCGTTGGTTAGAGATGATAGAGGAGTTTGACATGGAGATATGTCACAGACCGGGAGCAAAACACGGTAACGCAGACGCGATGTCTAGAGGTCCGGGTGAGGAACAACCTAAAGTGGTTACCATGAGAGTTACGAATGAAGACGTGATGTGGGCACGTCCGATCGGAGAAGTAACGCGCTCCGAGGTTACCAGTGAAGATACAGGCCAGGAAATCCGTTGGACAAAGGAGTTTCTTCGAAGAGAACAGCAGAGCGATTGCAATATTGGTACGGTCCTTGATTGGAAGGAGTCGAAGCATCATCCAACACAGGCAGAACTATCACCTGCTAGCGGAGAGGTGAAAGTGTTGGTGAGCAACTGGAATCAGCTGGAAGTCCTGCAAGGAGTGTTACACAGAGGCTGGATTCAGGGTAACACAGGAAAAGCTGAGCGATCTCAGTTAGTTGTGCCCTTATCTCTACGGCAAGAGATGCTTCAGTTAACACACGCAAGCTTTGCCGGAGGACATTTCGGGATTCGGAAGAGTTTAACTCAGTTGCAACGTCGGGCGTATTGGCCGAGTTGGAAGGACGATGTTAGACGGTTCTGCCAAAGGTGCGATCGCTGTGCTCGTTATCGAAGGGAGAAACCTCCAAGACAGGGTTACATGCAGACTCCTGTGGTCGGTGAACCAATGGAGAGATTCGGAATTGATATAACTGGTCCGCATCCTGTATCAAGTAAAGGCAACAAATACATACTGACAGCGATAGATTACTTCTCGAGATGGGCTGAAGCTCTGCCTATCAGAAACCAAGAGGCCGTTACTGTGGCAGAATCGCTTATGGTACACGTGTTCTCGAGGTTTGGTATGCCACGCCAGATCCTGACGGATCAGGGACCGTGTTTTGAGTCGAAGTTATTCAAAGAGCTGTGTAAACGCATGGAGATTGACAAAGTACGTACAACTCCATATCGACCCTCTGGTAACGGAATGATCGAAAGGTTCCACAGAACACTGAACATGTTGATCGGAAAGGTAGTGTCGGAACGACAAAAGGATTGGGATGTTCATGTACCATATGTAATGGCGGCATATCGAGGTACTGAACATGAAGCGACCCAACGGACACCTAATTTCCTGTTCCTGGGAAGAGAGAACCATACGCCATTAGACTTGATTCTAGCCCAAGTTACAGAGTTCGAGAGACCGTCTTACAGTGACATGGAAGAGTACGTGGAGAAACAGAAAGAGAAAATGGAACGATCGTATCGGCTTGTACGAGAACAGTTAAAGAGAGTAGCAGAAAGAAGGAAAAAAGCCTACGATTTGAGAGTGAGACCTAGCAAGTTCGCTCAAGGAGATTGGGTTTACTATTACTACCCTCGGCTAAGAAGTGGAAGGAAGACAAAATGGGCTCGCTATTACACCGGCCCATTCTTGGTTATTCAAGTGCTCAGTCCGTGTCTGTACCGGATTCAGAAGAGTCCGAAATCCACGCTAATGGTTGTGCACGTGGATAAATTGAAGCCGTTTTACGGTAAACCTCCGAGTACCTGGTTACCGGAGAGGGACAGAAATCTTGAGTTACCTACAGTAGACTGGCCAGTCCTGGCTCAAGATCCTAATGCAGAACATGAACCAGAGGAACCTTCAGAGAATCCAGAAGAGACCGCTGATCCAGAATTGCCACCTGGACGACGGACGAGACGAAGACCTCGCTTGGATGGATGACTACGACTGTAGAAGTCCTTGTTAGTGACCTTCTGAAGCAGACGTGTATCTAGGACCAACTAGATGAACGCTTAATTGCGTTGGTTTCATTGACTATTCGAGACTCATGTTTCAGTTGCCCTTTTGATGAGAGTATTTCTTTTGAGCGGTATCTGGGAGCATACAGTACCTGTGCTACCAGCAACGCTTAATTGCGTTGGTTTTACAGATTGTCAGTGAATGACTGTTTAAGTTTCCTTTTGATGATATGTTTTCGGTTAAACATTGGCTTAGTGGTTAGTACTGAAACGAGTAAAGATTCCAGTACTAGAACGCTTCATTGCGTTGGTTCTACAAGCGAACTATGGGAGAACCATGTTTCCGTTTCCTTGTGATGACAGAATTTCTTTCCGACAGTATAATGCTCGTAACAACGAGTGTTAAGGAAATTCGGGGCAATGCGATTTCCTTGGTTACCGTTTCATGATACTTTAGTGCGCTACCTTAGTGCGCACTTAGGATAGATCATCATGCGATAGAAGCATATGTTAGGACTTAGATCATGTGCGTAAATATGATAACTTGTACTAGTTAAGATATGTAAAAAAAAAAAAAAAATATATATATATTTTAGCAAAATAAAAAGGTTATCGGATCGAGGCGGGGCAGTATAAACTGTTGTCTGCTTTTATTTTGCTTTCACGATTTTGAAGTGGTACCGGGTGTGACTGATCGACGATGGTTACCAGATCGGGAGACAGTGGGCGACTTTTCTCTCCTTTAGTTCTCCTGGCCCTTGGGGTCCGGTAGAGCCCAGGTTCACGATAGAGGGCCTGTTAAGGTTGGCGATTTGTCAGGTACGACAGGTTGCCAGTAGGGTGGTGGTTCGGATCGAAAGCATCATTAAATAGGCTGTCGCTATCACGGTTCTCATCGTTGTTTGGCGTACGTGCAGGGTGCCGAGATTGTTGATATACCGCCCTATAACCAAAGGTGCATTTGGTTCCTTGCTCTCTAAGGGGATCTGGGTTGGGGATGTTCCTGTCACGTTTGATTAAGGTCCCCGATTTTGGCAGAGATGCTCCGCATCTAAGTAAGGTGGGGAGAGTGTGGCGGTCAAGGTTACCGTGCGTATGTGGGAAGATTTATTTTATGCGAATAGCATCGTTTTCTTTCAGTTTACATGCGAAGGGAACAGCATCGTTTCTCTTAATTTTACATGCGAAGGCCCAGCATCGATCATTTAATTTTTATTTAATTTCAATAGGCGACGGTCCAGCAATGACCGTGGTAGGGAAGACTGATTATATATTTTAAGCCACGGTATAGTGTGGTGAGGGATAAGTAGAGGCTGCCTCACGGTGTGCTGCTTTATACGTGAAGAGTTGGTTCGACTCTTCATACATAGCAATACTGTTAAACAGCGTTGTTGGTTAGCGATTCAGTTACCGATTCAAATATACTGCACTCAGTGTGGTAGGCGAGTGATTTTGGTTACGACCGAGTCAGCAGAGTTCGAGTTTCCGGTTAGTACAAATATATTTACGGACGAAAGGGGCGTCCGAATAATATAATCAGGCGATCCCGAGTACAGCTAAAGAAGTTCACTGTTGGGAGACGGGCCGACAGCGCCGATCCGGCGGGTTGGATCCCTCCGTTGATCGCGAAGCGGTCTAGATCCCAATTGTGGGAAATCTACGGCTGAGTAATACTCGGGGAAGGATACCGTTGATATACAGGAAAACCAATTCAGTGTGAGATCGAAAACCAGGGTGAATTTGGCGACGGGCAGGAAAGTCCCTCTTGGGTTTTGAAGAACTCCGCGATCGGAGCTTGTCCGGTAACCCATGGGAGTAAAGGTGACCTTCTTAAGGTAGCCATTTTCTGGAATTCTGAAATCCTTGAAACCAAGAGTAAATTCGGCGTCGGGCAAGGAAATCCCTCTTGGAGTTCGAAGAACTCCAAGATCCGACAGTGTTTGGTTTTATCCACTGAGAAGAGTTTTACGCGATTTCGGCGTACTCGACACAGGGGAAGTTCTACGCACTTTCGGCGTACTCGGCCGGGAGAGTTTTACGCGACTTCGGCGTCTTCGGCTGGGAGAGTTTTACGCGACTTCGGCACTCGGTGAAGTGACCGTCGGGATACCTGAAAAAACCAATTTAGTACAAAAACGATAATAAGGGTAAATTTGGCGACAGGCAGGAAATTCCCTCTTGGGTTTTGAAGAACTCCGCGATCGGAGCTTGTCCGGTTACCTGTGGGAGTAAGTGTGACCCTCGTTAGGGAACCAAAATTCGGAAATTCTTGGGAACAAAATTCAGGACATTCTGGTAACCTTACGGGGTCAGCGTTACATTTGGATTGTGACACTTGGATGGCTGACACGCCGGTGGAGCGTTGGAGGGGCTCCATCGCCCGGTAACTAAAAATAGTTACTGGGAAAGACCACTGTTACCGAAAGACCGCAGTACGGGAAAAGACCGCCCGCCAACTGATTACAGTGCGGTAAGACCAGGAAAACGATAGAGTCAGGAAAATCTTGTATTCAAACCAATCGTTATTCAGAGCAAATAACTTGGTGATCGAAACACGTAGCTCCGAGAACTGACCGAAGTGCGAAGTAGGGCCCACCTCGTGCGCCGGTCGGAACCCAGTTCTGCGTGCGGTTAGGGAGGTTTTAGACCTAGAACCTGTCCTATCAGAAGAGAGTGTCGTGAGACCAGTACACCGCGTTACTATCACACGGCATATATTATCGCAAGATGTTCGCGTGTTTGAGACGGCACGACGTGACGACTCGTCAGATGTACACCTTGTCCTCTCGGACAGGAGAACGTTCAGAGTTTTCCCCTATTGACGATAACTCGAGAGTCATGAGATGCAGAATGGTACGTGAGGGTTCGGTTAAGGTGGAGAAAAAGAGGAAGTCTTTGACTAAGAGATCTCACAGGAAGCTGAGGACTCCTGCCGGCAAGAGAGCGAACCCTGTTCTAAAGGACGGCCATCCTGAGGACGAGGACGTTGCCCACCCGGCGACCGCGGCAGTGGCAGAGTCCGAAAGTGAGATGGAGCTTGACAGCGACACTGTTCGCAAACAAGCGATACCCTCGGGACCTCCTCTTGGAGAAATGGGCACTGAGAGCGGAGACAGGGAACCGCTCGTCTACAGCAGAAGTAGACAGGATAGTGACCCGGGCGACTCCAGAAGGTCAGTTGGCTGGAGCCGAACCCAGCCCGACGACGAAGCAGCGTCTTGGGTAAGACCGACACAAATTGGTACCATGTCTGATGAAGGGTTAGTTGATCTCGAGCGACGAACGTCACAAACTGGTACCAGAAGTGGGGTTCTAGCGTTTTCTTGTCACAGAAACAGGCAAGGTCAGGAAGATACCGAGGACGAGTCGGATGAAGTGCCCCATAGTGAGCACGGAGGCGCGCGTCCAAAGTTACGTAAACGGAAAAGCAAACGAAGGTTGCTTGATGAAACGGGTGCACCTGACGAAACCAGTGCATTTGAAACGGAAGCTGGAACCCGCAGTGGGCGTGAAAGAGGTTTCCATGAGGATAACGGATGGTTGATAACCGTTCCAAAGACTACTGAGGTAGTACGGAACGATGTGAATAACGAGATATTCACACACTGGCGAGAGACCGTTGGTGAGAATAGGTTTGACAGGTCCAAACCACTCGACGACAATAGAGTTCCGCGTATAATACAGGAGAGAATGTTCGACAATAGATCGGGGAACCTTGTGCAGGTTCAAGTACCTAGTATTGTACGGGGCAGACAACCTGTACAGTTGAGACAGGCTTGTGATAGGCCAAGAGACATTGAGACAGGCCTGAAACCGCGGGGTGACGCCGTAGTGCAGAAAACGAGTGGTGACATCGTGGCGCGTCAGCGAAACGAAGGCAATCGAGTACCGTTTACCAACATGGAAGAAGGTCGCCCAAGACCTGTGACAGATGAGGTAGATTGGCAAGCGGAGATGTCTTACCTGCGACAGAGTGTGGCAATGATGAGTTCGAAACTTGAAGAACTGTCTGTTCCTGCTGCTCAGCATGCGAAGTCTTACCGACGCGAGACATCGGGGAAACCTACGGGCCCAGGTTACCAGATGGATCGCCGAGGGAAGCTGCAGATCGAAGAGCCGGCACGGAGCCGAGGTAACACAGAGACACGCGAGGAAGTTTCGCTTTCGGAAACTTCGGAAAAGTTACGTAGCCGCTATCTTCCCGAGGACAGCGGGAGAGAGTCACACGGAAAAACGGCAAGGCAATCGAGTCGACAACGTCTGTTGACAAGAGGAAGAGTTGAGGCGAAATTACGTTCGTCAGTGAGTTCTTCGGATTCAGACACCGATAGTGTTGGTCCAGAAGAGGCCATGAGAACCGGAGTCTTTGACAGGAAAAACCTCCGCCAACGAGGAAGACACGAGAGTTATGAGAAAACTGAAAGGGAGACGTATGGTAAGGAACGTCTACCAGAGTACGAGAGACGCGGTTTAAAACAGGCACTTGATAGAGAAACCGAGAGAGAATCGAACATGGGAAGAGACAGAGATCATTTGGCCTGGGATGAGACCTACGAGCGGTACTCTAAAGGGCACAAACCAGATTCGAGAAGTCGTAATTGTCTTAGGTACGACGAATCTGACAGACCGCCAGAGTCAGGAAAAAGAGATATTCGCGAAGAAGACAGAAGAGTTACGTTCGTCAACGGAAACTCTCAGAGCTCTCGCAATAAATATAAACGATCGGAGTCCAAAGACTACGCAGGTGGTGAGCCTCGTAGAAAAGGTCAGAGACAGGCTGAGTACATCTCTGATGAAGACAGTGCAACGTCAGGCGACCGAGAGATGACTACGATGTATTCTAAGTGGCGTACAGGGAAGACGTTGGGTACTCTGAGGGGACAGAGTCGGCACCGGTCAGTGGTGAGGACAGACGAGGAAAACGATTCCAGGAGTAACGATGGGGACAACCGGAGAGGAAATCCCAAGAAGAGTGTCGGAAGGTCACTTGTTACACGGACAAGAGGCGAAGACCGATCGGATCGCGGTATACGAATCAAGCTAGAGAAGTACGACGGCAAGTCAGCGATCGCAGCCTTTCTAGCAAAGTTCGAAGTTTGTGCACGGTGCAACCGGTGGAGTGATCAGGAAAAAGCAGACCAGTTAATGTGTGCCCTTTCGGATCGAAAGCATCATTAAATAGGCTGTCGCTATCACGGTTCTCATCGTTTTGGCGTACGTGCAGGGTGCCGAGATTGTTACGGGTCCCGCTTCGCAGCTGTTGTGGGACATGGGTGCACAGAGGGACGTGTCTTGGCGAGAACTTGTTGAGCGGCTTAAGGCCCGGTACGGGTCTGATGACCAAACTAGCCTATATCGGATGAAACTTCGCACTTACCGGCAGGCTCACGGAGAAACGCTGAGTAGTGTAGTGCAGGAAGTACGAAGGCTAATGGCTTTGGCATACCCAGGACCAACAAGTGATATCGTCGAGACGGTCGCTTGTGACGCTTTCATTGATGCACTGGCAAACCAAGATTTGGGGCAGAAGGTGCGCGAGCGAGAACCAGTTAACCTCGAAGCGGCGTATAAACATGCGGTGAGGTTGGATGCCTATGGTCGATCTTCGACACAAGGTGGTGATTTAGACCGGAGACACGCGAGAGTTAAAGTTACCATGGAAGACCGAAAAGACTCGAGCACTGAGGGGCAACAGTCTCGTCGTCTAGAAGATCTCGAGCGAAAGATTAAAAATCTTTCAAGAGAACTTGATCGAGTGACAATAAATCAGAATTTGGGCATCGTTCCGAGAAAACCTCATGAAAGGGAGAACAGTTCTGATCTAGCGGTGGGAGATCAGAGGACAACCGAACCGAATGTGGGGTGGCGACGGATTTATCCGCCCACACGGTTGCGTAACCCGGATATCGAATGCTACTTGTGCAAACGAAAAGGACACATGAAGCGATATTGTCCTCAGAGAAACGCTGAGACGAATGGTGCAACCGGTACCAGTGAACCTACAAAGGCTGAACCGATACAAGAGGAAACCCAAAACCGACTGGTCAAAGGCAGTAGGGTGGCCTACGTGGTTGCGAGACTGGCAGGAAAACGTATACACTGTCTACTTGATTCTGGAAGTGAAATGTCACTTGTGCCACGACGTTTCGTGCTAGACGCTGTGCTAGTACCGTCAGAACAGCGACTTCTAGCCGCTAATGGAAGTCAGATTAAGGTGGATGGTGAAACTAACCTTAAGATTCGGATCGGAAAGCAGGTGTACCCTGTACCCTGTCTAGTTACAGACCAAGTGACAGAAGTGATCTTGGGGTTATCTTGGCTGGAAGCCAATCAGGCAAGATGGGACTTCGCAAGTCGATGCGTTTTCCTTGGGAGCGAGAAGATCCCTCTGAAAGAGGTCGTTACCGAGTCCATGTGCCGGAGGGTTATTGTGCAAGAGGACATAATAGTTCCTCCCAGGAGCGAAGTTGACGTTCCAGCTTGGGTAGTATACCCGCATTTCCAAAAAGATAACGAAGATTGGACGACCATTCCAATGGAATTATCAAAAGATTTGATAATCGGACGTACGTTGGTGACAGGAAGAGACACGGAAGTGTGGATCAGGATGTTGAACGTTGGAGACAGAGATTCGCTAGTCAAGAAACGGACTGAATGTCCGCTGGAGCGAGTGAACGTAGTCGATGTGACAGTTAATCGAGCCAGAACGGAATCGTATGATGAGCCTTACCGAAGCGAAAATCCGGGAAAGCCTATGGGCCCAGGTTATCCGGAGGAACGCCGAGGAAAGCAGCAAAGTACGATTGACCGGTTTGGATCGAAGATTAGTACAACGGCCAGTGTGGCGGAGCAGACGCTCAACCCACTTGCCGAACAGACCCTAAAACGACTATGGGAAGAAGTGCCAGCAGACATTTCGGAAGAAGAGCGAATCAGGTTACGAAAACTTGTGCTAACGTACAGCGCAACGTTTTCTCTTAACGAAAGTGATAACGGATTCACTTCGGTGATCCAACACGAGATCGATACGGGACAGGAGAAACCAGTTCGGCAACCTTTGAGACGTCAACCGCTTTCCATGTTACCGGAAGTTGATCGTCAGGTAGAAGACATGTTGAGACAAGGAATCATTGAACCTTCGATATCGGAATGGGCATCCAATGTCGTAATGGTTAAGAAAAAGGATGGCAGTATGCGTTTCTGTATCGATTACAGGCAACTGAACCTGAAGACACGGAAAGATGCTCATCCGTTACCCCTTATCCGCGAGAGTTTAGATACCCTGGGTGGCGCCAGATGGTACAGTACGTTCGATTTGAGAGCAGGTTATCACCAGATGGCCTTGCACCCAAGAGACAAACACAAGACCGGGTTCGTTACGAGAAGGGGCAGCTTCCAATTCAAAGTGTTACCTTTCGGATTGTGCAATAGTCCGGCCTCGTTTTGTCGACTAATGAACTTAGTCTTGACAGGGCTAAACTATGACATCTGTCTGGTTTACTTGGATGACATAATTGTGTTCTCGAGGGACGTAGAGACGCACATGCAACGTCTAGAGATGATTTTCAGGAGATTACAAGAGTATAATCTCAAGCTGAAACCATCCAAATGTTACCTGTTACAACAGAGAGTATTGTTTCTTGGTCACGTTTTGAGTGAAGAAGGGGTCGCGACGGATCCGAGCAAGATCAAGGCCGTAGAAGAATGGTCTGCCCCTCGGAACTTGAGGCAAGTCAGATCCTTCGTTGGTCTTTGCTCCTATTACCGACGTTTCATACATGATTTCGCGGTGGTAGCTCAACCACTTCATTTCCTGACCAGGAAAAATGTACCGTTCCATTGGACTGACGAATGTCAGGGAGCTTTCGAAGAACTTAAACGAAAGTTGGTTTCCGCACCTATACTTGGGTTACCGAACGACGAGGGCCAGTACATCCTAGATACGGATGCCTCGGCATACGCCATTGGAGCGGTGTTATCGCAAGTACAAGAAGGAGAAGAGACAGTGATTTGTTACGCGAGTCGGCTCTTGTCGACGGCGGAACGGAACTATAACGTTACCAGGCGAGAGTTGTTAGCTGTGGTGTATTTCTTGAAAGAGTTTCGTCAGTACTTACTGGGTAGTAAATTCCTACTCAGAACAGACCACTCCGCACTTCAGTGGTTACGCAGAACACCGGAACCGATTGGCCAACAGGCTCGTTGGTTAGAGATGATAGAGGAGTTTGACATGGAGATATGTCACAGACCGGGAGCAAAACACGGTAACGCAGACGCGATGTCTAGAGGTCCGGGTGAGGAACAACCTAAAGTGGTTACCATGAGAGTTACGAATGAAGACGTGATGTGGGCACGTCCGATCGGAGAAGTAACGCGCTCCGAGGTTACCAGTGAAGATACAGGCCAGGAAATCCGTTGGACAAAGGAGTTTCTTCGAAGAGAACAGCAGAGCGATTGCAATATTGGTACGGTCCTTGATTGGAAGGAGTCGAAGCATCATCCAACACAGGCAGAACTATCACCTGCTAGCGGAGAGGTGAAAGTGTTGGTGAGCAACTGGAATCAGCTGGAAGTCCTGCAAGGAGTGTTACACAGAGGCTGGATTCAGGGTAACACAGGAAAAGCTGAGCGATCTCAGTTAGTTGTGCCCTTATCTCTACGGCAAGAGATGCTTCAGTTAACACACGCAAGCTTTGCCGGAGGACATTTCGGGATTCGGAAGAGTTTAACTCAGTTGCAACGTCGGGCGTATTGGCCGAGTTGGAAGGACGATGTTAGACGGTTCTGCCAAAGGTGCGATCGCTGTGCTCGTTATCGAAGGGAGAAACCTCCAAGACAGGGTTACATGCAGACTCCTGTGGTCGGTGAACCAATGGAGAGATTCGGAATTGATATAACTGGTCCGCATCCTGTATCAAGTAAAGGCAACAAATACATACTGACAGCGATAGATTACTTCTCGAGATGGGCTGAAGCTCTGCCTATCAGAAACCAAGAGGCCGTTACTGTGGCAGAATCGCTTATGGTACACGTGTTCTCGAGGTTTGGTATGCCACGCCAGATCCTGACGGATCAGGGACCGTGTTTTGAGTCGAAGTTATTCAAAGAGCTGTGTAAACGCATGGAGATTGACAAAGTACGTACAACTCCATATCGACCCTCTGGTAACGGAATGATCGAAAGGTTCCACAGAACACTGAACATGTTGATCGGAAAGGTAGTGTCGGAACGACAAAAGGATTGGGATGTTCATGTACCATATGTAATGGCGGCATATCGAGGTACTGAACATGAAGCGACCCAACGGACACCTAATTTCCTGTTCCTGGGAAGAGAGAACCATACGCCATTAGACTTGATTCTAGCCCAAGTTACAGAGTTCGAGAGACCGTCTTACAGTGACATGGAAGAGTACGTGGAGAAACAGAAAGAGAAAATGGAACGATCGTATCGGCTTGTACGAGAACAGTTAAAGAGAGTAGCAGAAAGAAGGAAAAAAGCCTACGATTTGAGAGTGAGACCTAGCAAGTTCGCTCAAGGAGATTGGGTTTACTATTACTACCCTCGGCTAAGAAGTGGAAGGAAGACAAAATGGGCTCGCTATTACACCGGCCCATTCTTGGTTATTCAAGTGCTCAGTCCGTGTCTGTACCGGATTCAGAAGAGTCCGAAATCCACGCTAATGGTTGTGCACGTGGATAAATTGAAGCCGTTTTACGGTAAACCTCCGAGTACCTGGTTACCGGAGAGGGACAGAAATCTTGAGTTACCTACAGTAGACTGGCCAGTCCTGGCTCAAGATCCTAATGCAGAACATGAACCAGAGGAACCTTCAGAGAATCCAGAAGAGACCGCTGATCCAGAATTGCCACCTGGACGACGGACGAGACGAAGACCTCGCTTGGATGGATGACTACGACTGTAGAAGTCCTTGTTAGTGACCTTCTGAAGCAGACGTGTATCTAGGACCAACTAGATGAACGCTTAATTGCGTTGGTTTCATTGACTATTCGAGACTCATGTTTCAGTTGCCCTTTTGATGAGAGTATTTCTTTTGAGCGGTATCTGGGAGCATACAGTACCTGTGCTACCAGCAACGCTTAATTGCGTTGGTTTTACAGATTGTCAGTGAATGACTGTTTAAGTTTCCTTTTGATGATATGTTTTCGGTTAAACATTGGCTTAGTGGTTAGTACTGAAACGAGTAAAGATTCCAGTACTAGAACGCTTCATTGCGTTGGTTCTACAAGCGAACTATGGGAGAACCATGTTTCCGTTTCCTTGTGATGACAGAATTTCTTTCCGACAGTATAATGCTCGTAACAACGAGTGTTAAGGAAATTCGGGGCAATGCGATTTCCTTGGTTACCGTTTCATGATACTTTAGTGCGCTACCTTAGTGCGCACTTAGGATAGATCATCATGCGATAGAAGCATATGTTAGGACTTAGATCATGTGCGTAAATATGATAACTTGTACTAGTTAAGATATGTAAAAAAAAAAAAATATATATATATATTTTAGCAAAATAAAAAGGTTATCGGATCGAGGCGGGGCAGTATAAACTGTTGTCTGCTTTTATTTTGCTTTCACGATTTTGAAGTGGTACCGGGTGTGACTGATCGACGATGGTTACCAGATCGGGAGACAGTGGGCGACTTTTCTCTCCTTTAGTTCTCCTGGCCCTTGGGGTCCGGTAGAGCCCAGGTTCACGATAGAGGGCCTGTTAAGGTTGGCGATTTGTCAGGTACGACAGGTTGCCAGTAGGGTGGTGGTTCGGATCGAAAGCATCATTAAATAGGCTGTCGCTATCACGGTTCTCATCGTTGTTTGGCGTACGTGCAGGGTGCCGAGATTGTTGATATACCGCCCTATAACCAAAGGTGCATTTGGTTCCTTGCTCTCTAAGGGGATCTGGGTTGGGGATGTTCCTGTCACGTTTGATTAAGGTCCCCGATTTTGGCAGAGATGCTCCGCATCTAAGTAAGGTGGGGAGAGTGTGGCGGTCAAGGTTACCGTGCGTATGTGGGAAGATTTATTTTATGCGAATAGCATCGTTTTCTTTCAGTTTACATGCGAAGGGAACAGCATCGTTTCTCTTAATTTTACATGCGAAGGCCCAGCATCGATCATTTAATTTTTATTTAATTTCAATAGGCGACGGTCCAGCAATGACCGTGGTAGGGAAGACTGATTATATATTTTAAGCCACGGTATAGTGTGGTGAGGGATAAGTAGAGGCTGCCTCACGGTGTGCTGCTTTATACGTGAAGAGTTGGTTCGACTCTTCATACATAGCAATACTGTTAAACAGCGTTGTTGGTTAGCGATTCAGTTACCGATTCAAATATACTGCACTCAGTGTGGTAGGCGAGTGATTTTGGTTACGACCGAGTCAGCAGAGTTCGAGTTTCCGGTTAGTACAAATATATTTACGGACGAAAGGGGCGTCCGAATAATATAATCAGGCGATCCCGAGTACAGCTAAAGAAGTTCACTGTTGGGAGACGGGCCGACAGCGCCGATCCGGCGGGTTGGATCCCTCCGTTGATCGCGAAGCGGTCTAGATCCCAATTGTGGGAAATCTACGGCTGAGTAATACTCGGGGAAGGATACCGTTGATATACAGGAAAACCAATTCAGTGTGAGATCGAAAACCAGGGTGAATTTGGCGACGGGCAGGAAAGTCCCTCTTGGGTTTTGAAGAACTCCGCGATCGGAGCTTGTCCGGTAACCCATGGGAGTAAAGGTGACCTTCTTAAGGTAGCCATTTTCTGGAATTCTGAAATCCTTGAAACCAAGAGTAAATTCGGCGTCGGGCAAGGAAATCCCTCTTGGAGTTCGAAGAACTCCAAGATCCGACAGTGTTTGGTTTTATCCACTGAGAAGAGTTTTACGCGATTTCGGCGTACTCGACACAGGGGAAGTTCTACGCACTTTCGGCGTACTCGGCCGGGAGAGTTTTACGCGACTTCGGCGTCTTCGGCTGGGAGAGTTTTACGCGACTTCGGCACTCGGTGAAGTGACCGTCGGGATACCTGAAAAAACCAATTTAGTACAAAAACGATAATAAGGGTAAATTTGGCGACAGGCAGGAAATTCCCTCTTGGGTTTTGAAGAACTCCGCGATCGGAGCTTGTCCGGTTACCTGTGGGAGTAAGTGTGACCCTCGTTAGGGAACCAAAATTCGGAAATTCTTGGGAACAAAATTCAGGACATTCTGGTAACCTTACGGGGTCAGCGTTACATTTGGATTGTGACACTTGGATGGCTGACACGCCGGTGGAGCGTTGGAGGGGCTCCATCGCCCGGTAACTAAAAATAGTTACTGGGAAAGACCACTGTTACCGAAAGACCGCAGTACGGGAAAAGACCGCCCGCCAACTGATTACAGTGCGGTAAGACCAGGAAAACGATAGAGTCAGGAAAATCTTGTATTCAAACCAATCGTTATTCAGAGCAAATAACTTGGTGATCGAAACACGTAGCTCCGAGAACTGACCGAAGTGCGAAGTAGGGCCCACCTCGTGCGCCGGTCGGAACCCAGTTCTGCGTGCGGTTAGGGAGGTTTTAGACCTAGAACCTGTCCTATCAGAAGAGAGTGTCGTGAGACCAGTACACCGCGTTACTATCACACGGCATATATTATCGCAAGATGTTCGCGTGTTTGAGACGGCACGACGTGACGACTCGTCAGATGTACACCTTGTCCTCTCGGACAGGAGAACGTTCAGAGTTTTCCCCTATTGACGATAACTCGAGAGTCATGAGATGCAGAATGGTACGTGAGGGTTCGGTTAAGGTGGAGAAAAAGAGGAAGTCTTTGACTAAGAGATCTCACAGGAAGCTGAGGACTCCTGCCGGCAAGAGAGCGAACCCTGTTCTAAAGGACGGCCATCCTGAGGACGAGGACGTTGCCCACCCGGCGACCGCGGCAGTGGCAGAGTCCGAAAGTGAGATGGAGCTTGACAGCGACACTGTTCGCAAACAAGCGATACCCTCGGGACCTCCTCTTGGAGAAATGGGCAATGAGAGCGGAGACAGGGAACCGCTCGTCTACAGCAGAAGTAGACAGGATAGTGACCCGGGCGACTCCAGAAGGTCAGTTGGCTGGAGCCGAACCCAGCCCGACGACGAAGCAGCGTCTCGGGTAAGACCGACACAAATTGGTACCATGTCTGATGAAGGGTTAGTTGATCTCGAGCGACGAACGTCACATATTGACAATGGACGAGTTGAGCGAGTTGAGATATATACAAAGAGTAAAATCTTTAGAATGCTACGTACAAACTCATCAATCACAAACTTAAAAGCTTATTAATGTTAGCGTGATAAAAGCATATGAATTTCCTCCATGATTCTGTGTAGTTTCACTTGGTTCGGCCATTGCGGTAAAATAACTTCTTAGAGAATCCAGAACCTATACGGAGTTTGGAGGCCTCTTCGCATATTAATCAGCATTACCAACGCCGATACATTCAATAGCAATTACTATTATTAATTAATTAATAACGGTAATGTTAATATTATTATTATTTATTATTAATATTAATTACTTTAATTAATTAATTAATTAAAATAATGTTTTTTCCCCAAAGTAGGCCTACATATGATCCCTCGGGAGTTCAAAAATTAGGGGCCATTGTTCTGGAATGGATAGTCTTCGCGGATGGTTTTATTATTATTATTATTACTATTACTATTATTATTATTATTATTATTATTATATTATTATTATAATAATAATATAATAATAATAATAATAATAATAATAATAATAATAATAATAATACTTTAGTATTATTATTATTATTATTATTATTATTATTATTATTATTATTATTATTATTATTATTATTATTATTATTATTATTATTATTATTATTATTATTATTATTATTATTGTTATCATCATTATCACTATTACTATCATTGTATTTAACAATAATGATTAAATTACAGATCTGTGAAAAAGTATGTGGACACCACGGGAAAATCATGTTTTCTACAGAAAACGTGTAGAAATCGCAAGCATGTACTCGAGCTGGCATTTGTTCCTGTTGCTTCAAACCAATCGGTGGCCAGTTCTGTAGAGCCCTTGAATTGGCCACTGGTTGCGTTGCAGGGCCACTGAAATCCGTTGGAACAAATACGATGTCTCCAGTGAATCGTGCGTTGAGTCTGATATCCGGCTTCCCAGCTCCACAACGAACTATAGACCTTCGCCGCTCCAAGATCCGCCCGTCTCCAAGGCGATCGCCACAAAGGTATGGGTGTTAGTGATGGTTGCGTATTTCGCCCTCTTGATCAGAACTGCACGTTCCGCGGCTTCGCCAGCTCCGATGGATGTGTGGGCAAGGTGGGAGGTGGCGTAGGTATCGGGCACTGTCACGTCCCATGTCAGGCATCGTCCGTCTGACCAAGGAATCAGCGTGACACCGTCTGGTTGCTTTCCATTTCCTCTTGAGAGGCCGAGAGGCTCTTTCTGAGCAGGGATTTTCGCTCTGCTCAGCGCTCTCCAGATCACATCGTTGAGCATAGCGTGCCGCTGTTGTTTCCCTCCTCCTCCTCTACAAACCAGACCATGAAGCCCTCTTGCGTCGACATTTTCTCGGCAGTGGTGGCACAAGTGCGGCTCACAGAGTGTCGTGCCTAGCCTCACCCCGACAGCGATCCGTATCTCCTCGTCTGAAAGGCGAAGGCCCAAAGCAGTCACCGGAGGAGCTAGCATCCAGTCACCAGAATGAGGTGCTCGTGAAGCTAGCAGGCGAGCACGATCGCGAGGACAGCTGGTGGACTCGAGCAGGCCTGTCCGTGCCTTGTCTGTGTATCGGATATCCCACTCCTTTTGGCGATGAGTTGCTGTTCCTGTTGGTGGTTCTGCATCTGTCAGGGTCGTCCACGCGGTGAGTGCTGAATTAACCAGTTCGTATGGTATCTCAGCCGCCTCTGTTGGTAAGATGCATGTCTGCAGTTCCGTTGTGCTAGCAGCAGAAGCCAGAAAGGCGGAAAGTGCCAGCGTAGATGCACAACGAACTCCCAGACCACCGTCTCTCACCGACAAAGAAGCCTGGAGCCACCGGTCATCGTCAAGGTTTACATTTAGGATGGTCGATGAACCTTCTCACAACAATTTGTCAAACCGAGCCAAGCCCGGGCAATCAGCACAGACGGCTGTACGCATACTGTATAACAGCTTCGGTACACTTAAACTGTTTCTCAGCAGAACCAAAGCATCATGTGTATGAAGTAAGGATAGTCTTGCGATTGCTCTCTCAAGATCGTTAGCTTTCGTCTCTAAGACCTTATCCACAGCTGGATAATATTATTATTATATTATTATTATTATTATTATTATTATTATTATTATTATTATTATTATTATTATTATTATTATTATTATTATTATTATTATTATTATTATTATTATTATTATTATTATTATTATTATTATTATTATTATTATTATTATTATTATTATTATTATTATTATTATTATTATTATTATTATTATTATTATTATTATAATCCGAGAATTCATGTCTAGGTTCTGTTCACTCTCAAAATGAGTTTCCCGCCGCTACCTCCGTTAAGAAGGCGATGTATAAAGACGGGTTTGTTGTTCTTTGGCTCTGGGCAGCTTTGACATAGCGCCTTGGAAGGCCACTGCGTTGAAGCGCTGCACCATCACTGAAAGACTCTTGAATAGGAAGTTTGATTCGCGGGAGTCATCGGTGGTTTTCGACAGCCGGCGACCAAGTTCAGATAGAAAGGCAAGGCCTTCTCTGTTGAGGGGACCGAAGCTTTCCACCGCTACAGGTATGAAAATGTATCTCCTCTGTAGTTCAGAGTACTTGATGTTCTTTCTCGTAGCAGCCACCTCCGCCGCCCCTCCTGCCGCGGCCGCCGTTTCCGTGATATAAGAGGCAGCCACCGTGTCTACCACCGTCGCGTCCCACATAATAATAATTATTATTATTATTATTATTATTATTATTATTATTATTATTATTATTATTATTATTATTATTATTATTATTATTATTATTATTATTATTATTATTATTATTATTTACCCGAGGTAGTTATAATGCCTCAGGTTGTCTAAAACTATATCCGGAGATAATACGATGTTACCCTGGAACGGTGGATCACTCGACCAGTTCTGTCTGCATGAAAGTTCCTCTAAAGGCAACAGCTTTAAAGCGTTGTATGCCTGGAATGGTGATTGACAACCGATGGAAAAGATAGCAAGTCTCTCAGGTCTCCAGTGGAAAGACCTAGGCCTCTCCCTAATTTTTTTTTATGAAGTCCATTCCGTCGTCATTAATAGGGCCTAGGGTCTTAAAGGCCAGAGGGACAAAAAAGTGGTCTGCGCGGATCTGGCTGTACTTGTTCTTTCTTTGGGCTGCTAGTTCCACTGCTGCTTCCAATGTCGCCGACGTTGCATGAAGGTAGGAGGGCGCCACAGTGTCAGTTACGGTGACGTCCCATACAAGACTTCGACCTCTGCGCCACGGGATCAGCGATGGGCCGTCAGGTCATTTGCCGTCTGAGCGAATAAGGCCTAGCGGTTCCTTTACAACCGGAACACCAGCCCTTGTGAGCCCGGCAAATGACGTCATTTGGTGCACCGTGTCTTCAGGCTTGGACTGGCCCACCGGGACACCGGGAAATTCCCGGTGGGCCGGTCGCCCGGGTTTGGACTGGGCCGGCCGCACAAAAATTAAAAAAGATTTTTAAATATTTTGATATTTGAGTTCTAATTCTTAATTCTAGTGTTATAAATTATGAAATATTGGCAGTGCATGGTTTTTACCAAGAAACTTGCACACCCATAAGTTGAATTTGCATGATCTGGCCTGTTCACATTTGTTTTTGACTTGGAAATTCGTTTTGGCATTATCCTTATCACAAGCTGCTTATGTGAGGTTATTTTCGAAATTTGATATACATTTTTAACAGATTAAGAAATTTGCTAAGTCAGTGATGTTTAGAGTCTTTCATGCTCATGGCTTGTGAAAAGGACCTTCTTCTCGGAATTAATAATGATGAAATCGTTGACGTTTGGCGTCAATTTGTGGTACGATGAAAAAATGCTTGTGTGAAGTTGTGTCTACTAATTCTATCAGGGTGAGAATTGTCAGGGGGTTGGGCGGTTAACCCTCTAGTCCTTCTTAGGACCACACAGTCTTCATTGCACACCCCATCTCCACATGAATCAAAGTCTAACTTCCAGTCTTTTTTCTACAATCCTCATACTGAATTCTGTCATGATGTCAAGTTTTTTAAATGACCTAAACCGTGCACAGTGCACTACATGTACATAATGTAACAGTTTGATCCAAACATAATTACGAATTTACAACAAATCAGAAATTCAAACGCATACAATGTCATGAGTTAATTTCTTAATCTTTTACTATTCATTTAACAATATTATGCCATATGGCCCATTTATAACTAAAACTTCCCTCCATTTTATGTTAAATATTACAACAAGCATTGGCAGGCATGCACCACGCAGGCCCCTTATCCTGAAAGGTTTCGTGCCTTCTGCGCTCCATTATGTGGGCCGCCATGACCAAATCTTCCGGGCCGCTTTTGCCAGCCAGTCCGACCCTGCGTGTCTTGATATCCGTCCAAAACCCAGAGACCACGACAACCAGTGGGAACCTCTGGCAATGACCATCGATCCACACCTGCGCTCGTGTGGTTCGCAAATAGCCGCGCTCAGTCTGAGGCCAACGGCAATCCTGACCGCATCATCGCTCAAGCTGAGGCCACAGTAGGGGATCGGTAGCGCATGCAGCCAAGTCTCCGCGTATTATTATTATTATTATTATTATTATTATTATTATTATTATTATTATTATTCCTATTTATATTATCAGTTGTATTGCAATTTTTACGAAAATTGTTAACACGCTCAAAGTCATAGGCCTACATTATTGCAAATCAGAGGCGAATCAGCAATAGCCATAATATAGTTCAAATGGTATTCGTTCGTAGGTTTTCATCGCACCTCTTTCAAACAACAAGACATTAATTAGTTGAAAGCAGTGCGGTTTCAGCCGACAGAAGAGTTTTTTGACAATGAACGGGTTGAGCGAGTTGAGGCATAATAAGACGAAAACCGCAAGGATATTCTAACGACACAAAGTTAAAAGCTCGCTAATGTTAACGTGATAAAAACATACGATTGTTTTTCATGTGTCTCCGTAGTTTCACTTGGTTCGGCCATTGCGCTGAAATTACTTTCTTAGAGCATCCAGAATCCAGAAAATCTATTAGGAGTTTAAACGACGACTCGCATTATAATAGATATTCGAATATCTTCGCAAGAAAACGCTGAAAACTCCGTATGCGAACTGAGTATTAGTTTTTGTAATGATTATGACGTCATTGTTTCCGTAATAATTATTTGAAGTCTGCATTTATAACGTAATGACTAAAACTTTTAAAATGATATTCTTCAGTATATTTTCACTGCGCCTCTTCCAAACGACAAGGTAAGCTTATCACTTTGTCTAATCTGAGAATTTCTATAAGGCCAACGTATTATACCCATGATTACCCAGCATCAATAGATGGTCTCTATTAATCAAAATCGTTGTGCAAGCCAAATTCCGGTTGATTAGCTGACTTTTCATTTGTGACATAAACGATAAGATTTTATGAAAAATGTCTAGGTTTGCAGATGTTATAAAACTATGTACAGCAGTGGGCAAGTAAGTAAGTATATTCTTTATTAAGAAGCGCTAGCGAACGCACAGCGCCGTACAAGAAAGATAATAATACAGCATATTATTTCATATTAAATATTACAATCAAACAATGTAACCAATTACTTTGTGACGATTTCTCTGTACTACACATTTAAGAGAAAAGTCATTACAAATGAATACATAAAAGATACAAAGGATACAACAAAGCTATTTGTATAGCATCCTGGCAAGGAAGCATTTCCGAGACAAGTTATCATACTTAAGTAGCTCTCGGGTATGAGAACGTGGGCGCAGAGTAGTGGATTGTACAAACTATTAGCAGAGACCAGCGTCAGCATTGTTACAGAGTGCCTCAAATGAGGATGATGAACATAGGCGTAGACTCTGGGAGGGGGGCCGGAGCACGTGCCACCAATAATTGAGATGGACTGTACACCCAATGCAACAAGTGTAGAAAAAATAGCCAAATCCCACCCCTCCAATATTTTGGACAAGTTTACACCAGTGATGATGAAGGTAATAGTCCTGGCGCACCAGCCTCCGGACTATACCTCACAATGTGCACCTCTATCTACCTTCATCCGCTACTCTCTCCTTGCATCCCGCCATGCAGTCTTTTGCAAAGCAGTCTTCGGTTACAGATCTCTTGTTGAGTCTAGACATACATGTAGCACCGCCATGGGATCTCGTGCATTTCTTGTTGCAGCCCTTAAGGAATGGAACCGAGTAGGCTACCAATGTTTATCCGTTGCTCGACCTCTTCTTCTTCTTTCAAGAAACGACTCAAAATTCACTACTTCTCACTGGCTTTTCAAACGTCTGGACTGCTGCTTCACTGGAGTCATTTAAGACCAAACTCAAGACACACTACTTCAAGCTGGCTTATGGGCCGTGCTGAACTTGTCAAAGCGCCCTTGTAACGGTATGTGCCGTGTTACGGCGCTGTAGAAATCGTCATCATCATCATCATCATCATCATCATCATCATCATCATCATCATCATCATCATCATCATCATCATCATCATCATCATCATCATCATCATCATCATCATCATCATCATCATCATCATCATCATCATCATCATCATCATCATCATCATCATCATCATCATCATCATCATCTAACTGCTCTTCACCTGGCGGCTAAAAAACCGCGCCTCAGATTAGCATTTCTGTGAGACTTTCCGCGCGTTAAAAGTGTTCATAATAAATGAATAAGTAATACATAATACATAGTGCATGTTATGAATATTCGCTGATGATAACGTAAATGCTCATGTATAACGGTCAAAATGAGGATAAAGTCTTTACAACTAGCATGGAGGATGAGTGAACTGACATAAGTATTATAAAAAAGCCTCAAGGACAACACATCCACATTCATCGACAAACTAAAACTTATGAATTTTAATGTGAAAGGCTTACGGCAAATGGTTTTGTGTATTTTTAACGCCGATATATACTAACAGCAAAGCTTGAAACTTTTAAAGTCAATAGCTCTGCATTTTACAGTCTGTTTGGGATCTAGATTTTCTTGTCGCTTGTGACGCCAGTGTTTCATATCTGTTTGTATCGGGTCGTCAGGAAAACGATGACATGCACAATGAATGTCAACGACTACAGACCCATTTCGGTTGTCCCGGTTTTGTCAAGGATCTTTGAGCGTGTAATAGTACGCAAATATCTTTATCTATCATTTAATGAACTGGGTATCCGTCAACTTCTTGCAGACCAGTTTGCCTTCCACCCCTCAGGATCAACAACGGCGGCCCTCATATTCGTTCAACATCAGATTTACAAACTACTCAGAACCGAACCCTTCGTAAGCCTTCGATATGGTTCTGCAATTCACCCTTGCGCGAAAGCTTCAAGAACTAACGATCCCGGGTAGATAACATAAATTATACAACTGGATACTTAACTTCCTTGAACATCGTTCTCATACAACTCGATTCTCTGGCATATCCTCCATTGTCGCATACATCAATGCCTCAGTCATCCAGGGTTCAGGTATGGGACCGATCGCCTGTATAACAAATGCATCCGAGCTAAAATCGTTACATCCAGAAAACTCAATGGCCAAACATGCGGATGATACCTACCTAATGATCCCTGCTTCAATGTACCTGACCATACAATCAGAGCTAGCACATTCGCAGATAGTGCTCATAGGCATAATCTGCGGCTGAACAAAAGTAAGTCTCTTGAGATGATAATTCCGCGAGCCAGATGCAAAACCATTTCACCAAGAAAGAACTTAAGAGAGCCGACGCCATGAACATCCTTGGATTCTACATATCGGGTAATCTCAGAGCGGAGGCCCATGTTTATAGCAACCCTAGCAACTTATGCTAGATTACTATATGCTTTAAGAGTACGGTACTAAAACATCGCGTACTCATCTTCGAGAAGTTACGAGAGCAACACTGGCCAAACTCCTATATGCTATCCCAGTGTGGTGGGGATTAACCTCGTCACCAGATCGCTTAAGATTAGAACGTTTTATCAGGAAATTACGGAGAAAAAGATTTGTCAACGAAGGACAACTGACTACAGCTGACCTTGCGAATTCTGCTGACTGCCGATTATTTGCATCTATTAAGAACAATAAAGATCACGTCCTTTAACCTCTTTTACCACCAGTCCATTAAACTGTATATTTCTTGCATACCCAGAATCACCAGTTCTGTCTTCCAGCTAAAGCCAATATTTTTAGAGACTTTATTTTCCGAAAACTATACTCAACTTTATCTACTTCTCAAAACTCTGTCTAACTTTGTTCCATGCTGCGGTTTGTGATCATGTGTTTACTTTATAAACAATAAACGAACATCAACATTACATAAATCCAGAGGCCCTGGAGCCATGGCGCCAAAGGCACCGATGCTCACATAAGTTAAGGCTCAGTGATGCCGAGGCAGAAGAATGTTCACACAACATTTAGCTGGCGCTTTGTATTTGATGCATACTAAAGCAGGTATTGACTTATTCTGCTATAGACACTTTTCATTTGATCAATATCTAGCAAAATATACTTTTCCAGTGGTTGTACAAATGACAGCAACAACAAAGCAATTCTCAAAGATCATATCGGCTATGATGTATAATTTAATCCACCTTAGGTCTGTATTTGGCGGAGGTTGGTTTACACAACTTTTAAACACTTCCCTGACCACTTCATAAATCTGAACTATTATTTCGTGAATTTGTATTAACGCACTGTTGAATGGACTACAAAAGTGGATGCAACAAATTAAAAACACAAAAAATCAGAAGCCGTGGATGGAGTTTCTTCTCGCAACATGACCGAATAGACATGAAATCCCTTTCATCTGCTACAGGCGTAGGTTAAGGACGTAGGGTCTACTGCGCGTCGACAAAATATGTAGGCCTATTCACAACACGTTGGAGACATTCGCAAAGAATTTTAATGAAAACAGTTGCAAGGATTAAATTATGGATCATAAACGGTATAGTTGTTTTATCTTCTTATGTTCATGTGGATTCACAATGTATAAACCAGATCAATAGATGGAGCGATCCGAATGATAGAATTTGATGAGATGTCCTTAGCAAAGTCCAAGGCATTTCTCCTTGAAACTTTCTCACGGCCCTCGCTGCAGACGGGCAAATCGGATGAACAGCTGCTCCAGAGTCGCCTGTCCCACAGAATAGTCTTCGATCTGGTACATCACCTTCGCCATCTCCATGACCCCGAAAACTTCAGACCACTTAAAAACCCGCGTCTTGACCTGGTAGTTAAGAAAGTTCTCGTGTTCGTCCTTGAGGACGCTGTCTGGGAACGTATAGCTGATGAAAGCCTTCAGTTTCTCTATCCGTTTCTTTAGTTCTTCGGGTTTTTCAGTGTCGGCCGGGCGCTGGAGCTTGATGATGAGTGTGTATCCTTCGCTGAACTTATCCTTGAGGTGCTGGAGGCTCCCGAGGCAGAGGAAGCGACCGTTGACGAGGATTCCCATCCGAGTACAAACAGCTTCGCATTCTTCCATACTAGCAAAACAATAGACATCATGTGGCTACAACGACATGTTTGTGTCGAACTGCATCTATGTAATACTGCATGTATGTATATATATGTATGTATGTATTTATTTATTATGTATGTATGTATTTATGTATATATTGTTACATGCATGCCCTCTTGTCTCACAGTTACTCTCTTGTTTCTCTTGGTTTATGCTTGACCGGTTACTTAGAGGGAGTGTTGCTGGCTTGCATGGTATATGGGTCTTTATCCGAAATGTGCAGAATCCCGTCTGCATTTTTTCCAATTTTTTTCGATAATTTCTTCAAATTGTTTTTGCTTATTTTTCAAAGAATGAACAGATTAACATTTTTCATAATTTTTTACCTGTTAGATTTTGGAAATTTAGAAAAAAATTACTAAATGTATACAAAATACCATTACCATCCTCTGTCCGACATGGTGTACAATGCATTAAATTCAGCTTTTACGCAAATTTATGCCATAGCAACCTATAACAAAAGTATATTATTTTGATTAGTTAGTAGCTAGCATATGCAATAATGAAACATTTAGCCTCATATCCGTAATATTATTTTCTTTTTGAGCCTATTTATACTTGTCCATAGAAATAAGCATCATTGCCATTTGAATTTTTCGGAAGCCAATAACTTTTACAGAACGTGCTTACTTACTAAAATAAAAAGAAAAGGAACCAGATCTTGTCAACTTTTAATGGATCACGCCGATTTCTTTTGAAATACATAATGTTTCATTTTTAATTGAATTTCCTGTGTTCCAAATGAGAAGAAAAGTAAATTTCTTTTCATTATCATCTAGTGTTGTATTTCCTGGTTTAGGTAGATTACAATGTTGATAACTTATTTTATTTACCACTTTTGTTGAACTGATTTAAATTACTTAACTGATAGAGTAATTCACGTGAAAATGTTTGACAGCTGTTATAAATTTCATCATGATGTCATAGCCGTCTGCGGTTGTGTGTCATCATTACCATCCGTATACATCAGATTTCTGTGATTTTCTCATGACAGTCCCATCTTGTCGTTCTTTTTTGGTCTCTGGCCCCGCAACCTGGAATGGCCTTCCTGTTGCACTCCGCTTGGTCCCTTTGACTCATTGTACCTTGTATCTTACAAACTTGAAAACTACTCTCTTTAGCCTTGGTTGGACTAGGAGCGCTTCTGAGTAGACCACCTTGAAGGGGCGCTATATAAAAGCTCATTAATAATATGTGGGGTGGAAATGGGGCAAGCAAGCGACTCAAAAAGCCTCTGCTGCTCAAATGTCCACCACGTCGCCTTCACGTGGCCCCCCCCCCCCTGTTGGAAACGAAGTACGTGGTGGACGACCGAGTACACGCCGGTATAAGCGTGTGCCCCATGGGTGAAGAAACCGAAGGACGGACGATCAACGGTATCGACGCAGAGAGATGGTGTATCTCGATAAAAACACCGGGAGGAAGGCAACGGGAAACCACCTCCCTATCTCATCCCGAGTAAAATGAAAAATGACGACAATAAGAAGTTCAGATAACAACGTTAACGATTCAAACCAGACATTGGAGAGAGTCGCGTTCGGCAGGGGAAGACAAGGCTTCCTCGGTCGTCAACAAGCGAAAGCCTTCAAAGCAGGGACGGAGACGGATAAGGAAAGGCTAAAAATAGGGACCTGGAACTTAAGAACAATGGCAAGACCAGGAAAGCTGGCGAACGTGATAGGAGAAATGAGAAGAGCGCAGCTTGACATACTAGGTTTGGCAGAGGTAAGATGGAAGGAAGGAGGAGATTTCGTGAGTGATGGCTATAGGGTTGTCCACACTGGAGGAGACAAGGGACAAAACGGGATAGCAATTCTTCTATCAGAAAAAACAGCCAAATGTGTGACGAAAATAGAAAGAGTTGAAGATAGGATGATAATAGTATCAATACGTGCACCACCAGTAGACATAACAATAGTGAAGGTGTATATGCCTACGTCGGCGCATGAGGAAGAGGTGGATGACATGTATGAGAAAATAGAGAAAGGATTAGAAGACATCAAAGGTACGGATTATGTGATAGTAATGGGAGACTGGAATGCAGTAGTGGGAGAGGGCAAACAGGAAGGTATAATAGGGAAATTCGGATTGGGGAAGAGAAATGAGAGAGGAGAGAAATTAATGGAATTCTGCAAAAGGCAAAGATTGATAATAACGAACACATGGTTCCAGCAGGAAAAAAGACGAAGATACACGTGGAAATCACCAGGAGACAGGGAAAGATACCAGCTGGATCACATAATGGTAAGGCAGAGGTATAGAAATAGTGTGAAGAATGCGAGAGCCCTTCCCGGAGCAGATGCAGATACAGACCATAACATGGTGGCTATGACAGTGAGCCTACAACTCAAGTTCATCAAAAAGAAAAGAGTGAAGAAAATGAAGTGGAACAAAGAAATGATAAAAACAAAGATCGGAGAAGTATCGAAGAACCTAGAGGAAAAAGTAGAAAATCTAAAAGAGGGAACAAAAACAGAAGAGAGGTGGACGAACCTAAAAGAGGCACTGATGAAAGAGGCGACTGAAACGATAGGATTCCAAAAGGGAAACGAACCACGTAAACCATGGATAACAACAGAGATGATAAAGGACATGGAGGAGAGAAGAAAATGGAAACATCAGAGTACAGAGGAGGCTAGACAGGAACATAGAAGACTGAACAACCAGCTGAGAAGAACAACGGATAAAGCAAGAGAAATGTGGTGGGAGGAGCAGTGCAGAGAACTGGAACTCCTGCAGGAACAGGGGCGAAGTGATTTGGTGTACGGTAAAATAAAATCACTAAGCAAGAAGCAAAATACAGGAAGAGGAGGTGCAATCAAGAGCAAGGACGGCAGACTACTGGAGGACGCAGAGGATATAAGGGAAAGATGGAAGGAATATGTGGAAGAATTATACACAGGAAGTGGAAACATCGAGGAAGAAATGAGGGAACAAGAACGGAAGCAGGAAGAAACACAGGTGGAGGACGGCATGGGTCCGGAGGTGATGAGAGAGGAGGTCTTGGCTGCAATTAAGGACATGAAGAATGGGAAGTCGGAAGGAATTGACAACATCCCAATAGAAATACTCATAAATCTTGGAGAGAAGGCAATGAGCGAGGTGGTGCAGCTATGCCAGGACATCTACAACACGGGAGAATGGCCAAAGGACTTCCTGCAGACAATAGTTATACCAATACAGAAGAAACAGAAATTGTGAAGACCATCGCACGATAAGCCTTCTGACACATGCATCAAAAATCCTGCTAAGAATTATAACAAAGAGACTGCAGGCAAAGGCGGAAGCAGAAAATTGCTTGGGAGAGGTCCAATATGGGTTTAGAAAGGGAAAGGGGACAAGAGATGCGGTGGCAGCATTGAGGGTAATAGCAGAAAGAAGCATCCAACATGACCAAGACATATATATCTGCTTCGTCGACTATGAAAAAGCTTTCGACAGAGTAGACTGGAGAAAGCTAATGGGAATACTGAGAAGAAAATGGGTGGATTGGAGAGAAAGAAGATTGATAGGTAATCTATATATGGGACAAAGTGTGAAAATAAGAGTTGATGGAGAGTACTCAGAACCAGGAAAAATAGGAAGGGGGGTAAGACAAGGATGCCCACTGTCACCAATCCTATTCAACATCTATATAGAAGAGATCATAAGAGAAACGCTAGAGGATATGGAGGAGGGGATAAAGGTAGGAGGAAGAAGGGTGAAGGCATTGAGATTTGCAGATGACCAGGCGATGCTGGCAACTAGCCAGGAGGGCTTACAAAGGATGATGGATCGTCTAAATACGGTATCGCTGGAATATGAAATGAAAATAAACGTAAAGAAGACAAAGGTAATGAAGTTAGGCAAGAGAAGCGGTATAACACCACAAACAATAAAGATCACACTAAACGGAGAAGAAATAGAACAGGTGGAGAAGTTTTGCTATCTAGGAAGTGTGATCACAGACGATGCAAGATGCCACGAGGAAATAAGAAGAAGAATATCCATGGGAAAAGATGCATTTTATAAAAGAGGAGAGCTGATGAGAGGCGGCTTAAGCAAGAGACTAAAGAAGAGAATGGTAAAGACACTGGTGTCGGAGTGTTGTTCTGTACGGCTCCGAGACATGGACAATGAGGAAGGACGACATAAAAAGATTGGAGGCCTTCGAGATGTGTGTGTGGCGCAGAATGGAGAGAGTTAGCTGGGCGGAACGGAGGACGAACGAGGAAATCCTGCAAATGGTAGAAGAGCAAAGATCACTCATAAGTACTATACGCGGACGACAAAGGAAATGGATCGGGCACATCCTAAGGAGTAAGACACTGTTAAGAGACATCATGGAGGGAAGGATGGAGGGAAAAAAGACGCGAGGAAGACCGAGGGCAATGCTGCTAGACTGGATGATGACAAAAGAAGAAGGATACAGTGGACTGAAGAGAAGAGCACAAGACAGAGAACGATGGCGTCATTGGTCATACGAACCTGCCGAAGGGCAGAGAACATAAAGAAGAAGAACAGAAGAATAATATGTGTGAATGGCACTGAATGTATGTATTTATGTTTGTGTATTCGAGTGTATGCATGCATGTATGTATCTCTGCAAATGTGCAGGAAGCGTTTCTGCATAGACTTCTTGAAGGAACAATTTACACAATACACAGTTACTGAATAAACTTACTAAATCATCTATGTAATACTGCGTGTAGTTAGTATATATGTATGTATGTCATACTTATTAGTTAGGCTATGCTAGCACATGCATGTGTGTGCGTGTGGTGAGTTGTGTGTGTGTGTGTGTGTGTGTGTGTGTGTGTGTGTGTGTGTGTGTGTGTGTGTGTGTGTGTGTTGGGTTTGTGTGGTGTGGTCTGTGAGGTGTGTGTTGCGTGTGGTGTGGTCTCTGAGATGTGGTGTGTGTGTGTGGTGTGTTGTGTATGTATGCTTGTATGCATGTATGTATGTAGGTAAGTATGAGTACGTATTTGTGAAAGCATTCATGCATGTGCGTTTATGTAAAAATACGCGTTTGTGAATAGATATGATCTTCATTAGATAATACTAGATGTTTGCCCGTGCTAAGACGGTTTAAAACAATTTGAAAATGTGTTTTCCAATGTGCGTGAAATTAATTTTAACCTTCATAGTCTACACATTTGTGAAAATCTCATTGTACACAATCTCTGCCTGTATCCGCGATTCCCTCCGCTCGGTCCCTGTCTATCAGAGAATTCAGTTCCTCACCCTCATCCGCAACTGCTTCACTGTCTGCTACGTCTCACCTGCACCCGGTTTCTTCCTTGCCCGATATCACCTCCTTGCGATCCCGGGCCCGTGGCCTTTGGTTGATCCACGTATCCATCCTTCCACCCCCTCCCCCAATCCAGGAGCTTCGCCTATGCGGGTCCTTCAGCCTGGAACAGTCTTCCCCAGCTCCGCCGCCAAATGCTTCATGCCCTCTCTCCTCGTCAGTTCCTGGTGCTGGCACTGATGTGGGTCGAGAGCACCGGTGATCAGAGTGGCGCTATATAGGCTATAAGTGTTCAGTTAAAATTAGAATTACAGTAGCCTACTCACGAAGAAAAGAAACAGCTGAGGCGGCGATGCAGTCTATCAATTCGTATCAGAATCTTGCGCTTAGTGAGAAGACGGAAAAAGCGCAAGAATAACTGCGAAGAAATTCCCTCGATGAGGATTACATGTACTCACGAACAAAAGAAACTGCTTATATTGCGATACAAAGTTGATCGATTTAATTACAATCTTGCTATTAAGTGTTAAACGAGTTTGTCGCAATTTGTAAATAGTGACGTCATTTGAATATTTAAGCTGCGCGTGTGTCATGCGCAAGCGTCACCGAAAAGTTCACTTCGTTATTTCGTTATTTCGTGATTTCGTGATTTTGTGTTTTCGTGACATTTCTATTCGTTTATATTATTAATATTGGGCGATCAGTAAAATGAGCAATACTGGAAGATGTGGATATACCTGTGCGTCGTGAGTATGATGGTAGTGCCGGCGTTTCGTGCGACGGTCAGAGTATTCCAGACGTGTCTTCTGGCTTCTGGATCGACGCCCGTTGTCGGTTCATCGAGGAAGACGACCGTCGGATTTCCCATCAACGCAACGGCCACGCATAACTTACGCTTGTTTCCACCGCTACCAACAACGTAACACAATACACAGGATAAGTTATTTAGATATGCTTTGCTATTCAAATTGTTAAAACGTAAGGAAAGGTTAGGTAAAATGGTACCTATAGGATTATGGTCATCCATGAAAAGGTAAGGCAAGGTAACGGTTAAAGACCAAGAGGGTATGGAGAATCGTGTCTCGTTTTTACAAATGGTGCACAAATGCACAACAATTGCGCTGAGAGTAGACAGTGTATGTGTAAAGCATACTACAAGCATCCAACTGTTGCTTCCAACCAACGGTGCTATATAAATTGTCGTAATTACAATTACAAGACTATGTATTCCTAAATCGATTTTTGCATTTATCATCACGCACTCGTATTTCAACAGCGTATGTTCAGATTCACCTGAGATTTCCAGCCAGTTTTTTAATGTAGGGCTTCAGCGTCAAACGTTCAACGAGTCGATCGATGACCTCTTGTCGGACATCAGCCGGAATTCCGTGTGCGCATGCGTACATCCAGAGCGTCTCGTGAACAGTCAGTTGGTCAATGATGGAGTCAAACTGAGCACAGTAACCGATCTTCTGACGTACCTGTGCAAGGTCGTCTTTGATGTTTATACCGGCAATATAGGCGCTTCCGAAGGATGGCCGGATTTCTCCGGTCAGCATCTTGAAGATTGTCGTCTTTCCGGCTCCGTTGACGCCCATGAGACCGAAGCATTCCCTCTGAGAGATTCCGATATTCAGCTGGTTAACAGTCATAAAGTTTCCATAGAGTTTCGTCAGATCCTTGGTGACGACTGATTCCGTCTTGACGAGTAGTTGTATCGGCTTCGACCGAATGCGCTGTCTCTCATTTGCTACATCCGAGTCTTCGATGATCTTTCCATCTTCATCAGCATCCGTCTCGTTGAGGGTGGTTTTACTCACACAGCTCAAGGTCATCCCATTGAGTCGGCGTCCGATGATGTCGGTTTCAATTATGTAGAGAATGAGGAAGAAAAACATGCCTTGAAGGACCATGAAGAACAATGGGCCCCCAACCCCAGGCAACGTCCACGACAGATAGTTGTCAACCATTTCTATGCAGTCTCCACCACAGTTGCCTTAAAACGCAACAACAGTTTCTGTGCGAAAGTGCAACGGTTGTTTTTAAATAGAAAGAAGAACGTAGTTATAATTTACAAATACAGAACACTAACAAACATCGTCTTTTAGAGAAAAAACGGATGGCCAGAGAATTTCTCTTTCGAAAACCGTTGAAAGCGATATGAAATATTCTGCTTCACACACCTCTCCATGCATACACGCATTGCTCTGTGAAAAACCAACGCCGCATAATTGCATAGGCAGCTTAGAATATTCTGGCCCACTAAGCAATTCGCCCTTTGACAGCAAAAGTCCAGTGGTCTGTCGTAGCAGTACTGTGGTCCGTATCAGCAGGTGATGCAACACTAAGACATTGTAAGACATTGACGTTAGTCATAGAAACCGTTGCACGACCTGGAGTCGGCATTCACGGACTAAGTCGTCAAGCTGACGTTCAAAAGTCGTTCAGCTACTTCGTTTGACCGTCGTAAGAAGTTGGAATGCATGTGCAGTCTGTTTGGCATTTACACTTTTAATTAAATCTTTAGACTTTCTTTAACTAAATGGTTATTGAAGTCATTGTAGAATGTAGGCTCCATCTCTGTTATTAAATACCAGTACATTTAGCCAATTTTATACAGTACATGCGAACTTCACATGTGCGCATAAGTCGGTTAAGTGCATACATAGGTTCAAGGCACTCCTAATGTTAAACACTTAAGCGGCGACGACGGTACATTGATAAAAAGTCCCACTAAGAAAAACGATTCTCGCTTTGGATACTAGAGAAAATTTATTAAAAGTCAAAACTCTATAACAAAATACCTTGTCTCAACAGCAACCTAACAGGCTACCCACACTGGCGTAAACTTGTCAAAAAATGGGAGGATTTGGTAATTCATTCTACACTTGTTGCATTGGGTGTACAGTCCATCTCAATTATTGGGGTGGGGCACGTGCCCCGACTGCCCGATAGTCTACTCCTATGCTTGACCATCTTTCTAGAATCTGGCTTAAAAATAAACAGATCTACCAATCCTTGAAATTTAAGCAGATTGCATCAACATACATATATACATGCATAGCCTACATAATGACCTACATACAGTATGTACATAGATATGTAGTGGTTAACTTCTATGGCGCCAGTCTGTAATCATTGGAAGGCATGCACTCATTGACACGGCTAATTGGTGGGTGGATGCATGCACTCATACCACACAGACTGACACACAGACGCACAGATTCCAGACCACGAAGGCGCCGATTAGTCTGAAGCGCGAGCCCACTTACCAACTGACCAGATGCCACGTTTACAGGGGTATTCAGACGGACGAATACGAATACGGACAGAGACAGAGACAGAGAGGGATGAACAGACACAGCTATGCGAGTAAGCGAATAACCAGACCGACGGACTCGACAGTATAAATAGAGACCGAGCTTAACATGTAGAGAAAAAGAGAGAAGAGAGAGAGAGAGAGAGAGAGAGAGAGAGAGAGAGAGAGAGAGAGAGAGAGAGAGAGAGAGAGAGAGAGAGAGAGAGAGAGAGAGAGAGAGAGAGAGAGAGAGAGAGAGAGAGAGAGAGAGAGAGAGAGAGAGAGAGAGAGAGAGAGAGTTGTCACGAGTTATAGTAGAGGCAGTAGTTTGAGATCGTCGTTTTAAACTTGTGAATTAAACTTATGAACTTCTGCTGAGCGTCGTGTTGTGGCGGTCAAGGCCGCAGTGCGTGAGTAGGAGGATTTATTTTATGCGAATAGCATCGTTTTCTTTAAGTTTACATGCGAAGGGAACAGCATCGTTTCTCTTAATTTTACATGCGAAGACCCAGCATCGATCATTTAATTTTTATTTAATTTCAATAGGCGACTGTCCAGCAACGACCGTGGTAGGGAAGCCCGATCGACGGTGTAAGGCCAGCGCATAGCGAGCAGACGCGTTAATTCGGGATGCATAGAGCCTGCCTCACGGTGTGCTGCTTTATACGTGAAGAGTTGGTTCGACTCTTCATACATAGCAATACTGTCAAACAGCGTTGTTGGTTAGCGATTCAGTTACCGATTTAAATATACTGCACTCAGTGTGGTAGGCGAGTGATTTTGGTTACGACAGAGTCAGAGTTCGAGTTTCTGGTTAGTACAAATATATTTACGGACGAAAGGGGCGTCCGAATAATATAATCAGGCGATCCGAGTACAGCTAAAGAAGTTCACTGTTGGGAGACGGGCCGACAGCGCCGATCCCTCAGTTGATCGCGAAGCGGGCTAGATCCCGATCGTGGGAAATCTACGGCTGAGTAATACTCGGGGAAGGATACCGTTGATACACAGGAAAACCAATTCAGTGTGAGATCGAAAACCAGGGTGAATTTGGCGACGGGCAGGAAAGTCCCTCTTGGGTTTTGAAGAACTCCGCGATCGGAGCTTGTCCGGTAACCCATGAGAGTAGAGGTGACCTTCTTAAGGTAGCCATTTTCTGGAATTCTGAAATCCTTGAAACCAAGAGTAAATTTGGCGTCGGGCAAGGAAATCCCTCTTGGAGTTTGAAGAACTCCAAGATCCGACAGTGTTTGGTTTTATCCACTGAGAAGAGTTTTACGCGAATTCGGCGTACTCGACACAAGGGAAGTTCTACGCACTTTCGGCGTACTCGGCCGGGAGAATTTTACGCGACTTCGGCGTCTTCGGCTGGGAGAGTTTTACGCGACTTCGGCACTCGGTGAAGTGACCGTCGAGATACCTGAAAAAACCAATTTAGTGCAAAAACGATAAAAAGGGTAAATTTGGCGACAGGCAGGAAATTCCCTCTTGGGGTTTGAAGAACTCCGCGATCGGAGCTTGTCCGGTTACCTGTGGGAGTAAGCGTGACCCTCGTTAGGGAACCAAAATTCGGAAATTCTTGGGAACAAAATTCAGGACATTCTGGTAACCTTACGGGGTCGGCGTTACATTTGGATTGTGACACTTGGATGGCTGACACGCCGGTGGAGCGTTGGAGGGGCTCCATCGCCCGGTAACTAAAAATAGTTACTGGGAAAGACCACTGTTACCGAAAGACCGCAGTACGGGAAAAGACCGCCCGACAACTGATTACAGTGCGGTAAGACCAGGAAAACGATAGAGTCAGGAAAATCTTGTATTCAAACCAATCGTTATTCAGAGCAAATAACTTGGTGATCGAAACACGTAGTTCCGAGAACTGACCGAAGACGAAGTAGGGCCCACCTCGTGCGCCGGTCGGAACACAGTTCTGCGTGCGGTTAGGGAGGTTTTAGACCTAGAACCTGTCCTATCAGAAGAGAGTGTCGTGAGACCAGTATACCGCGTTAATATTACACGTGTATATATTATCGCAAGATGTTCGCGTGTTTGAGACGGCACGACGTGACGACTCGTCAGATGTACACCTTGTCCTCTCGGACAGGAGAACGTTCAGGGTTTTCCCCTATTGACGATAACTCGAGAGTCATGAGATGCAGAATGGTACGTGAGGGTTCGGTTAAGGTGGAGAAAAAGAGGAAGTCTTTGACTAAGAGATCTCACAGGAAGCTGAGGACTCCTGCCGGCAAGAGAGCGAACCCTGTTCTAAAGGACGGCCATCCTGAGGACGAGGACGTTGCCCACCCGGCGACCGCGGCAGTGGCAGAGTCCGAAAGTGAGATGGAGCTTGACAGCGACACTGTTCGCAAACAAGCGATACCCTCGGGACCTCCTCTTGGAGAAATGGGCATTGAGAGCGGAGACAGGGAACCGCTCGTCTACAGCAGAAGTAGACAGGATAGTGACCCGGGCGACTCCAGAAGGTCGGTTGGCTGGAGCCGAACCCAGCCCGATGACGAAGCAGCGTCTCGGGTAAGACCGACACAAATTGGTACCACGTCTGATGAAGGGTTAGTTGATCTCGAGCGACGAACGTCACAAACTGGTACCAGAAGTGGGGTTCTAGCGTTTTCTTGTTACAGAACCAGGCAAGGTCAGGAAGATACCGAGGACGAGTCGGATGAAGTGCCCCATAGTGAGCACGGAGGCGCGCGTCCAAAGTTACGTAAACGGAAAAGCAAACGAAGGTTGCTTGATGAAACGGGTGCACCTGACGAAACCAGTGCATTTGAAACAGAAGCTGGAACCCGCAGTGGGCGTGAAAGAGGTTTCCATGAGGATAACGGATGGTTGATAACCGTTCCAAAGACTACTGAGGTAGTACGGAACGATGTGAATAACGAGATATTCACACACTGGCGAGAGACCGTTGGTGAGAGTAGGTTTGACAGGTCCAAACCACTCGACGACGATAGAGTTCCGCGTATAATACATGAGAGAACGTTCGACAATAGATCGGGGAACCTTGTGCAGGTTCAAGTACCTAGTATTGTACGGGGCAGACAACCTGTACAGTTGAGACAGGCTTGTGATAGGCCAAGAGATATTGAGACAGGCCTGAAACCGCGGGGTGACGCCGTAGTGCAGAAAACGAGTGGTGACATCGTGGCGCATCAGCGAAACGAAGGCAATCGAGTACCGTTTACCAACATGGAAGAAGGTCGCCCAAGACCTGTGACAGATGAGGTAGATTGGCAAGCGGAGATGTCTTACCTGCGACAGAGTGTGGCAATGATGAGTTCGAAACTTGAAGAACTGTCTGTTCCTGCTGCTCAGCATGCGAAGTCTTACCGACGCGAGACATCGGGGAAACCTACGGGCCCAGGTTACCAGATGGATCGCCGAGGGAAGCTGCAGATCGAAGAGCCAGCACGGAGCCGAGGTAACACAGAGACACGCGAGGAAGTTTCGCTTTCGGAAACTTCGGAAAAGTTACGTAGCCGCTATCTTCCCGAGGACAGCGGGAGGGAGTCACACGGAAAAACGGCAAGGCAATCGAGTCGACAACGTCTGTTGACAAGAGGAAGAGTTGAGGCGAAATTACGTTCGTCAGTGAGTTCTTCGGATTCAGACACCGATAGTGTTGGTCCAGAAGAGGCCATGAGAACCGGAGTCTTTGACAGGAAAAACCTCCGCCAACGAGGAAGAGACAGAGATCATTTGGCCTGGGATGAGACCCACGAGCGGTACTCTAAAGGGCACAAACCAGATTCGAGAAGTCGTAATTGTCTTAGGTACGACGAATCTGACAGACCGCCAGAGTCAGGAAAAAGAGATATTCGCGAAGAAGACAGAAGAGTTACGTTCGTCAACGGAAACTCTCAGAGCTCGCGCAATAAATATAAACGATCGGAGTCCAAAGACTACGCAGGTGGTGAGCCTCGTAGAAAAGGTCAGAGACAGGCTGAGTACATCTCTGATGAAGACAGTGCAACGTCAGGCGACCGAGAGATGACTACGATGTATTCTAAGTGGCGTACAGGGAAGACGTTGGGTACTCTGAGGGGACAGAGTCGGCACCGGTCAGTGGTGAGGACAGACGAGGAAAACGATTCCCGGAGTAACGATGAGGACAACCGGAGAGGAAATCCCAAGAAGAGTGTCGGAAGATCACTTGTTACACGGACAAGAGGCGAAGACCCATCGGATCGCGGTATACGAATCAAGCTAGAGAAGTACGACGGCAAGTCAGCGATCGCAGCCTTTCTAGCAAAGTTCGAAGTTTGTGCACGGTGCAACCGGTGGAGTGATCAGGAAAAAGCAGACCAGTTAATGTGTACCCTTTCGGATCGAAAGCATCATTAAATAGGCTGTCGCTATCACGGTTCTCATCGTTTTGGCGTACGTGCAGGGTGCCGAGATTGTTACGGGTCCCGCTTCGCAGCTGTTGTGGGACATGGGTGCACAGAGGGACGTGTCTTGGCGAGAACTTGTTGAGCGGCTTAAGGCCCGGTACGGGTCTGATGACCAAACTAGCCTATATCGGATGAAACTTCGCACTTACCGGCAGGCTCACGGAGAAACGCTGAGTAGTGTAGTGCAGGAAGTACGAAGGCTAATGGCTTTGGCATACCCAGGACCGACAAGTGATATCGTCGAGACGGTCGCTTGTGACGCTTTCATTGATGCACTGGCAAACCAGGATTTGGGGCAGAAGGTGCGCGAGCGAGAACCAGTTAACCTCGAAGCGGCGTATAAACATGCGGTGAGGTTGGATGCCTATGGTCGATCTTCGACACAAGGTGGTGATTTAGACCGGAGACACGCGAGAGTTAAAGTTACCATGGAAGACCGAAAAGACTCGAGCACTGAGGGGCAACAGTCTCGTCGTCTAGAAGATCTCGAGCGAAAGATTAAAAATCTTTCAAGAGAACTTGATCGAGTGACAATAAATCAGAATTTGGGCATCGTTCCGAGAAAACCTCATGAAAGGGAGAACAGTTCTGATCTAGCGGTGGGAGATCAGAGGACAACCGAACCGAATGTGGGATGGCGACGGATTTATCCGCCCACACGGTTGCGTAACCCAGATATCGAATGCTACTTGTGCAAACGAAAAGGACACATAAAGCGATTTTGTCCTCAGAGAAACGCTGAGACGAATGGTGCAACCGGTACCAGTGGACCTACAAAGGCTGAACCGATACAAGAGGAAACCCAAAACCGACTGGTCAAAGGCAGTAGGGTGGCCTACGTGGTTGCGAGACTGGCAGGAAAACGTATACACTGTCTACTTGATTCTGGAAGTGAAATGTCACTTGTGCCACGACGTTTCGTGCTAGACGCTGTGCTAGTACCGTCAGAACAGCGACTCCTAGCTGCTAATGGAAGTCAGATTAAGGTGGATGGTGAAACTAACCTTAAGATTCGGATCGGAAAGCAGGTGTACCCTGTACCCTGTCTAGTTACAGACCAAGTGACAGAAGTGATCTTGGGGTTATCTTGGCTGGAAGCCAATCAGGCAAGATGGGACTTCGCAAGTCGATGCGTTTTCCTTGGGAGCGAGAAGATCCCTCTGAAAGAGGTCGTTACCGAGTCCATGTGCCGGAGAGTTATTGTGCAAGAGGACATAATAGTTCCTCCAAGGAGCGAAGTCGACGTTCCAGCTTGGGTAGTATACCCGCATTTCCAAAAAGATAACGAAGATTGGACGACCATTCCAATGGAATTATCAAAAGATTTGATAATCGGACGTACGTTGGTGACAGGAAGAGACACGGAAGTGTGGATCAGGATGTTGAATGTTGGAGACAGAGATTCGCTAGTCAAGAAACGGACTGAATGTCCGCTGGAGCGAGTGAACGTAGTCGATGTGACAGTTAATCGAGCCAGAACGGAATCGTATGATGAGCCTTACCGAAGCGAAAATCCGGAGAAGCCTATGGGCCCAGGTTATCCGGAGGAACGCCAAGGAAAGCAGCAAAGTACGATTGACCGGTTTGGATCGAAGATTAGTACAACGACCAGTGTGGCGGAGCAGACGCTCAACCCACTTGCCGAACAGACCCTAAAACGACTATGGGAAGAAGTGCCAGCAGACATTTCGGAAGAAGAGCGAATCAGGTTACGAAAACTTGTGCTAACGTACAGCGCAACGTTTTCCCTTAACGAAAGTGATAACGGATTCACTTCGGTGATCCAACACGAGATGTACCGTTCCATTGGACTGACGAATGTCAGGGAGCTTTCGAAGAACTTAAACGAAAGTTGGTTTCCGCACCTATACTTGGGTTACCGAACGACGAGGGCCAGTACATCCTAGATACGGATGCCTCGGCATACGCCATTGGAGCGGTGTTATCGCAAGTACAAGAAGGAGAAGAGACAGTGATTTGTTACGCGAGTCGGCTCTTGTCGACGGCGGAACGGAACTATAACGTTACCAGGCGAGAGTTGTTAGCTGTGGTGTATTTCTTGAAAGAGTTTCGTCAGTACTTACTGGGTAGTAAATTCCTACTCAGAACAGACCACTCCGCACTTCAGTGGTTACGCAGAACACCGGAACCGATTGGCCAACAGGCTCGTTGGTTAGAGATGATAGAGGAGGTTGACACAGAGATATGTCACAGACCGGGAGCAAAACACGGTAACGCAGACGCGATGTCTAGAGGTCCGGGTGAGGAACAACCTAAAGTGGTTACCATGAGAGTTACGAATGAAGACGTGATGTGGGCACGTCCGATCGGAGAAGTAACGCGCTCCGAGGTTACCAGTGAAGATACAGGCCAGGAAATCCGTTGGACAAAGGAGTTTCTTCGAAGAGAACAGCAGTGCGATTGCAATATTGGTACGGTCCTTGATTGGAAGGAGTCGAAGCATCATCCAACACAGGCAGAACTATCACCTGCTAGCGGAGAGGTGAAAGTGTTGGTGAGCAACTGGAATCAGCTGGAAGTCCTGCAAGGAGTGTTACACAGAGGCTGGATTCAGGGTAACACAGGAAAAGCTGAGCGATCTCAGTTAGTTGTGCCCTTATCTCTACGGCAAGAGATGCTTCAGTTAACACACGCAAGCTTTGCCGGAGGACATTTCGGGATTCGGAAAAGTTTAACTCAGTTGCAACGCCGGGCGTATTGGCCGAGTTGGAAGGACGATGTTAGACGGTTCTGCCAAAGGTGCGATCGCTGTGCTCGTTATCGAAGGGAGAAACCTCCAAGACAGGGTTACATGCAGACTCCTGTGGTCGGTGAACCGATGGAGAGATTCGGAATTGATATAACTGGTCCGCATCCTGTATCAAGTAAAGGCAACAAATACATACTAGTACCTGGTTACCGGAGAGGGACAGAAATCTTGAGTTACCTACAGTAGACTGGTCAGTCCTGGCTCAAGATTCTAATGCAGAACATGAACCAGAGGAACCTTCAGAAAATCCAGACGAGACCGCTGATCCAGAATTGCCACCTGGACGACGGACGAGACGAAGACCTCGCTTGGATGGATGACTACGACTGTAGAAGTCCTTGTTAGTGACCTTCTGAAGCAGACGTGTATCTAGGACAAACTAGATAAACGCTTAATTGCGTTGGTTTTATTGACTATTCGAGACCCGTGTTTCAGTTGCCCTTTTGATGAGAGTATTTCTTTTGAGCGGTATCTGGGAGCATACAGTACCTGTGCTACCAGCAACGCTTAATTGCGTTGGTTTTACGGATTGTCAGTGAACGACTGTTTAAGTTTCCTTTTGATGATATGTTTTCGGTTAAACATTGGATTAGTGGTTAGTACTGAAACGAGTAAAGATTCCAGTACTAGGACGCTTCATTGCGTTGGTTCTACAAGCGAACTATTGGAGAACCATGTTACCGTTTCCTTGTGATGACAGAGTTTCTTTTCGACAGTATAATGCTCGTAACAACGAGTGTTAAGGAAATTCGGGGCAATGCGATTTCCTTGGTTACCGTTTCATGATACTTTAGTGCGCTACCTTAGTGCGCACTTAGGATAGATCATCATGCGATAGAAGCATATGTTAGGACTTAGATCATGTGCGTAAATATGATAACTTGTATTTTTATTTTGCTTTCACGATTTGGAAGTGGTACCGGGTGTGACTGATCGACAATGGTTACCAGATCGGGAGACAGTGGGCGACTTTTCTCTCCTTAAGTTCTCCTGGCCCTTGGGGTCCGGTAGAGCTCAGGTTCATGATAGAGGGCCTGTTAAGGTTGGCGATTTGTCAGGTACGACAGGTTGCCAGTAGGGTGGTGGTTCGGATCGAAAGCATCATTAAATAGGCTGTCGCTATCACGGTTCTCATCGTGTTTGGCGTACGTGCAGGGTGCCGAGAGATCGAAAGCATCATTAAATAGGCTGTCGCTATCACGGTTCTCATCGTGTTTGGCGTACGTGCAGGGTGCCGAGATTGTCGATATTCCGCCCTATAACCAAAGGTGCATTTGGTTCCTTGCTCTCTAAGTGGATCTGGGTTGGGGATGTTCCTGTCACGTTTGATTAAGGTCCCCGATTTTGGCAGAGATGCTCCGCATCTAAGTAAGGTGGGGAGAGTGTGGCGGTCAAGGCCGCAGTGCGTGAGTAGGAGGATTTATTTTATGCGAATAGCATCGTTTTCTTTAAGTTTACATGCGAAGGGAACAGCATCGTTTCTCTTAATTTTACATGCGAAGACCCAGCATCGATCATTTAATTTTTATTTAATTTCAATAGGCGACTGTCCAGCAACGACCGTGGTAGGGAAGCCCGATCGACGGTGTAAGGCCAGCGCATAGCGAGCAGACGCGTTAATTCGGGATGCATAGAGCCTGCCTCACGGTGTGCTGCTTTATACGTGAAGAGTTGGTTCGACTCTTCATACATAGCAATACTGTCAAACAGCGTTGTTGGTTAGCGATTCAGTTACCGATTTAAATATACTGCACTCAGTGTGGTAGGCGAGTGATTTTGGTTACGACAGAGTCAGAGTTCGAGTTTCTGGTTAGTACAAATATATTTACGGACGAAAGGGGCGTCCGAATAATATAATCAGGCGATCCGAGTACAGCTAAAGAAGTTCACTGTTGGGAGACGGGCCGACAGCGCCGATCCCTCAGTTGATCGCGAAGCGGGCTAGATCCCGATCGTGGGAAATCTACGGCTGAGTAATACTCGGGGAAGGATACCGTTGATACACAGGAAAACCAATTCAGTGTGAGATCGAAAACCAGGGTGAATTTGGCGACGGGCAGGAAAGTCCCTCTTGGGTTTTGAAGAACTCCGCGATCGGAGCTTGTCCGGTAACCCATGAGAGTAGAGGTGACCTTCTTAAGGTAGCCATTTTCTGGAATTCTGAAATCCTTGAAACCAAGAGTAAATTTGGCGTCGGGCAAGGAAATCCCTCTTGGAGTTTGAAGAACTCCAAGATCCGACAGTGTTTGGTTTTATCCACTGAGAAGAGTTTTACGCGAATTCGGCGTACTCGACACAAGGGAAGTTCTACGCACTTTCGGCGTACTCGGCCGGGAGAATTTTACGCGACTTCGGCGTCTTCGGCTGGGAGAGTTTTACGCGACTTCGGCACTCGGTGAAGTGACCGTCGAGATACCTGAAAAAACCAATTTAGTGCAAAAACGATAAAAAGGGTAAATTTGGCGACAGGCAGGAAATTCCCTCTTGGGGTTTGAAGAACTCCGCGATCGGAGCTTGTCCGGTTACCTGTGGGAGTAAGCGTGACCCTCGTTAGGGAACCAAAATTCGGAAATTCTTGGGAACAAAATTCAGGACATTCTGGTAACCTTACGGGGTCGGCGTTACATTTGGATTGTGACACTTGGATGGCTGACACGCCGGTGGAGCGTTGGAGGGGCTCCATCGCCCGGTAACTAAAAATAGTTACTGGGAAAGACCACTGTTACCGAAAGACCGCAGTACGGGAAAAGACCGCCCGACAACTGATTACAGTGCGGTAAGACCAGGAAAACGATAGAGTCAGGAAAATCTTGTATTCAAACCAATCGTTATTCAGAGCAAATAACTTGGTGATCGAAACACGTAGTTCCGAGAACTGACCGAAGACGAAGTAGGGCCCACCTCGTGCGCCGGTCGGAACACAGTTCTGCGTGCGGTTAGGGAGGTTTTAGACCTAGAACCTGTCCTATCAGAAGAGAGTGTCGTGAGACCAGTATACCGCGTTAATATTACACGTGTATATATTATCGCAAGATGTTCGCGTGTTTGAGACGGCACGACGTGACGACTCGTCAGATGTACACCTTGTCCTCTCGGACAGGAGAACGTTCAGGGTTTTCCCCTATTGACGATAACTCGAGAGTCATGAGATGCAGAATGGTACGTGAGGGTTCGGTTAAGGTGGAGAAAAAGAGGAAGTCTTTGACTAAGAGATCTCACAGGAAGCTGAGGACTCCTGCCGGCAAGAGAGCGAACCCTGTTCTAAAGGACGGCCATCCTGAGGACGAGGACGTTGCCCACCCGGCGACCGCGGCAGTGGCAGAGTCCGAAAGTGAGATGGAGCTTGACAGCGACACTGTTCGCAAACAAGCGATACCCTCGGGACCTCCTCTTGGAGAAATGGGCATTGAGAGCGGAGACAGGGAACCGCTCGTCTACAGCAGAAGTAGACAGGATAGTGACCCGGGCGACTCCAGAAGGTCGGTTGGCTGGAGCCGAACCCAGCCCGATGACGAAGCAGCGTCTCGGGTAAGACCGACACAAATTGGTACCACGTCTGATGAAGGGTTAGTTGATCTCGAGCGACGAACGTCACAGTGTTAGTCTTTCTTCGGGCCATCGGCCCCAGGCCGAGTTGGTAACCGAGCACCAGAGATGTTCCGCACGATCGTCATGGGGACGCGCCGACAACGTACAGACACGAGCACAAACCACCTTACGCTACATGCTCTCCTACTCCCTACATCAACCATCCTCATCAAGTAGCCACGCTACGCTACAGATACATACATACATGATGAATTGTCTTGAAGAGGCGCTATATAAATCTGTGATTACATTACATACATACATACATACATACATATATACATACATATATATTAGGGTGGTTCTGAAATCTGAAATTTTTAAATGTGATCGTTTCCACTTATTATCTTGTTCTAGTACACACTAAAATAAATCTGGCCAAATATGAGCTGATTTTAGCAATATTTAGAGGTAGCTCGATGAAGTTGAAGTTGAAGTTTTCAGAGCTTGTCTAACATAGCTACTGTGCATCCAAGAGATAGAGTTTCAGTTTTACGATCACAGTTACGATTAGTAATTATTTATTTTGATCAGTTAGGTAAATACTATATACATATTGGTTTTTAGATGATGACAATATATATATAGCAGCTTTGGACTGGACAAAGTTAAGTGACAAGAAGGCAGCACATGTGTTAGCCAGGGCTGTAGTGGTAAAATTAGAGGTGCACGCTGCCGGTGGGCAGCGGCGTCACTAGGGCTGGTGTCGGCCTCAAAAAAAATTTTGATGACCTTTTTTAGGGATTCCTCTAAGAGAAATTTTCGACCTTTATGAATTTCTGAAAAATTCGTCTCTGAAAAGTTGATGACCTTTTTATTAGTCATTCGCCCTCAAAACTATACGGTCTCTAGAGAGGTAAGTATACGCTGTATACCAGCGTATACCCTCGACTAGAGCCTGAGTACACGCTCTCTATAGGTGAGTATACGTTGTATACTCGCGTATACCCTAGACTACAGCCCTGGTGTTAGCAGCTGCAGCTTAGAGTCAATGTAGACGAGTTGAAAATCAGCCATTCTTCAATACACAGAGAACGAGAACAATATCGAGAAGAAACTGCTAAGAAATTAAAAGATATATTTAAAACAACTACATCGTCTACACTGGTTGTGCACTGGGATGGTAAACTGCTTCCGAATCTGACAGGCAAAGATTTGGTTGATCGTCTACCTGTCATTTTATCTGGTGTTGGGGAAAGCCAACTTTCTTGGAGCTCCCAAGCTACATTCTGGCACAGGAGAAGCACAGGCAGCCGCTGTTGCTAAATTGTTTGGAATGGGTAGTGGTAGATCACATAAATGACATGTGTTTTGATACCACTTTCAGCAATACCGGCCACAGAAATGGAACCTGTGTGTCTGGAAAAAGATCATGCCGCCATCACATACTCGAATTACTCTTGGCTAGTTTTTTAATGAGAGCATGTCACTTACCACCTTTGGTCCACATGTAGCAATCTCTAACCCTCGTAGTATGTCGCTAAGTTGGTCACACTTATGGTGTTGGGGTCCATATGGACCCCAATGTTAAAACCAACGGATTATTTGTAGAACGTTATGTAGTAGCAATAGGATATGTGGTCATATCATAGGCGTAATTTGTGGGGGTACGAGGGGTACCTGCACCCTACTTTTTGGACTGGGGTACCGTACCCCCCACTTTTGAACAATGCCAATCAATATCTTATTATTGTGCTATCCCAGAGATCGCAGTCTCCGCCTTGCTTCGTGTATGTAAGAAATTGGTACCCATCGTATTTTAGACAAAAGTTAAGCCTCTCGGTCATAATTATACTGTCTTGCTTTCTAGTAAAAACGGGCAGTTGTTATGACTTTATACTGTGATAAAAGGAGTTGAATAAAGGATGGAAAAAGGGAAAAAGCAAGAAGGCAGGGATTTGACTAAAATTTCAAACTTGTCATTTATCTTAGTAATTTTTTCTGCTGTTGTCATTGTATCTTAGAAATATTTATAATATCTGCTGAAGGTGGCAGTTGAGTTTACTACCTATGACTACTTATGTTCCTGAGCATACAACTACAGCAGGCACATAAGGATTTATACTGTTTTTTATGATAGGCCAAAAAATACTAAATTCTAGTACAAACGCAACTGACATGTTGCTTACATTATTTTTCGTCCATCATTTACAAAGGATATAAATTTGCCACAAACTGTCCGGATTTTTTGTCTTCTTCACGTACATAATCTGCACCTTTCACGTTTTCTTTTAGGTCTGGCGTGATGTTGGTTAAGTAAGTAAGTATGGACTTTAATGTTCCGCCTGCAAACGCACTGCGGCTAACAAACGGGTTAATACAAGTTGCTATCTATATTATCATGCATTTGTCACGAACTCATGTGATCACACAAACACAAGAGCAAAATTGTGTTGAAAACCGAGTAATACATACAATACATTAATATCAATATAGTTTACAATAGTACAAATTGCTGCAAACGGTCCGTATCACACGCCTCTTTTTCATTATTTAGCTTCTCTCTGTGTCGTGTGATTGATGAGCTCCAACTCGTTGAGTAGCTACGGGTTCCACGCTCAACTACTCGACCCGTCGGGCGTAACTCCAAGTATGCTTCTGTCTCTGCCTATATGTGCGATGTGTTGCATTGGCTCCCTATTGCCCAGCGTATCTTCTGTCGAGTCGCTGCTTAACTCTTGACTACGCCCCATCTTACCTACGCGACCATTGCCGTCCGGTGTCCGACGTCGTAGCGCGTCGGGCACTTCGCTCCTCGACTAGAGGGTAGCTCTTGGTCCCATGTCCTCATTCTTCTACTAGGCAGCGCCGGGATTTCTCAGTTGTTGGTCCCTCTACTTGGAATGGACTCCCAATGTAACTGCGCCTACTACCTCTGAACAATATACCTGCGTTACATAGATCATTTCAAGTCTTTCTTTTTAGCCGTTTGACTGGGAGTGCTCCTGAGTATGTAACTTGAAGGGGCGCCATATAAATTCTCAGAATGAATGAATGAATGAATGAACAAATATATTGTTACATAAACTAAACCAATGACACTGTAATGTATAATCTTGAATTGAATTGCAAAATGAAATTTTTGCGTTGTCTCCAAATGCCTTATTTCCATTGGGGTCCATTTGGACCCCAACACCTCAAGTGTATAATCGTCTCATACCAGGCCCCACAAGTGGTGTGGAATATTTATTTTAAAATGCACGGCATCCCTAGATTTTATTTGAAAGAAAACGCGCTTGGGGTCCATATGGACCCCAAAATGCTACGAGGGTTAAACGCTTTCAGCATTTCTGGAAATCTGTAGATCAAACGAACTATGACACTGAATATGACCATGAAGAGGTTGTTGAATCCATAAAGGATTTCACAGATGACATTTTATCACTTGCCTCGAATCAACTTGAAAACTGTCAGCCTAGAGATGATCATCGTGATTTTCTAGAACATGCCATTATATTTCTCAGAGGCACTTCTCCCTGCGTATTGAAGTTTATGGCACCTGGCGCCATACACCAATAACACCATGCCAAGTGGATGGCTAAAACATTGTACACTTTCAAGATCTGGATGTTCAGAGGATAATTTAAATTGACTAAACGCGAGGAATTTGGATTACGTTCAACATGTACTTTTTTGCATCTGTATACATAAAAGCATGGTTTACAGCTCCTATTCCTGCTTCTGCTCCTAACAGTGATTTATGTTTACTAAGACCTCTGGTTATCTATCAAAAAGAAAATTCTGCTATCTCCAAAGTAGCCAGCAATAAATTTTCAGGTCATCACATGTGGTAGGCTACCTTAGTGAGGAGCTCGTGGTTTGGCATTTTTTGATTCGGCATTGACAGCCAAGTTAAAACGAGCAATGGTGAAAGCATTACACGAGCGACCAGGCCAAGATGATCCTCCTAAGAGAATACAGGTAAATGTTCAGAAATCTGTGGTCATGAACATAGAATGAACATACAATGAACTCCATGCTGTTTTTTGATGGCTAAGAATCTCTAGTGATTTCCTGAAAAGCTATCGTGAAACATGGGAACTTAGAGATGATTATAAAGTTGCCTCAGAAATTATTCATCATCTACAAGTTTTAAATGACAATGCTGAAAGAGGAGTTGCTTTGATTGAAGAGTACAATTCCGTAATTACAGAGAAAGAAAACCAGAAACAATATGTCCTCAAGTAGTGCATGATCATAGACGCAACTTTCCAGAATGCAAGAAAGAAATGCTTATGGAAATATATACTTTATTATTTATTATTTCTTTATTAATATTATCGCTTTGGACTGTTGTAAGCTGTGATGCATCTATGCATGTATGTATTTATCCTTCGCTGATTTATAATAAACGATTATACATATAATTATGTCAAAATAAACTTCAGCAAATGATTTGTGAGCCATATATTATTATTACATAATAACATTAATTTTAGAACTACTGCTTTAAAAGTTGGTTCACTGACTAATAACAACAATTAAACATTGTTGTTTCATTAGGTAAGGAAAATATTAAAAATAATGGATAATGTAAAAGTTTCTTTTATAATACCATTATGTCAAATTTAAATGTTATTGAGCTACCCCGAACTGACAAGATAATGTCCTATAGACCTATAACTTTGTACATATTTCTTTTATATTCATTGAAACACACACAAAAGTGGAAAGTCAAGGAAAAACAGTTTTAATTTTTTTCCATGAAAGTCAGAACCACCCTAATACATACATACATAAATACATACATACATACATACATGTATACATACATACATACATACATACATACATACATACATACATACATACATACATACATACATACATACCTAGATGCTTACATAAATACGTATATACATCCAAACACTCATATGTACATATAATAGGGTCACTAGCATACATCGACATGAACTTACTATTGAACATATAGCCCATTAGAAATAAAATCAACCAAGTGCATCCCGTATAAAGCAAGATATAGTGGCTCTTATATACTCTGTACAGAACTCTTATACCTGGACAACAAGGATGAGGCTGTCCGAGCCATTTCCTCGATGCGCAGAAATCGGAAAGTTTGACTCCTTGGACCACTTGACTGCAGACTCTATGGTTGTAGTAGTTTTTGTAGATGTCCTCAAGAACCGCGAAGAAGCAGTAGAAGGGAAAGAAGATGTAGAATATCCATTTCATGGCGTGCACAGTTCTTATGAACTGTAGGATTTGCAGTATGGATATAATGACGATCGGAAATATTCCTTCAAAAAGACCAGAAGCAGACTGTAGCCTTCACACAGATTTTCTTTTATTATAACTGACATAACCCATATGTGCCTAGCGTTCAATAAATGGAACGGGCAGCTAAAAATTTCCAGTAAATTCAAATCTCCAATAATTTGACAAGTATTTTATATCAAATTCTTTGTCAGATGCTAGACAACATTTCTGGGCTGCTATTGGGCTACTTAAACGATATGTGCGCTTGTTGATGGTGCTTCTTTGTAGCAAAGACCTTCCGTAGCTTGTTGTGAAATCTACGCCTATAATTATCTCTTAACTAAAGTATTTGCCCGTCATATATGACGGATTGATAAGGAACAAGAATGGATTGATAGGCAGGTAAAAGAATTTATCAAACTTTATTGGAATGCTTGATTATAAGTCACATTGCTGTGTAATGTATGCAGTGTAACTTATGCCTGCCGTCGCTCGAAGACTGATGCAATAATGACACAGTCTGGCTGTGCCTTCCTTCTTTCTGTCCATCCATCCCTCCCTGTCCATGACTTTCTTCCTTCTCCCCATCCATCCCTCCCATCCACATCTATCTGACCGCTTGCGTCGTTTCACCGACTGGAGTCGGCCTCTGCCGTGACTGCCCCATAGCGGCTAAAGTCGACCTCTGGCGTCCATGACAGACGCATACAAAGATCTGGCATTTTATTAGAGAGGATGATTGAGAGCGTTGGTCTAGAGTGGCCTATATGGCCACTTTGGTCTAAAGTGGCCCACTTTAGTCTACCTTAGTCTGCAGCCACTGGTATATGTATGAGGGCTTAAGTCGAGAAGCTGGCCTTTGGCGTGCGGGGTAACATGAGTTATAGCGTTATTCCATGACGGACAGAGCTGGGCTTTTATATATATATGGATTATTTCGGATATTATCATTAGACTAATTCTGCAAGTTTTTCGTAACATACACGAAGGTCGGTATGTTTTGCAACTGTTTCAATAACTTTGTCTAATTTAAACTGTCATTTTGGAATTTTAGCGTTGCTTGACGGGGTTTCCGATTTTTGGGACGCTAGGCACGAGAGGGTGGGTCGTTTTGCGTGACGCAGTTTCAAGCTTACAAAATTGCATGCATGAACTTCTCTGTTATGATTATGTTCATGCGCATAATTTAAGTTGTGCACTATATATGTACCAGACTGTATTGCAGGATCTCTAATAGATTTCTTTAAATTGATGAAATATAGGCCGATTAGACTTGTAAAGTTCAATATTGTTGTCAATTCGGGTGGTGCAGTCTGGCTTGAGAATCTTTCAATTTGGACGCATTATTTGATAATTTTATAACAGTACATAAATTTACCTGTTTTTTGCTGTGGTGAAATTTAGCATGCTGAGACAGAAGGGATTTACTGTTCAGCAAGTACTAGCAGTGCTAGAAGACGATGACTTCAAGCGTTCAGATAATATTCATCACACTGCCGTGTGATACACACTGTAGCGATGAGGATGGCGGCGACGGAGATGAAGGCTCTTGTCATAACTTGACTCACAACTGACTCTTGGTCTATTCATTATTTAATTATTGGTGTACTTCTCTTTTGGGACCGCTTACAGCTGCTACGTCTAAACTCCCTTCTATAGAGCCTTTTCTACTCTGTAAATTGATTATGGACAAGGTTACAGCTCAATTTACTGTGGTTTTCTGCGAAATATTTGATCCAGAATTACTGCGATTTCTTTAGGAAATAAATATTTTAGAAATACGTCCATTGCTTATTGGGTTTTGCTTATTCACTGTAGAGTATTTTATTTCAAGTAGGGCCTAAATGATATCAAAGAGAAACAAAGATTGACCAAAATCATAATGGATTTTCCGTGACTTCTTACCTGCAATCATGAAAATGAAGGTAAGCCAAGCTGATCCCACTGACGCCTCTTCGAAAACGAACGACATCACGTAGGTAAATGGCAACATGGAGAAACCGTATAGCATCAAATCAATAAAGACTATCCTGAAAATGATTCACATCAGGCTAGAACAATATTTGTCAATATGCACAGAATTCCCAAAAACCATTCGCCGTCTGATCCATCAAGCTATAGAAGTAGGAGTATCAAATACTTACCGGGAGAGAAATGTAATTCAAGAAATCTCTGCTAATAACTAATTTTCTCCCCCGTCACCCTCTCCTTCCTCTGTCTGCAAGTCTAAATTTCTTTCTGATTCCTCTTGTTCCTCTTCTTCTTCTCTTTCTTGTTCTTGTTATTGTTCTTCTTATTCTCCGAATTCCTCTTCTGGTCACTCTTTTTATCATTCTCGTTATTAATCTTCTGCGTATTTTTCTCCTACTCCCTAGTTTCTTCTCCTCCTTTTTGCTATTCTTCTCCTTATCTTCTTTTCTGCTACACATTCTTCTCATTAAGTTCCATCTCGCCCTTCACATACTTCAGCTTCTAATATTATTCTTCTTATAATAATTCCTCGTTCTTCCTCTTCCTGTTGTTTTTCTTCTCCTCCTCCTCCTCCTCCTCCTCCTCCTCCTCCTCGTGCGCTTCTTACTTTTTTCTAGTTCCCTTTCTTTTGTCTAGTTCTCTTTAATCTTATACTCGCATTGTATGCAAAATGAACAAGAAATTGAGGGTGACATCTAAACAAGGTTTACTCACCAAACATTTTCCCAGTAACCTTCGGTGCGAAAGCTCAGGATGACGACGATGATCAAGATACACGGAACGACGTAGGTGACATAATCCCAAATAAATGTAGCCAGCCAGAAATTATGCAGTCTGACTCCGCTCACGAGTTGACTGTGCTTTGCTCCAGACTTTCGTTCTTTGATCAAGAAGATCGAGAAAATCGGGAAGAGTAAGGTCAATCCAAAAAACAAGATGAATGAGAAACTAACTGTATGAGTGTCCTGTTGAAAGTCATTATCCCTGATCTGTTCCGAAGAGTTCCTGGGAAGTGGGTGGTTGATGGTTTCAATATGGTGCTCTTTGCTGCCAAAACATTGCATCAGAGTGTTATCCAAGTACGATAAGGAGATGGCGATCGTGTGGTAGGCTTGGTTGGTGAAAAATCCCGTAATGTTCAACTTTCCGTCCGGCTCTTCTTCAATGGTAGCGCCGATCTGGTAGTTCCAGTTGTACTGTTCTTTGTGATCTTTTCCGATCCCTATGAGGTAGGCATCCATTGTGGAGTAGCCTGGCTCGGAGTCGATGGGTACAGCGTTACTCTGCCTTGAAACACTAGTTGCATAGCAAGATTTCAGTCTCTGGGCCATCGCTGTTTGAGATCGAACGTCGTATGGAGTAACTGAACTATCGAATTGGGTTAGGTCAAGGGTAAGAGCTTGAAAATGATCGTGTGTTGCCGGTTTCAAGAGGATTATGCAAGCGAATATGGTGTAGGGGACTGGACTCAGAATCTGGAACAATGTATATAAATAGTTTCGGATGGAATGAATTAATCGCTTGTAGAGCATTGCACGGAGCTGGAGATTCTGTCTTCTCCAACCGGTCTCCTTCTGATATACCACATCAGCATCTGAAATAATGTTTTTTCACACCTTCTTATGCAATGCGAACATGTTAGTTGTACTGCAACGTGATGTCAGTCGTGTTATGCGGTGTAATGGAATGCCGCATGTAGTAGACCCTACCTTCTCTGAGATGAAGTGTGCAGTTTACATTTTCGAATGTGCATTACCTTCTCTACTGTGTGCAGTATGCAGTATGACTTTCAAAGAGATTTGTCCAAATCAACTATACACGATTCATTCTAATATCTGAAATTTTACTAACCAGTCCAAGTACAGTATGAGAATTTTTCAAGAGTGTGTAGTTGACGTGTCTGAGGATTTTTGTCACTGGTATAATGCGACACAGTCCGAGCGTCATTGCAGCTGATTCTGTGGCCGTAGCAGGCTATAGGAAATGGTGGTTTTGACAAATCTCCAAATCCCGAACACAAAACTGACTGACTTGCGATTTTATAGGGATTATTCTGCAACCATGAACTGAACCATATTAGATGTCTGAAGCGATAAAGTTAACGGTGCTGCTCCCAACGAACCCAAAATATAACGACCGTCTTTTAAGTTCAAATTATTCGTGTTCACCTACAATCACAGAGCGAGTGTTCGGCTTTCTAACTTGTATGGCGCCACTCTTTGTCCATTATGATTTTAAGTTTTCAAAATGTAGAAAATGTTTTTTGCCAAACAACTAAAAAATTTGCTTTAGTCTATTTTGTTAACTGACGTAAATAGACCTTTATCATTTTGCACGATATGTAAATGGGAAAGTCAATAAAATAGGCCTACAATGCAAACTATGAGAAAAACGGTATGACGAATCTGTCTGAATTTGAAAGACCTCATTTACTTTCAGACGAATTGTGGCTAATGCGTTTGGCCTATTTGACGGATATTTTCGGGAAACTAAATGACCTCAATTCCAGTTTACAAGGCAGAAAATAATATCACTCCATTTACTGTCATAGATAAAATAAATGCATTGGTTAAAAACCTTCAGTTCCTTTTGTCAGACATTGAGGAATCTCGTGTAATTTCATTTTATTGTCTGGAGTCTTTTGTAACGGAGAATGAGCTCAAACTGCATGCTAGGCTTAATTTGATTGAAGATATCAAGAAAACTGCTCTCAATTGATATTGGATTTCCATTTATATTTTCCTGAATAGTTTGATGTCAAGGAATGGATTCGAAATCCATTTTCGGATGTAGTGTTGCCGGCAGATTTTTCTTTTGTTGATATGATTTTATTAAAATTGTATTTTAAATTTATCTACCTATGCCATGGGCCTACGCTAATTTCAAGGGCACTTCGCGCTAACCTGTTGCTTCTGATTAGACGGCACCTTTGCTGGGCATACGCCAACACTCGATTTATTTTACCTGGGGTACAATAAAATTAAAGTTTAAGAACCCCTGATGTATATGGTCAATAATGACAACAATATATTTTGGTTAGGGTACGACACTAGACTAGAATAGATTAGATTTTGTCTCAGGATTGCGATTAGTCATTTTCTCATGGGTACTTATTTTAGTTTTATGTTGACTATTTCTAATCTAATATAATCTACTGACCATTAGCACGAAGTCATGATGGGTACTCTGGTATAGATCTGAGATTGTGAGCATTAGCCCATAGAGATCTTTAATACGGATATTCAGACGCACGCATTACGAGCTAAAGCTCTGCAAAGTGTCATGGTTATCAGTCTAATTATTATTGGTCATCTTCAATATAAACATAATGATGTCGCGAAACCAGGGTCATTTTGTTTTCCGTGGGCGCACAGTGGATCGGTGACCGAAACCCACTCCACTACGAATAATTTTGGATTGGTTCGGCTCCCGTGGTATATTGAGAGTCAAACCGAGAGTCACCCATTGTCGAACCAAGGCACCCCAACGATCCAACGGCCACAGTTGTAACTCCCCGGGTGCCGATGTACCTACATAGCCTTAGCAGACTTCCTAGGCTTTCCTTGCAACGTCACCCCATGCAGTTTTCTTGATGCGGATTACACAAAAACACAACCCATAAGACCAATGGCACCCACATGCTGTTGATATAAGACAGACTTGTCTATAGAACCTCACAAGATGTCGATAAAATATCGTCATCTTGCCAAATAAATTTCTATGCAATAAAATCTAATGAAGATGAAACAACGACAACTATGAATGCAAGAAATATCAGCAACATTGATCTGGGGGTCGAGTATTTACTATCATAAGGGCGACTTCGAAAGGCCGACCATCAAAAGGGCGCGTTCAAAAAGGCGCCGCTCATAAAGGCGCGTGTTTAAAAGGGCGCCGATCAAAAGAGCGCGCTGTTAAAAGGGCGACAATCGAAAAGGTGAGAAAGTTCGCAGTTGGAACCACATAGACTTTAAAACATAAAATTGGGAACCAAATATAAGTTCACAGCCAAAGAACAATTCGCACGTACGAAATGTTGCATAGCACTTTGATCGTTTCATGTTTAGAATCAATCCTCTCTACAGACAGACAGTATTTTAGCCTCAGCTATGGTATATATTTACTCTGGTCGGACGATATATAAATGAAGGTTTTAAATGAAAAAAGTGTTGTTTATGATTCGCACAAGTTAGGTTCTCATAATATAACATTTTACAGTAGATTATATAAATTGTAGGCCCCTGTAACCAAACAGATTTTGGTTGAAGTTAATTGAAAATAAGTTGCAGAATAAGTTTGAGAATGCAACTTGGGGGCCCGGTAGCGCATTGGATAACATCTGGCGTAGAGTGCGAGAGGTACAGAGATCGAGTCCCATAGGCGGACATGCTTTGTAGGCTGCAATTTGCGCCGTGTATTGCAGGCTGTCTGTTCTGTTAGTAGTTAAGATTTATCGCGTAACATGTACATGTACAGCGCAGTGCGTTTGCAGGCGCTTAATTAAAGAATAAATATTATTACTAGAACTTGTGAAGAGCAACAAAGGTCGTGATATACATGTTACTTATTGATGGTTGTACATTCAAACTTGAAAAAGCATTGAACGAAAATAAAATTTGGAAGTGCACTGAATATCGTACAGCTAAGTGTAAGTCCCGCTGTCACACAAAATATGAAATTATGACATCATTTTAAAAACATACGTTGTTATTGTAATCATCATATCTAAATACAGTAGTAATAACAATGGAAATATAAATGATATGACGTTGGTCTAACATTTGAAAACAGACGCTGTTATTGTTATTATTATCTCTAAATACAGTAGTAATAACTATGGAAATATCAATGAAATAACGTGGAACAAACATTTGAAGATCAGAACTTAAACCTATTGTTCGCCTTTTCGATTTTCGCCCTTTTAAAAGCGCGCTCTTTTGATCGACGCCCTTTTAAATACGCGCCTTTATGAGCGGCGCCTTTTTGAACGCGCCCCTTTGATGGTCGTACATTCGAAGTCGCCCTTATGATAAGATACCGGGGTCGAGAAACACTGAGATAGGAGGACGATCGGGGGAAGCGGTTTGCCTGGATGGTGAAGAGATCACGGAGGTACCTGGGCTGGGAATATTGTACATAGGGAGTTGTAGGTTAGTGATAGGAATTTGAAGTGAATTCGCTCCGGAATTTTTAGCAATGAAGTGATTTCAAGATGGGAGTGATATGATATGTTTGGGCGATCTAGTGACAGCCCTGGCTAGCGAGTTTTGAATAAGGGGCCATCCACATATTACGTACGCAATAAGGGGGAGGGGATCGGACTTAGGCGATTTTGCGTACGGGTGCGAACGCGGGGAGGGGGGACAAAATGTGTACGTAAGCAAAATAAATTTCTAATTATGACGTCCACATTAGCCTATTTATAACTCTGTATTGTCCTATAGCCGTCCGATTGCATTTTATTACATCATATAAAAGCTATGTGCAGTTATTCTGTGCTGTGAACGAGACACCTACAATTTGTCTATATGGGTAATTCCGTGGATTTTTTGGATTTCGTGTCCCTCGGCTGTTACAGCCACATTTGTATAGGTATGGAGGCACGGAATGTATCAAAATGTTCGTATTAAACTGTAGAACACAATCCGCTATCTTTTAAAGATTGGATTGTTTGTTTTAAATTTCATTTAGCACTCCAAACACGTCAAATCTCATTACAGTCCCGCGTCCCGATCCGTATTTTCCGTTTTTGGAGGTTTACAGAAATTGTAATCTCTTGAGCAGCTACACCAGTGATGCATTATATTAAAGCTATGAGTGTCCTCTTTCATCTGCTTACGAATCGTCTAAATCGGAGGCTTATTTTAAGAATAGCACGGCAAACAATCTTGTCCCTCAGGTCACACCTCATTACCGTCACGCGTTCATTCCTATATGAATCTCGATCTACTTTTACTCGCATTCTACCGGAAACGGCTCGCAACACTGCGGGTGAGAACTATTAATAGATATAAACAATAACTTTCCGAAACATGTGGCGTTAATGACGTAAATAATGAAAATTTACGTGAAAAACTATCAATCCGACTTTTCGTGTCTCATTACAGTCATCATCTGTTATTTCTAAAGTTTAACTAACACGTGTATAACGCTCTAACTTTTGAATGAAGCATGTGGTCTGAGTAAGAAAAAACTGTTTGCGCTTCGTTAGCCCTCATAACATTCGGTGCATATCCATACATAGTGCAGTTCTCTCATTACAGTCACGTCTCATTTCGGTCACACTTAAAATATCAACCTATTATTTCTCATTCATGTCACACTATATTCTCATTTCAGTCACATTAAATACTATACCGTGTCTCATTTATGTCTCATTTTTTATCATTACAGTCACACAGTCTCATTGCTGTCACAATTCTAATTACTGTCACAGTCGTTAAAAAACTCAATTGTAAACTAATCAACATGCAAATTGAGCTAGTTAATGGTTACAATAATAGTAGATTTACAGGTTAGCAATTTGGAATGCCAGGTAAACAGCTAGTTTGTCTCACCTGCCTTCACTGGAGATAATAGACTGCTAAATTAACTAAATATTTACAAATTATGACTTACAATAGGCTAAATATGTAAATTAACTGTAAACTTAAAGTCTTTTACAGATTACTTTGTTAGCACAATATCATATGGTCCGAATTCAACTGTTAATAATTACTTTCTGATTGTAAAATCATGAGATCACAGCTGCCCAAACAGGTGTGACAGTAATGATAAAATTTTCATGTATGTTGCATAAATCACATTGTAAAAAAGTGTTTGCAAGACGTCGTGCAGGGAAACTCATAAATTGACATTCTAAATGCATCGTAGATCAAGAAAATATTTGGTTTTATGCATTTATATACATTTCATTTTTGAACATTTGCTACATCCAAAATCCAAAGAATCCACGGAATTACCCATATTGGCCCTCACTAATCCTTCAATTTGGCCTAAAGTCGGGCTGCCTGGAGCTGTCGAGACACTTTCTGCAGCTGGTCTTGGGGGGTGCGTCAAAGGTACGTACGCAGGGGGGAGTGGAAGAAAGTACGCTTGCGAACAGGGGGTGGGGTCCAATTTTGCCGGATTTTTCGTACGTAATATATGAATGGTCCCTAAGCTGCAAACGCTTTGGGTGGATTCGAGGTTCAGGAAGAGGGAATTGCAATAGTCAAGCTTTGAATGAACAATGAAGTAGCAATGGTGGAGGCAGTTTTAAGGTCAAGCATGGACCGGATGCGTCTGAGGTCAAGAATGTGCATGAAGCAGGAGCGCGGGAGGTTGGATATGTGGTTCGAAAAGGAGAGATGTGGGTCAAAAGTAATACCAAGATTGCGGACCGGGAGTCAGAGGTGAAGGTAAAAGAAGACTTAAGAGGATGAAGGAAACATTCACTAGCTATTTGCCATCATGACAACCAATAGGAAACTTTTCCGTACTGGTTGGCTAGCTAACACAAAACTAATAATTACGTGTCTGACTGGTCATCGATGAGGAAATATATAAAGAAAGAACTTAACATGAGGTGTCTCTTAGTACGTCTGCACCGTCCGCAATGCTCATCCTTGTTCCGCCTTCCAGTGTAGACGAATCCTTTACTCTATGTTCAAATAACCAACACGATTCATGTCCCTAATAGCAGCATTGCAACTTACTACCAGTGAGAACGTGATAACTGCTTTAGTTGAACGTGTGTTGGAATAATGTATCCAGAAAATTATTTGACATAGGCCTACTTAAAATGAGAATCTATTAAAGGCATCCAATACTATTCTACACGTATGGACCTTTCTTATATTAGTCATCCATGTAAATTAAACTTATTAGGTGTATGTTATATGGAAGTCATAATAACAGTGAAACAAGTGTTTGTGGCAAAGAGTATAGTTACAACATTGAACTTTTTTGACTTTCTCATAATTATGATATTGATAAATATATATTTGGGTAGAAAAGTGATAATGCTATGTTTGCAAGTTTTGCAGTTATCTGTTCCTATTTTGTGCTTCTGTCATGCCATGCTGTGTTATTCGTACTAGTTCTACTAGTTTTTGCATTTTTCAGATTCTAATGCAGTGGTTTTCAACCTTTTTGTAGTGACGGAACCCTACACAAGCGCTCATTTGCTCGCGGAACCCCGGGGCGTTTTAGCCGTCCATTTTTTCAAGAAATTCAAGTAATAATTGTAACTTCTAATGTTGGGATGATGTTTAAATTTTAGAATGTTAAACTTTTAATATAAGTTTCTTGCATCTCTGCTGCAGGCTATTATAAATATATACTTTAGTCTAGCACTCTAAAGTAGTGCACAGAAACAATGTCGGTAAACGACATGTAGTTTACTGTATTTTGCCGGCAACTAATTCTGACAGATGGACAGAAGAGCTATAGAAACGCTGGGCTGTAAGTAATTAACTTCCAAAATTTGTTTAATTTGAACTAATCTTAACAGAATAGGCCTACTAGTCACTACCGCTTTTACCCTTGAGTTTTTAACTTCTTCACTTTGACATTTAAGGCACGACGTATACGTGGCCACTCCGGCTACCCCTGTTACGGGAGTGGTGGTAGCACTGGTAGGGGACAAGTGTCTCTGATCACTACCCTCTCCAGACCTACCTCCCGCACTGATGGGTAGTGGGACACTCGTCCACGGAGTGCCTTGATACAGCTTCCATCGCTAGGCAATAGTGAGCCCACTTCTTCCTCCCCTGGGGGTCGGGGATTCCAGATTTCGTCCTGTACGCAACTGAACGGCAACAACGGACCAACAACAATTCACTTACAGGAGGCCTCATAGCAGTTTCCGGTCCACTCTAAGGTACCTGCCTCTCTCCCCTTGGTCCTCTCTCGTGGTCCCAATAACTGTAATAGTATGTGCCAGTCCTCCGCCCCGGCTACATATATACGAGGTTCTACACAACGGTCAGTAAACACGGTGCAATCACAACTGCACCAAGTGGTTGGCACTCGGCTCGACCCAAGGTCATCTTAGCAATTCAGGGCTATTGTTGGCACATTCTCCCTCCATCTCAAACGGGAACAGGTCGGGGGTAATTAAACTAATTCCACGCCAAGAGGGTTGGCTATATATCAGAGCGCCTAGTTAGCCTACCCCGCCGTTTACCCGCGTAAAAAGGCAATGCAAATATAGATTGCAACGATACATTCCCGTAATAATGTTAATTATGTTAACATAGAATTGTGTCTAGCATGAACGCCTGAAAGCTGTGAAGAATTCTGTTATTAGATCATCCTTTTGTGAAATCAGTTGGTGGTTTTTAAATTTAAGACTGCTGCCGCGGAACCCCTGGCCGACGCCCGCGGAACCCCTGGGGTCCGCGGAACCCCGGTTGAAAACCACTGTTCTAATGAAAAGCAAAAAAATAATCATAATATTGCCGCAATTTAAGTTGAAGCTAAGGTAGGTGAGAACAACTTCTCAGTACGGAAATATATTACACTTCTATAAGCTGTGTCCGGAAAAAGGATACCGTTTAGTAACATGAAAATAGGTAGTAAATATTCATCAATTTTAACATTCCAATAGGCCAGTGGTTCTTAACCGGTGTGTCGCGAAACACTAGTGTGTCGCGAATCGACCGGCAGTGTGTCGCGTAATCATAGTGTGTCGTTAGTGTGTCGCGAAAACTTGGTGTGTCGCGAATTCTCACAGCCTACGTCCGTCATTCTTGCATTACACTTACTTGCTTAAAGTTTAGCGGACGTAGGCTGTGAGGATTCGTAGCACTCTATTTATCTATTCTAGTATATCACAATTTGGAATGGCCATGATGTTTATCTTACACAGTATGGGCCCCTACACGTTTGCGACTGCGCGGATGTAAACTTTTACCCATTACTGTAACATTCGAAATGGATAGCCCTAAATTTCTCAGAAGAAAACGAAAAGTTTGCCAATCTAGAACTAACCTCTTTTGGACTACTCTCTGGAAAACCCCTCTGATTTGATTCCTCTAAACCGGACTCTGACCTCGTTTGGATTACTCTCTGGAAAACCCCTCTGATTTGATTTGGCCTCCTCTAAACCGGACTCGGACCTCTTTTGGACTACTCTCTGGAAAACCCCTGTGATTTGATTTGGCCTCCTCTAAACCTGACTCGGACCTCTTTGGACTACTCTCTGGAACCCCTCTCGGACTCGACGTAGCGCCCGTGATAGGCTTGTGCCCTGCGCTTGGCCTTCGAGTTGCACGTTAGAAGTTTGGAGATTACGATTACTGATGGTGCGAAATCAGATTTTGGTAGCAATGAGACGAATTCTAGCACCAAAAGTAGAGAATGCGAAAACGATGCTGCCGCCACTGCTAGTTTTATAATAGTAAACCAATCATGAGAAACATGAAAAATAAGAAATCTAGACTGAAGGATATGCACCAGCAATCCTCAAGAACTCAGTTCTGGGCGAAGACGTACAAAGAAGATTACAAAACACCGGCGAGCAAAGCAATCAAAGAGTAGGTTTCATTTCATAGTTCCTACTTATATGAGCAAGGTTTTTCTCAGATGATCAACATAAAGAACAAAAAACGAAACAAACTGTTTAGAGAGAAAAATCTAAGAGCAAAAATCCCACTAAATGCTACTAAGTTAAAGTAGAAACCACAAAGGACTCAACATGAACGTTTTCATTCATTGCAAATGTTAACAATTAAAAATTTTAAGTATATAACTAGTTTAACTTTAACATTTGTAACATTCACACACGAAGATAGCGTGGTGTGTCGCCAAGTTTGGTTGCAAGTTTAGGTGTGTCGTGTGTCAAAAAAGGTTAAGAACCACTGCAATAGGCTACCGTTTTAATCCTGACATTATTGGCTAATACTGACTGAAATATACAATAATGCTGTCTTCTTGGCTGAAGGCCATTTTCTAACAATTTTGTTTGTTAAATTTGTAATTTAACGACGTTATTTTGACGTAATGTTTTAGCTGGAGCCGTTAATCAATTACAAATTTGTTGATAATTATGTCAGGGTTAAAATGGCTTTTGAAATGTTAAAAATCGATGAATATTTCTTAGTAATTTTCATACTACCTTAATCCATCATTTTTCCGGACACAGTGTACAAATTACGTAACGACTGACCTGATAAAGACTTCTTCCATTGACGTGACCGAAACTCCGAAACTGTCGATACCGAGGCTTTTGCCATCTGTCTCAAGCGTCTCGAAGAGTCTCTCGAATTTTGAGGCTTGATTACTCGGCAGAGCGAACCTAACCTCCTCAGTCTCATCAGTCACCATGTAGGCCATGGGAATTTGAGACTTAATAACATCTCGCAGCTGATCCACATCACACGATGACGTCTTTACAATCGTCAGGTGATATCCAACGCCTTCAGAAAATCAGTCCTCATTATTAGTAGTACTTACTAGCTTAATAGCAAGAACAGATTGATAATAATCTTTCTGATTATTTTGAGAATAGACTTATATATTGTTTTTTTAAATCTTCAATCATACTTGTGTGAATTTACATAATTATGCTACATAACATATATTATAATGTATCATAAATGTCAATTTTAATTATTTTCTGATTCTTTGTGTCATATAAATAACATATTATCCCGGATTTTGGGGTTGATCGTACGTGACGATCTCCGCGCGGTCGATCACGTAAAGGTGGTTCTGGCCTCTTGCAGTGGATTCACGCAGTCTCTGCGGATATTAAACTCGCATGGCCTTCCAAAGAGACCCTGCACTGGATCGTCGTTGCAGCAACTGTCTCGCCAATGCTGTATGCAGCACCTGCTTGATGAGGTAGAACTTCTGCTGAAGACCGAAAGAGATTTCAGAGATTTCTGTCGAAAGCTGAACGAGCTGGCTACCAACGGAACAGTAAAGTGCCGATATGCGTCTGCTCTCGGCGGTGTCTCGGAATCCGTACCACGCACTGCGCGATTTGAATAGGGCCCCTTCCAGACAATTCTACACTGTAAATAATGTTGAAGTCACTGAGGGATCTTGTTAACCTCGGGGCAAAAAATAATAATAATAGAGAGCGATGATATTGATCATGATGCTGGTGATGGTGGTGTTCGTGGTGCTGACAATGATGGTGATCGTGTTAATGATGGTGGTGGTGGTGGAGGTGGTGATACTGGACCACGCGATCGATAACAATGACGACGAAGATACACAGAAACAATCGACAGATGACTAAGGGCAACAAGAGAATTTTTACCGTATTTGTTTTTGAGGAACATTGGCGTCCCGTAGCATTCTATCTCTCCGTTGGACATGATGGCTATGCGGTCTCCCAGGAGATCGGCTTCGTCCATGTAGTGTGTCGATAGAATCATCGTCCGGTCCTTTCTCTGGCTCTGTAGAATGTCCCATGTCTGTCTGCGTGCCTCTGGGTCCATGCCAGCTGTCGGCTCATCCAGAATCACGAACTGCAAGGCATTACAAAACAAGACGTCATGCTCTTGGCTTAATGCCAATACAAACTTGTCAGAATGCATAGCAGTGAGCCTAGCATGCACTGCACATAGCAACGAAAAAGAAAACAGAAAGGATGTGTTATATTCTGTTTTGTGTTTAGTTTCCTTCGTTAATTTTAAATGGACAAAACGACACAGAGAAAATAATTTTAAACATTCATTTAAAATGTTAGATATTAAGGTGGAAAGTGAATGTTGACTTGCTATTCGCCATAAGATGAGCGAGGAATTAGAGGCATGGGTGTATAATAGCTTTCAGGAAACTAAAGTAAGATGGATTTTATTGATCTTAGGCAGCTCGACAAATGTTTATAGCGGAATATTGTTGTGAATAATGCAAAAAGGCAGACAATTCTTGATAGCTGATGCAATTTTGCTGACTCTACGTCGAGAGAATTCAGAACCGAAGTCTCTGGTGTAATTGACAGATAAACAGGTTTAGTGTATCTGATGGAAGAGAGCTGGATGACCTGTAGCGCTATTAATAAGGCGATTTACAACATGTACTAGGTTGATTAGTTGAATCTTCAGTGTATGATATATTTTGTAACAGATTCTAGACCTCATATGCAGGCATTCTGGCCTTACCAGGTTATGAGACGTGATCAGAACTGCGGGTTCAGATCATCAGCGATCTGGTGCAAAGTTTAACCCTGAGCCGAATCGATTACTGCAATGTCGCCTTTGCTGGCTTGCCACAGCCCAGTATCATTCGGCTTCAGGCGGTCATCAACGCTTCTGCTCGCCTGGTCATGAGTCTTAAAAGTTCGACCACACTACAACCGCGATCCAAGATCTTCGGTGGCTCAGAGTAGGCGAGCGGATCAAATATAAACTTTGCATCATGGTGCACAAATGTCTGAACAACTGCGCTCCACGTTACCTCGCAAATAACACCAGGCCGCTATCGGACGACCCTAATAGGTCGCGATTGCGATCAGCAAAGTCCGCTGATGTTTTCGTGCCAGCAACGAAAACCAAAATGGGTGATCGGGCCTTTCGGATCATTGGCCCGCGTGCTTGGAACAGCCTTCCTGCTCAGATTCAGGAAGCTAAAGGCATGTTGTTTTTAAAAAACAGTTGAAACTTTACTTGCTAGGTAAAAACTCCGAACATTAGCTTTTGCGCTGACTGTAGATAGTGTGCGTGCGTTCGTTTGAAGCATCCTAGAAGTAGCTTGCTACCAACGATGCTATAGAAATTGTCGTAATTACAATTACAATTACAATCAAACATTCGGGCCAACGAGTCTCGGACGGGATGCTGCCTGAAAATACACTTGAAATGTAGCAAACTGTATTAAGATGGTTATGCGTAATTTTTGCGAGCGTGCTTCTGATTGTTTACCTTGGAACCGGAAATGAGCGCAATTCCGACACTGAGCTTTCTTTTCTGTCCACCGGACAGCTTTTTCGCTGGTGCGTTGATAATCTCTTCCATGTGCAAGACCTTGATCATTTCGTTCACCTCCTTAGAAGCCATATTAATTGGACTTCCCTTTAGCTAAAATCAACAACCAGATCTAATGTATCACTAAACATTTACCTACGGAAGCAAACTATGAATAACTGAGTTTAACCATTTTCCATGTGATTAAGATATTGGTGGCTGCTATGAAGTTACTGGTGGTGACTTTGATTACGGCATTTCATCTTTGGGCCGTTTGCGCAATTGCTTTTGTGACGAAAAGAAAACTACCATGGTTAGCGGCGGAATGTTTGAAGTTGGGGCCAACAAGGAATCTGTATCCTTCTCCTCAAACAAGTTCACAAAAGTGTCTTTAATAGGAAATCATCGGAACCAAATTGCCATTCGTCCATTCTCTGCAAATCATGCAATGCTTAGTATTTCAGTGCCCAAGGTTGAAAGAGCTGTTGACGGATGAATCATGTTTACAACGGCCCAATCCAGGAGCCTTGCCTATGTGGGTCCTTCAACCTGGAACAGTCTTCCCCAGACCCTTCGCCAAGAGCTTCTTGTCCTCTCTCCTACGGAGAGAGGACAAGAAGACGCTTGAAAACCTTTATTTTGCCGGTTTTTGGCACTGATGCGGGTCGAGAGCGCCGCTGATTTGAGTGGCGCTATATAAATGTTAAATTACAAATTACAAATCATATTTTGTAGCAAACACCGTAGTAATTATCTCATGATAATGTTATTATTTCTAATGTCCTTCAGGCTCTTAAAACAATGTCCAGAGACAATAAAATTAACGTCAATGGCGACTTATAACTCGTCAAGTTCTGACTGAGGTAAAGTACCAAGGAAGGCAAGGGCATTGAAGCCCTGAATGATGATTGCTAGACGTTGAAATAGGTAACAAGTTTAATTAGGATCTCTAGAAATTTTAGTTAGGCAGCGCCCCAAGTCTTTGATGAAATTCAGCTCATCGATATTGATGAGGCCAATTGTCTCAAATGTTGGCGGCACAAAGTGGTAAGTCGAAAGAAGTTGACTCTACTTGGCATATTTTCTGCGCCAGATCGCAGCTGCAACGACTGATGTGACAGTTGTTTGCAAGTAAGAGGAGCTACAGTGTCTGTTACAGTGACATCCCAGATGAGACTACGTCCCACACGCAAGGGTATCAGAGTAAGAAGCCCATCGGTCTCATGCCATCTGTTCTCGACAGCGCGGGTGACTCTATTATTAGGGAAGCCTCCACGTGTGAGACTCCGGTAGACCATGTCATTAAGGACAGCGTGTCTGGAAACTCGCTCGGACAGAGACCGCACGAGGATGCGTGCAAGCCTTACGCCGCCGCCAATGACCCCCAGGAACAATCGTGCGGCTCGCACATGCTTACCTCCAAGCGAAGGCCGACAGCAAATCTTACAGCCTCGTTATTCAATCGCACACCACGGGTCGATATTTGGCTTTCGGTGCCCCATAGGTGCACCAGCGCTTCGAACTGTGCGTCTATGTTGGAATGCACATTGCCTAGTATGGAGGATTGGAGAGAGTGATTGCTTCCAACAGAAACCAGGAAGCAAGGAAGCGCAAGCGAGACCATTCGACGAATGCCAAATCCACCAGCCTTAACCGAAAGAGAAGTCTGAAGCCATTGGTCGTCCGACGAAGTGAGGTCTAGAACTGAACAAAGACCCTCACCTTGGAGAGAGGAAAACGGATACTGCATGGGCTGCATCGTAAAGTGGGCACAATTTCAGAGAACTAGGTGAACTCCTGAGGTTTAGAGCCACGTGTTTGCGATGCCTTCTAAATCTGGCAATTATTGTTAGAGCAAGTTGCATACATCGAAATTGAAGACATGCTAAGGTAAAAATGATCCATCAGGTACTTTAATATTATTTAGAAACAGATTTATCTGGAATGTGCTCTATCCGTCAAGGTCTAAGTTGATAATAATAATAATAATAATAATAATAATAATAATAATAATAATAATAATAATAATAATAATAATAATAATAATAATAATAGGGACTCAACGGAGGACGAGGCCTGATCTCCTGGAAATAACATAACAACAAATTAATATCTAAGTCCCCAAGGGATCATATGTACCTTGGGGCATAAAAAAAAATAATAATAATAATAATAATAATAAAAATAATAATAAAAAAACAATAATAACAGCAACAACAACAATAACAATGATAATGACAATGATAATAATTAACAATAATAATAATAAATAATGGCAACAATAATGATAATTAAAAATAATAATAATAATAAATACGCAAAATTTGAGCTTGTTCAATTACATACAGGTATCTGTTGAATGATGAATTTTTTGCGCTGAGACGAGGTTAACAAATTGTAACTAACAATGGCAAAGAAGCGAAGGTGTTCTCTGACAGTTAGGGTATCAAAGAGTATGTTGTGCTGTGGACAATAGCCGAGATTTTGCCGGATCATATCCATTTCCTGCGTTATATCGAAGCCGTTTACGTAGGCTGTGCCTTTCGATGGAGGTAGAAACCCTGAAAGTCAACACACTATGGCAGGTCAATCACGCTAAAACTTTAAGATACGTAAATAATTTGTAGAGCATTACTAGGCAATGACGCCCACTGGCTGAGTCTGATTTCTCGCGAGTTGATGTGACTGGGAAACGCAATATGGATAAGCAAGATATTTTAAAATTATTATTATTACTTAGTCGAACTTTCGTTACTTTGTTCTCTTGGACAACTAAAACGCTAGTGCTGAGGAATCAGGTGGTGATGATGATGTCTCGGGAACGACCCTGACGAGTGTACAGGAATTAAAAAGCGGAAGAAGGAGAAGAAGAATAATAAGAAAAGAAAAAGACAAGAAGATAAGAAAAAGAGCTAGCCTAACCGAAGTGTAAAAATGAAGAAAAAAACAAAAAAATAAGTATAAAAAATTGAACAAGTATAAAAACAAAATATGAACCAGAAGAATGAGAAGAACAAAAACAGTAAAAGTACATTTACGAAGAGGATAAATAAGCTTAGGCTAATAAATGGGTATTATTACTTACCTGTTAACATGAACATGGCCGTTGTTTTTCCCGCTGCGTTGTGGCCCAGTAGAGCGGTTATATTGCCTTCATAGATGTCGATGTTAAGGTTGTTAACAGCTGGCTTCTCTTTGGAACCGAAGTTCTACAGGAAAGAATTCTATACTAATTGACGGCAATCAATTCGCTGTAGTCCACACCAAGCATGATCTCAAATGAACTCAGTGCAGTCTACAGATTAGTATTCCTATTTAGATCAAAGTTCCCATAAACAATGATTTCATTTAGTTAAATGAATTTTGTGTAACAGGTTTATTGTTAAAATGTAATTTGATCTGATTTTATAAATTTTATAGTGTTCATATGATAATGATGACGTCGTCGATCGATATAAGCTTTAAGTCATATTGTCATAATGGCTTGTAGTGCACTTCATGCGAATACTAATAATTTCTTTATTTGAAATGGAATTAAACTATATAATTTTGTGGTAATAAAAAAGCTGCTCGATCATTCAGACATGTTAGAGGTCACTGGTAGAGCTTTTTCTAGTCATATATGACGGATTGTTAAAGAAAATGAATGGATTGATAGGAAGAGAAAAGAATTTGTTTATTCGAATGCTTGATTATAAGTCACATTGCTGTGTAATGTATGCAGTGTAACTTATGCCTGCCGTCGCTCGAAGACTGATGCAATAATAACCCAGTTTGTCTGTGCCTTCCTAAGGCTTTCTTCCATCTGTCCATCACTCCCTCCCTCCTTGTCTGTGCCTTTCTTCCTTCTCCCCATCCATCCCTCCATCCCTCCATGTCTATCTGACCGCTTGCGTCGTATCACCGACTGGAGTCGGCCTCTGCGGTGGCTGCCCCTTAGCGGCTAAAGTCGACCTCTGCGTCTGATCTGGCCTTTTATTAGATAGGATGATTCAGAGCGTTAGTCTAAAGTGCACCAGAAGGGATGCACTCACTATTTGACTCTTGGGTCTACGAACCTATGTAAGCTGTCTGCAGTCGTGTTATTTCCTTCTCAGAGTAGATGGAGATGCGACGTATTGTATTGTATTGTATTTAAACATTTATAAAGCGCCTCTAGTAGGGTTTACCGTTCAGAGGCGCTCCCAGTGCGCAAGGCCGAGAGAAAAGAAATAAGTCTTAAGGAAAGCAAAAGAAGATGAGGGGTTACTTATTAAAATTTGAGAGCGAGTAGAAGGAGACAGTGTATTCCAGAGAGAGGGACCAATTGAGGCAAAAGATCGGGACTGAGCCATAGCTGTTCTAGTATGAGGAACTGAGAGATCAAATCTGTCTGAGGAGCGAAGTGGACGATGCGAGGAGACAGAAAGAGGCCGGTGAATTACATCAATTAAATATTTGGGGGCGAGACCTCGCTGTGTCTTTGACACCAGAATAAGGATTTTGAACTTAATACGTGCAGAGAGAGGAAGCCAGTGCAGTTTCTCAAACATGAAGGATGAAATGCGTGAGTAGCGTGGCAGACGGGCAATTAATCTCGCAGCTGCATTTAGGACTGACTGCAGAGGCATGAGACGGACCTTAGGAAGACCGATTAGAAGCGAATTGCAGTAGTCAATTCTCGAGCAAATGAAAGCATGGACCAGCGTTGTGAAAACAGAGGAAGAGACAGATCGTCGAACAGCCCTGAGACGCCGTAAATGGAAGTAGGAAACACGTGTGAGGTTAGAGATGTGATCTTTGAAGGAGAGAGAGCTATCAAGCGTAACACCTAGGTCACGTACACTTGATGTAAAGGAGTAGTGTGGGAAGATTTCCAAGAGGAGGGCAAAATCAATCTTCAGCAACTGTTGAGGGGAGCCAAACCAAATGAACTGGGTTTTAGAGGCATTAAGACAGAGACGATTTGAGGACATCCAGGAATGGAGAGACTTAGATAGAGACTCAATACGCTCAACTAAGTGCAATTGAGATAAAGGAGGCCCATGGACAAATGCTTGCACATCATCTGCAAAGAGATGACCAGTAGCTCCCGAGAATGGGAAAAGAGAAGGAATGTCAGCCGTGTAGAGAATAAAGAGTAGAGGACCAAGTACAGAGCCTTGAGGAACGCCCAGCTTAATGTGAATCCATTTTGTTCTAGAGTCACCCGATATAATCATTTGGGTTCGTTCAGACAGATATGATCGAAACCAGCAAAGAGGAAGCCCCTGCAACCCATAAGAAGTCTCAAGACGCTGAAGGAGAATACTATGATCTACCATATCAAAGGCTGCAGAAACATCAAAAAGAGCCAAGAGGCTAAGTTCAGCCCTGTCAACAGCAGAGTAGATTTCAGAGAGGAGAGAGAGGAGAGCAGTCTCAGTAGAATGATGAGCCCTAAAGCCTGATTGATTAGCAGGAAGGAGTCCAGATTGCTCAAGATAAGGGAGGAGCTGAAGAGAGACAACACGTTCAAGAGTCTTGGATAGGAAAGATAAATTGGAGATGGGACGGTAATTATTGCAGAGATTAGTATCAAGATTAGGCTTTTTTAGCGAGGGAAAGACCAGAGCACGCTTCTGCGATGGAGGAATACACCCTTCGGAAAGTGATCTATTAAATAGATAAACAAGAAAGGGAGCAAGGTCATCTAAAATGTCACTAATAACAAAAGGGGGTAGCGGATCGAGTTCACTTGATTTAAGATTAACAGACGTTAATACAAAACGAAGGTCGAACTCTGAAATAGGACGAAAACTATCGAAGACAGTGGATGTAGATGTGAAGCTCGGAGGAGGAGCATCAGCTGTCGAAGCACGAAGTCGGTGTCGCAATCGGAGGTTTCCTGGCGATTGTTTGCCGTGTGTTGATGTCGACCCTCGATTGCTCGTTCTTTTACTTGCACTTTTATTTAACGTGCCTAACTTTTCTATAGAAGATTCACGACGAACTTTGTTTAATTAATAAATGAATTTAATTAAAGAAACAAATATATATACACTAACTCTACGGGAACTTCCACGTAGTATTAAAGCGTTTAGATATTAAATCGGACTATCTCAAATGTTGCTTCGTACAGCCTAACTACAGATCGTTCTTTCGCGTCAGTCTCTGAATCTGACGGACTAATACTCTGCCGCCCCGCTGGTCGTTCCTCCTGATGTTTCTCGCTCGACCGATGTTCACACGTCGCGTTCGTCAGCAGTATAAGTCCCGTGTTCTCCGTTCCCTTCTGTTAAGTAGGAACTCCAGCGTGCATCAGTCAGCCCCCCTCCCCACGTCAAGCTATCGTCAATTAGTGTCAGATTGCTCCTCGATACGCGGGTCGTCGCTCGCCTGCAGCGCGGGCGGTGTCTGGTTACACCATAGCCGCGAGGTGTCCTATTACACCTTGGCTGTGTGGTGTCCGATTACACCTGGGCCTCGCTGCCTTCATTGTTGCCCAAGTGGAGGCTGGCTTTCGTCCGTCATCATCCTATCTCGACCAGCAACGACGCTTACATCATAATGATGATGCCATCTCGTCGTTGTTGTCGATCTCCTCACGCGACACCTCCCTTCCCGGGGGAGGACAAAGCCAGTCATTGGTTCGCCTCCCGGCTGAGAATGATGTCGTTCCCTCCATCGATTTCCTCCAGACCATGTCCTCTTCGTTCCCATGAAAAATACAAAATATCAGCACAGTTAGAAATATATTTACAGTTGTCGCGGTGCCTTACATGGTAGTCCGCCTTCTTCCTCAATCATAGTCTGGACAAAAGATCAGTGGGAATATTCAGCGCCCCAGGTCGATATTCAAAAGACATATCGAAGTCCTGGAGGGCCAGAGCCCCTCTCGCAAGTTTAGCACTTGTGGGCGTAGAAGCAGTTAGGAAAGTCAAGGGGGTGTGATCAGAATAGAGGGTGGTCCTTGACATAAAAATCCAATTCCTAAACTTCTTCAACGCAAAGATTACAGCATACGCTTCGCGTTCCACAGTGGACCAACGCGCTTGCGTAGCATCTAATTTAGAACTGGCGAAACATATTGGCCGCTCTGTTCCATCGTCTTGAATTTGGAATAAGCAGCAACCGACTGCTTTGTCTGAAGCGTCAGTCGATAAACCAAACTCTCTGCCGTAGTCAATTGTCTGCAAACAAACCGCGTTATTCAAATCGTGCGTAAGTTTATCTAGCGCATTTTGATGTTCAATTCGCCAGGGTATCTTAGCAGGCACCGATTTCTGGGTCGAGTCAGTGAGAATTCTGGCTGTCTCAGCCAGGTTAGGGATGAAGTTCCTAAAATAACTGAAGAAGCCCATTAATCTCCGTATGTCCTTTTTGGACTCGGGTTGAGGGATTTTCCCTAGCCCTGCGATTTTCATAGGATCCGGTTCAATGCTCCCTGATCCGATCAGGTGACCTACAAACGTTGTTTGTCGCCTAGCAAACGAACTCTTCTTAATGTTAAGGGTCAGACCCGACTGTTGAATAGTCATTAAGTATTTCTCTAGGTGTTTCATGTGATCCGGCCACGTCATCGAGTGTACTGCCATGTCACTATGTGAGGGAGTGATGATACCTAGGGCCAAAAGTTCGCGGGTCTGCTTCTCCATCTCCGGTTTGAGCAGTTCCGGCACCTTATAGGCTCGCAAACTCTTCGGCCTGAACTCCGCGCTAACAGTGATTGTGTGTTCTAGGACGGGACAGAAACCTGGTTTGTCCGAGAACACATCTGGAAACCTGTCTAACAGACTAAACAGCTGTTTCCGCCCGGGTACCGTTAAGTGTGCAACGGCAATAGGGTCTACTTGTGCACTGGGCCTTGTCTGCCTCGTGACGAAGCTACCCACCGCTTCCCCGTGACCGAAGTCTTCGTCCTTCTCGAACAGAATGGAGCAATTGTTAATCAATGCTTGCTGTATTCTTTCGTTATATTTGCGAATCCGATTTGCGTGTAGTAAGCGGCTTTTGCCCCCTATTTCCACGATGTATGTGTAGGGCGATTTCCCCTGAGCGATGATGGCCGGGCCTTGCCATTGGCCCTCCTTCTTTGCTCCTCGCGCTTCCGGTGATTGGATGATGACTTTGTCTATTCTCTCTTTAGGCAAGCACAGTTGTTTTACAGAATGCCCAGCTATTTTGTCTTTATAAAAGGGCAAATTGTCTTCAGTGAAGAATCTCTTCGCCCCAATTTTCCCGTGGGCCAAGAATGGTGCTAGTGTCGAACATTGTGCTTGTTCGGCCGCCATCTTGTTTCTGCCTACTATTGTGTCTTCCTTGGGTGGGGGTGGTATCTCAGGATTGAAGAATAGCTCTTCATTATCCGTTTCTTCGGGACCGATTTCTCCTACACTCCCCCTGTCTGCTTGAGCGCCCGTGAAGTAATCCTCGCCTATCAGCGTCCTAAGTCCCTCTACCTCCTCCCCTCTCTCCTCTTCCTCACTCGTCTCAGTCCTTGCGACCGCCTGCGCTTCTGAAATTTGATCTATTTCAGGAGCGCTGGCCGCGTGACTCGAATGCAACGCTGTCTCGCGCAGCAAGTCGGCTGTAGTGGGCGTGATAATTAACGGTTCATTAAGGTCTTTAATGAGTGCCGCCCATATCCGAACATCAGGGGCGTAATTTACCTCCCCCTCCCTGTCCTCGCCGGCCTGAGACCCCTTTAGTCTCAGCCGCACCACGTCCACAATCATTGATTGACCGTTCAGCCCCTTCACCTCTATCTGCTTGACCACAGGTAGGTTGAGCGGCCTGATTAGTTCTGCTCGCGCACAATTGTATTCGGCCCCGCTATCTATTAGAGACGATGTCACAGGGAGTCCCGTAATATACACTTTCATGTACTCTCTTACATAAGTCTCCTCCACGTCAATGCAATCCGGGCTTGTCGGCAATGCATGCTGTTCTACCTCTTGTATCAATGGCGGCCCGTCTTGTCGCGTCTCGCTTTGTCTGTCTGCCTGTCTGCCTTGAGCTCTGGTCACGGTTGGCTGGACCGCACACGCGCTCACCTGCTTGCTTTTAGTTTGTTTGTTCTTCGAACACAGTTTAGCTCTGTGGTCTGGAGAAAAGCATAGGAAACAAAGGCCACGCTTTCTAATCTCGTCGGGGGTTGGACGTCCGTCTGTCCTGTTATTTGTCTGTGTCCCTCCCGGTCGGTCAGTCCACGTGTCCGTCTGTTTAGCTGTCGTCTGAGGAGGTGCTGGCGCTTTCGCGTAGCGTGCCTCCGTCCTACCTGTGCCTAGACTATGCTTCGTATAGTCATTTTCCCAAGGGTGTGTAGCGACATAAGTGTCAGCCGCTTCGGCTAACTCTTTGTGCCCTAACCACTTCTGCTGCTCTTGACTGAGGATGAAATTCAAACATCCTCTGGGCAACATTTCTTTCATCTTATCTGCAATCAAGAGGCTTGTAACCTCATCAAATGTCATTGCCTTGCGATCTTGCAGATAGTAAGAAAGTAAATTATGCAGTCTCGAAGCTAATGTTGTGTATGATTCATCTACCGCCTTTTTTGCGTTCATGAATCGCTCTCGTAAAGAGACTGCGCTCACTTTGAACTCTTTCAACAAGAAGGTTTTTAGCTTCTCGTAATTATCAAGCTCCTCTTGTGTGAGTCTGGCCGTCAGTGCTCTGGCCTGATTATCTAGACAGGTCAAGAGTAATCTGCTTCGAAGGTCGTCCGGGACAGCGCAAGAGTCGAATAACCTTTCGCAATGCACAAAGAAACCAGGGATTTGCGCATGGTCGCTGGGGAATCTCGGTAAGAGTCCTCGCAAGCTTTCACTATACGTTTTCATTCGTCCTACGACCGAATGCCTCAAGTTATAGTCCCTTTCGTCTCTGAGTCTCCTCTCTGCGTCCCTTTCCTCTCGGCCTTCCTTCTCTCTCTTCTCTGCCTCCTCCTTCTCTTCTTTCCTCTGTTTCTCAGCCCGCTTCTCCTCCTGAAGCCTGAGCTTCTCAGTTTCCTCTTTCTCTTCTCTTCGCTGTCTTTCTTCTTTCTCTTCTCTTCTCCTCTCTTTCTCTTCCTCTCTTCTCTCTCTTCTCTCCGCTTCCTCTCTCAGCCTCTCAGCCCGCTTCTCCTCAAGCAGTCTGAGCTTCTCTGCTTCCTCTTTCTCTTCTCTTCGCTGCTTCTCCGCTTCCTCTTTTTCTTCTCTCCTCACTCTTTCTATTCTTTCTGCTTCCTCTCTCTCTTCTCTTCTTAGCCTCGCGGCTTCCTCTCTCTCTTCTCTTCTTAGCCTCGCGGCTTCCTCTCTCTCGTATTTTAAGCGTTTTAATTCGTATAACGGCGTTTGCGCTGCCGAATCGATACTGCTTTCTATGCTACCCGTGCTTACTTCCTCACTTACTTCTGGCGGGGTTTCCCGTCCAGACACAATTATTTCAGCACTCGCCTCTTGGAGTTGGCCCGTACTCATGGAATCCAATTCCTCCTCTCCTAGTCCCATCTTTATCAGATATGCGACTAGTCTGTGACGGGGCATGTTCTGCACCCTCACTCTTTTCCCTACCGACAACTTATCCATCTTCCAACAGTCCGCTCACTAATAGAAAAAGATAAGTAAGTTAGAGGAGAGTCACCGTTGGTCAGAAATCAAAGAAAACAACGTCCTAAAATTCTACCACAAATACAACAAGAACAGAACTGAGCAAAAGGAGCTACGCAAAAGCCTCGGCTATTCGCACACCGATCCTCATCCAGACCTCAACCGCAACCTCACAGATTACCACGACTACCAGTAAGGACTTACCCTCTGATACGTCGAGCGTGTTCCGTCTTTTGGTATCTTGGCTGATCCGCTGTCCTCCGTTGCCACTCCCGTCCGTCGTTGCTAGCGATGGTCGGTCGTCCGTTGGCGCTCTTGTTCCTCGTCCTTCCCTGTTGCTGTCGGTTCCTTCGAGTCCTTCGTCCTCAGGAGTCCGGCACTCGATTTCTCCAGTTGCGAAGGGTTGTATTCGCCGCTGGTCCCGATCTGTTGAGATTCCTCTTTCCGTTTCCGGTTCCGCTTTTCGTCGTGACGTCTTCAGTTGAAAATCCTGTCGACTGCGCCAATGTCGCAATCGAAGGTTTCCCGTCGATTGTTTGCCGTGTGTTGATGTCGACCCTCGATTGCTCGTTCTTTTACTTGCACTTTTATTTAACGTGCCTAACTTTTCTATAGAAGATTCACGACGAACTTTGTTTAATTAATAAATGAATTTAATTAAAGAAACAAATATATATACACTAACTCTACGGGAACTTCCACGTAGTATTAAAGCGTTTAGATATTAAATCGGACTATCTCAAATGTTGCTTCGTACAGCCTAACTACAGATCGTTCTTTCGCGTCAGTCTCTGAATCTGACGGACTAATACTCTGCCGCCCCGCTGGTCGTTCCTCCTGATGTTTCTCGCTCGACCGATGTTCACACGTCGCGTTCGTCAGCAGTATAAGTCCCGTGTTCTCCGTTCCCTTCTGTTAAGTAGGAACTCCAGCGTGCATCAGTCAGCCCCCCTCCCCACGTCAAGCTATCGTCAATTAGTGTCAGATTGCTCCTCGATACGCGGGTCGTCGCTCGCCTGCAGCGCGGGCGGTGTCTGGTTACACCATAGCCGCGAGGTGTCCTATTACACCTTGGCTGTGTGGTGTCCGATTACACCTGGGCCTCGCGGCCTTCATTGTTGCCCAAGTGGAGGCTGGCTTTCGTCCGTCATCATCCTATCTCGACCAGCAACGACGCTTACATCATAATGATGATGCCATCTCGTCGTTGTTGTCGATCTCCTCACGCGACAGTCGGTCGATCTTGGTAGAAAGCATTTCCTGAAACTCATCTGCGGTGAAGGATGGAGCCTCAGTAGAACGAGATGGTCGCCCAAGGAGACCCGATACAGATGACCACAAGCGTCTTGGATTTTTTTCGTTGCGCAAGACTAGCTTTTCCCAATATTCAGCTTCCTTCTGATGGTAGAGGCGATGTAATGAGCGAAGCTGAGTAATCCAGGCTAGTCGGTCGACAGGATCTTTAGTCCGACGACTACGGCGCTCGAGGCATCGGGTACGACGGCGGAGTCGATGGCAGTCAGCGTCAAACCAGACTGCCAGTGGGCGCTGACGTGACCAAACTTTACGCCGAGGTAACATGGCGTCGAGGAGACTTGTAACCGTGGAAGTGTATAAGTCGAATAGTTCAGCAACTGAGAGGTTATCCAGAGTAGAATCCGGCGAAGAAAGGAGAGTATCACGTAGAGCTGCACTGAAGGCAGACGAGTCGAACGATTTCCATCCACGTATCATGCGAATGGAGTGAATCGGTTGAAGATGAATGGAAGGAAGAGTAAAACTGATGACAGAATGGTCCGAGAGCGTCGGAGGTAGAACTTTAAGGTCATCTACTTGATCATCCTCACTAGTGATGACAAGATCAAGCTGACCACCTAATCTGTGAGTAGGTTGATTGATATGCTGTCGAAGTCCAAATTGCGTGAGAATGTCTAAGAACCGAGCAGAAGCAGGTAAGGTAGGATCCTCGAGATGGATATTAAAATCACCGAGGATCACGAGCTGAGAATTACGTGTAACAACTGTTTCCAAGAGGGAAGAAAGTTCTTCAAAAAATTGTGCTGTTGGAGGAGAAGAGCCAGGTCGGTAAACGGTTAGCAGAGTAACGGGTCCATGAGGAGTGGCAATACTCAGGCAGAGGGCTTCTAACGTCGATAATGAATCGTCGAGATTGATCTGAGAAACACGTAGCGAGGAGCGGAAGAATACGATGATGCCTCCACCACGGGCCGGTCGACCATCAGGGATGGGGTGGACGAGGACGGTCACGCGAAGAGAAACCAGACGGTGTCGCACGTAGAACTGGAACATCGTCAGAGACATGATGCCAACTTTCAGTAATGGCAAAGACATCGAGCTTATCCTCAAGAAGTGATTGTGAGACATAAGCAAACTTTTCCGATATGGACTGAGCGTTCCAAGAGGCAAGTCGAAGACCAGAGGGCGGTGTAGACAGAGGCGGAGAAGGAAGTGGATTTTCTTTAGTCGGAGATGACTGCTGTCGAGATTGTGAAGAGTCAATCCACCGTGAAGAATCATTAGCAGTAGGCTTCAATACTGGCTCCAGGGGTTGAAATGCGGAGGAAGATCGCTCCAGCCCAACTGCTTGATCCAGTCTCTTCTGCCGATAGTTGGCAGGACACCAGATTTGGAACTGGAACAGGACCTTTCGAAGAGTACGAGTCGGTCGGTAGCTATTCAACCAATTTGATCTCAATTGTTCTGAGGTACGTATGTTGAGTGATTTCGGGCTTTAATCACTCGTGGCGTTTCGATCACCTGACTAATGCCTGAGAAGTGTGAGCCTGTCGGGTAGAGGGATAGCCGGACGTATATCATCTACATGTACGGTCCGTGAGGGACCCACTGTCTTGTATTGTATTGTATCTATAGACATTCATAAAGCGCCTCTCACAGTGTTCGTTAATCAGATATGCATACACGTAAACACGGCCGCTACCACTTGTCATCGCTCAACACTAACTAACAAATTGGTCCAAGAACTTCGAACATCATGTCGTCTGTCATTTTTGGATAGCAATCGGTTGGCATTTGCTCCACGTCTGTACGGATGACCCTCTGTAGTTTTGCATGCATCGCCGCTCTGTTTACTGATGAAATTTTGTTCTCGATTACTTTTAACAGCATTTAGGTTAACGTAGATTAGAGCAGCGTTTCCCAAACTTTTTTGGCCATGGAACCCTTGTCATCTTTTCATATTATGGCGGAACCCCAACCTGAACTAAACGTATTGAGGCATACGTTGCATCTGGGAAGCATACCAGTATAGCCTGACAAGGCCTAAATACACATCAATATAAGCAGTTTTTTAAACAATTTATTTTCTCTTATATCAAATGTTAAGGTGTAAAGTTTTTAAGACCAAGACTTACAGAGCACAATATTGGGAGTAGGCCTACATGAAGTTTTAATACATGTATGTGTACACTGTACAGTGATTTTGTTTTTTCTCGTAACAATTTTTTATATGTGGTTTAATGCTAAAAAGCTGGATTCTTATGTCATGTTGCAAATGACAGAAGCACGCTAACTGCATATATCACGACAGTGGGGGTATTCTTTAATTATCCCGATCCAGAAATTGATTCATGAAAGTTCAATGGAAGTCTACTTCACTTGCGAGTCCGACGTTATCTCAATAAGAAGTTCATAATCTTTATTACAAAAGTTTGCTGGTTTTCGACTATGAATGGTTTCAAATCCAATTAGTACCAACCTTCATGGGAGGAAAGTATTTAACCAAATTCGCTTCCAGGTCGTGAATAGGCCTATGATCTGCAATCTGAACGAATATTTTGGTCGAGAACACAATCCATTTCAACTAAATTTCAACTAAAAACTCTTAACAGTCCACATCACTAGTTTGAACATACGCCCAGAACCCTTAAATTTCCCTCCTTGAGCCAACGCTCTATGTCAGATTTTTATACCAGCAGATTAGAAACGATAATTGCTAATACTGTTGTACGATTATAAGACTAAGCTGTACTTTTTTTTAAACTTTTGCGTTAAATCATGTTCGGATTCGTTCGTCGAGGTAACGATGCCAAAAATGGCTACGTCCCTATTCAGACTTGCAGCTCTGACCTACATAGTGACCACTATAATCCATAATTCTATATAAAAACTGGAGATTTAAAGGGCATTGAAAGTTCGGATTATAGCACAAAGGGGAAAATGCAAAACGACTGACTGCAGTTTTTAACTTAAAAAACTGTTTGAAATGTTTTATTCCAATGAAATTTCTCAATGAAATTTTTTTAAATTACAACTTTTCGCGGAACCCTTGGGTTCCGCGGAACCCACTTTGGGAAACGCTGGATTAGAGAATCTCATTTTTTTAGTTGTCGTTTAACAAATTTCAAATTAGAATTGTACTTATCAAACTGTTATCAGTCTAAATTGTCTTTTGCACTCACATTTCTCCTACCACAGTGTAATTTGTATTGCAAGCCAATAGGATCATAGACGATACGTTCATGAACATTGATTGATTGATTGATTGGCGGTCATACCTTAGTCAGTCCTCTGATCTGAATTCCAGCTTTAGCATTCTGCAATGGAGGTTCAAAGTACGGTCTCTTATCTTCTGGAACCAGCGTCATGAAATCTTCATTCGATAGTTTTGTCTTTTCTCCTTTTCTACCCATCCAGTACTCCTGCTGCAGACGAACAAATGGCACAATGAAGGAGACGTCGATAATGGTTCTTGACATTACTTAGATAGTCGAACATTAAAACCTAGATTTAAAATCACGTGTTAAGGATTTTTTGAAACGTATGTTATGTTATATACCAAAGAATTAGCCAACTGCACAAACATAATATACACAGAAGTCAAACTGATCGAATACTGGCGTAATGACCGCTTTTGGCAGATCAAATGAAAGCTAAAGATATGCGACAATGCAGTGACCAGGTTTCACGTTTTAGAAAACTGGCGTGTACCTTAATTCTTTATCCTCATCCCTTCCCTCGCCTTCTCCTTCCTATCATTCCTTCCTTCTCTTTTCCTCTCTTTCTCTCTCCCTCCCTCTCGGCCTTCGTCTCTGTTGCTCTCACCCTGTCGCTTCAACTCTTTCTTTCTCTCATTCTTTCTCTCTCTGTTTTGATCTCTTTATCTCTCATTATCTTACCTTAGCCCTGTATACCTTAGCCCTCGGGCTACCAAGGGGGTGGTTGCCAGTCCCCTACGTTTTTCTGCATCACAAACTTGTAGCACACGGTATATAATTTGACATTTTAGGTATCTGTAGGAGGTCCACTTGCACACATTTGAGGTAAAATTGTGATGGTATCTCGCGCCATAAAAAAGTTATACCCGAAATAGCCTAGGTACCAGAGGGTGGGTGGTATCCACCCACCCCTAGGTTTGTCGACTATAGCGTACTCATTATTCTTTCTGGAAGAGAAACAATAATGCCATTCTTTAGAGGGAATGTAGGCCTATATTCGGTTGCTTAGTTATTTGTCTTTTGAAAACCGGAAGTGATCATGATAAATAATAGTCCGCTTTCTCAGTGTGAAGGTCTCTGATGCGACATCACAACGTAAACCGATATGGTTGGGCACGGGAAGGGATATAAACAGTCGAAGCAGAATGCTAACAAAGTAAAGCAGTGCTGTGACGTGTGCAATAAGCCGGTTTGCAGGAAGCATTCGCACAAAACAATGGAAATAACTTGCAATAACTGCAAGGTCCACTGACGTATTTGACTGCCGGGAACAATAACATAATTTCTTGTTTCATGCTGATACAGCTGCATGCATTTAGATTTTGCCTTTAACTAAAACAGACTTTGGACTAGTATGTATTGTTGCAAATTAAGCCTCATTATATTTAGACTATTTTTGGATACATAGTTCCTTTGCAAAACCTCGTCATCTTACATTTTTTTATCCAACAAGTACAAGTTTTACGGGATAATATGAAATATCGTTAAATGGACCGGGTCCTTTGTTCAAAATTATATAGTTTCGAAATACTCTGATATATTTTACAACTAAATACACCATTTTTGTCAGAAATGAATGCTGAATCAAATGCTGTGTTACACGATATCATATTTGAAACCAAACACGAAATCGCGGGGAGGAGAAACCACCCACACCTTGGTAGCCGATGTCACAAAAAACCTTGGTATAGCCTCAGGGTTAATAATGCTCTCAGTCCCGCTTTCTGCATATTTACATTATCATATGTTACTGTTTTCCTTACTCTCTTACTCTCTTACTGCGTATTGAACAAAGCGACGTAGCATCTAACACTGTTCTCTGATGCCTGGGTGTATCGACGAATCGACCTAATTCTGTTTATTGGAAAGAACCAATAGGCTGTACTGACCGTGAAGAGAAAATAGAACGGTTGCGGAGTTCCGAAGTCACCGGGTATAACAGCATCCAAATACCAGGTTAGCATCGAGAAAATAATTGTATCGACGGATAGCATGATCAAAATGTGAGCCATCGTATGACCGTCTTCCGAAGACCAAATGTTACTCCATTGTGCGCCAATGCCTGGACACATTAAAACAGCCACACCGTTTCTATAGTCAGATGTATTGCTTAAATCAGAGGTTTTCAAACTTTTTGGACCACGGACCCCTATTTTTACTAGGAATAGCTCGCGGAACCAAGTATTTAAAAAGTAAAATTTATCAATTAAAATTTAATCAAAATAACAGGCAGACTACTTCCACAATACACGCTCGCTTATGAAGCTGAGGGCTAATAGGCCTATAATATGAAAAGTAACACTGAATAAATTGTTATTAACTTCCTTCAAAAATTATGGAACACAGTCATTTTTAAGGAATCAGTAACATCGGTAACGCCAAAATCCAGTAGGCCTGATGTCAGTGAAAGGGATGTGCTATTGTGCTTGCTTTGCACAAGCTGCCAATTATAGGTGCTATTTTGGATAAGCACTATTTCTTACGTTTCAAAACGTTATCCATACCTTACTACAAACAACAAAGTTATTGTTAGGATATTACCGCGAACGTAAACGAAATTGGAATATGCTTTGCACAATCTCAGTATGATCGTTCATTTAAAGGCTAAAATCAGGCGAATTCCACAAATTTATACAAGTCCAGATTTGACACAATCACCTTATATACCTTGTGTGCAGAAAATTAATGATTAGCAGTCGATAAGCAGAAATTATTTATTAAATTTTATCAAAACACACACGTTTTAGGCTATTAGATTAAAAATGCATACGTAACCATACATTTTATTTACATGTAGGCTACATCACTGTAGTGCGCAAAGAATAACTAAAGCCTATCAGGTGCGTCACAAAAACGGTAGGCTATGATCGAATACCCAATCGGACCCACATGGATCATACAGTTGCAGGCATACTATAAGTAGTGTATGAATTTGAAAACACAGGCTTATAGCATTTAGCGGTTTTAACATTAATGTTAAAACCATGTAGTGTTAATCATTAATGAATTTTCCAGAACGCTCTCGCGGACCCCCACCATAATTATCCTTCGCGGACCCCTCTTGGTCCGCGGACCACAGTTTGAAAAACTCTGGCTTAAATTATCTTTGGCCAGCTGGGCGTGTCCTTGGTGATCAGACACGTTTCACGGTTATATATTTCGACACTTGAAAGCCTCTATTTAGTCTATCTCTGCTTATATTCTGTTTGATAATTCTGCTTCATTACTCTGCACTTCATATTTTCAGGAATTTATGCTTAATGTTGGTGAACTAATAAATGGAAATTATATCAATGGCCTCAGCTACTGTCTTCAAGTCTCTAGTATACAATAACTCAGCGTACATGTAGTTCATTCACGATAACACTTCTGTCTCCGACATTAAAACGTCTATAAAGCAGCCGCACATGACAGCCTGTAGTAATGATTCGAGTGATCGTTCGCAGCTTTACATGGGTTACAGTTCTAAATTTTAGCACCCATAAACTGACACCTTTAGTTCAGAGAAACCTGACGTCATCCTTTACTGAAACTGAGCGCATATTCACATTTGTCTTCTGCTTTACAATGTTTCAAACCGTGGAGCAATTAAAGCGCACAATCTCTGACTTCATATCAGCATCTCACCAGTATATCATGTGAAATGCACAATGTAAATATACCCGATTTGCCATAGTGACAGTTTGGCGTCGACACGTTCTTTTTTGAATAAATTGATCCTGTGAGATCCTTCATCACCGCTGCTCGTTTGAATGGGTGTCACGCCATTTTGAGGTCTTCATGTACTGAGCGATCTAACGCGCTTTGTCAATGTCAAACATTATCTTTCTTATCGAATCCACGAAGCAACGTATAATAGTGTGGTAAAAGTTTTCTGACCCATCAATCCTACGTTCACAACAAACAGCAATCAATCGCCAGCATTGACTTACCGAGGGCTTCGAACTGAAGTATCTTCATACATCCGAATCCCATGGCCACGTTGAAGTCGACCGATGCCCCTAGTTTCTCCGCAAGCGTCATGTCGTCATAGACGGTGCTCAGGAAGTAATAAGGCACGTACGATAGGAGGAAAAGTATACAGCCAATCGTCGGTCCATAGCTGGCTGTGAATAAATATTTAGAGTATGAACGAACGATCAGAAAATGAACGAGTGTGAAGACTATCGAAGAATTCAAAGCGACTATGTAAGTTTACACTTATTCTAGTCAATGGTCGTTTGACAAAGGGTCTAAAAATCACTACTAATGGAACGCAATAAGTTTGAACGAATAGCCTTTGAAGAAGCGATATACAAATTTCAGAATGAATGAATGAATATGTAAAGCTCATTCTGTGGAAACTTGGAAAGGCCCTGTTTTATAGAATAATAGGCCTTTAATAAATAATCTCTTAGAAACTTATACTATTTTCCTCTTAAGCAGTCAAATTTGCTAGAATTTCGGAATATATATATCCAAGAATAGGCCAACAGCATGAAGACTGCATCTTCTACCGGGCATCTTGTAGTAAGTCTGATGGTCTACCCTAATAAGTGCATGTACGTATGTAAGTGGACTTTTAACAAGCGCATTTAGAAACCCTCGAAGGTGCTAAGAAACCTAACTGTAACGAAAACGTTGACATTTACTGTGCACAACCGAACTTTGTAAGAAGGGCAGTTTGTTTTGCGTTACTGAGTTTTTTTATAGAAAATTACAATTTTAAAAGTATTATTCTAAGTTATACTTTTCCTTAACAACAGCAAAGCAAATACAATGATATTCGGGAGTAGGGAGACCATGATAGCGGTAGAAGTGAATGGAGATACACTAGAAAACGTGGAAGAATTTGTCTATCTGGGAAACCTGCTGACGTGGGACAATGACTGTGGGAAGGAGATAGGAAGAAGAATCGCGAAGGCAGCAGGAACAATGGCGTGATTTGGGAGTATCTGGAGAAATTCGCGAGATCAGCATCCAAACCAAACTAGAAATCATCAAAACATGCGTATTCAGCGTATTGCTATACGCATGCGAGACATGGACTCTGCGAAAGCGCGACACAAACAAATGGCATTCGAAATGAGATGCTACAGAAGGATAATACACATCAGGTGGCAACAACAGATAACAAACAACGAGGTGCGCGTTAGAGTTGGAAACACCAAAAACATCAAACAACTGATAATGGAAAGAAAGCTCAACTTCTTCGGACATGTGTGCAGAATGGACAACAACAGACTGATCAAGCAAACCATGTTTGGGTTAATCGACGGCACGTGGATCAGAGGGAGGCCAAGCAGAGAATGGTTGGATGATGTTGAAGATTGGTGCGATTTGGACATACACAGGCTGAGCCTGATAGCACAGGAACGAGACGAATGGAGGAAATGGTGAAGCATGCGATTGACACCAACGGGCGCTGAGCCCACAGACTGTGATGATGATGATGATGATGATGATGATGATGATGATGATGATGATGATGATGATGATGATGATGATGATGATGATGATGATGATGATGATGATGACATTAAAATATCAAAAACAATTTTATAAAACTATTCGACTGACAATCATTATAAAAAATTCTTACATGACTGAACGCAAAAGAAAATCAAAGGAACTTTTTTGTTATCACAGCATCTTTAGGTTTTTTCTGCTTTTTTATATTTCTCTATTCTCTGGGTTTTATAGCTTTTCTCACTCATTGAATGAAACTTTGGAGATTTTGGGTTTGAACAAAACTTTGGTTGAACACGGCTACGCACACTATTGCCCTTACACTGTTGCCCTAGCCTTGTCCTTTCTTTCATTTAGTCAGCTCAATTTCAATAAATCAATCAATCAGTGATCCCAGAAAATTGTAGCACATAAAATTTGACAGAGTGTAAAACTAACTTGGATTGAAAATGCAGACCCAGAAAGAACCAGCGTCCTGCTTAAATAGGATAGCCTATTAACACAGAATAATTTGGATGTCGATTGATGTACAAAATATAAAACCAATTAACACATAATCGCTTAATATCAAATCTCACGTGATATACTTTTACCTCGCCTCCATTTGCCTTACATGTACGTGAGGCTGCCTTCGCATATATTCTTACCTTTGAATACAAGAGTTGTTATCGCGAAGGAGAAGGTGATGACGGATAGAGAGTAGAGTACGAGGAAGACGAATGTGACGGTGGCTGAGCCGTGGGCAATCACTGGTCCGTTGCTTGACATCGGAGCGTGGAAGATAATCGTCAAGCTGATAACAGAGATGAGCATGAACAGAAGGTACTTGACGAACCACGACGACCAGTACAGCCACGTACGCATCCCCATGAGCTTCATCAACTCCTACACAGTGTTTGCAAACGATCACACATTTAAATGACAATTGTATCCGAACATTTTGCATGTTGAGAACTTACAAAATGATCTCGGAAGGAGTTGTATTGTCAGATCTTACAAATCCAGCGACCGAAATAATTGCACAAAGAATACTGATTAGTCTCAGAAGCAACTAACGACGACGACGATGACGTAAAAAAATTACAACATAAAATATAACATGCATCTTTCTTTCAATAGCTCTCAGAATTTAAAGAAATTATATGAATGTCCAATATCCGTTGGTGTTCTATCTATTTTAGTGGTTCTTAAGCTTTTTGAAGCTAGTGACCGGCACCATCTGCATGTTGTTTTTATCGGACCTGTACTGGCAAGCGCAGGATCGCAACCTGAGTGATAAGTGCATAAAGTATGGAGGAATCAGGGGTTTTGTCAATGATTACTGATTTTAATTAAAATACGTTTTAAATGTTATATATTTTCGCGAATAAGTTGAAAAATTATGAATTTTTAAGGACTTTCACGGACCGATGACCAGAGCTCCGCGGACCGGCGCCAGTCCGCAGACCACAGTTTAAGAACCACTGATCGATGTCAAATTGAGTACTATGAAAAGCATGGTATATTGAACAAGCTCTAAAAATCTTCACGAGATCGTTTGATCTATCTGTATTTGAGTTTAACTTAGTTGTAAAATGGTTATGAGGTAATGGCTGTATCCGACTATGATTTACTGATTGCATACGGATAGCACTAAAACTGTATTTAAAGTATTGATGGTAGTAATATAACTGGGATAATCCTGTGACTGTATGTTTATTGTTAGGTCTGGATCCATTTAGATGTCTTAAGTCTGTAGGCTACGTACTTATATATGTATGCACATATATGTGGGCATGCATGCACTGATATATGCATGGATTTGGACTTTGTGAAGCGCACTTTAAAGACTTTTTCAAAAAAAGATGTGAAGATCGGAATCGTTATCGTATATTCCCAAAAAAAGGCAAGCGCAGGGCACAAGCTAAATTATGACCTCTGTGTACAGAGGGTTGTCAAACAAGACAGGATGCAGAGCAGCTGCTAAGGCTGGTATTGTTTAGGTAGGGAATTGGAAGACGGAGGATCAGTTGAGTCAGGGATAGGAATTCTTGAAGAGATCAGACTTCAGTTGTGAGTGTAACCCCGAGGGGTGATAGATGGAGAAGCCTCGGGCAGATTATGATGGGTGTGTGGCAGTGGCGATGAAGGAATCAAAATTGAGATGCGTAGTGACCGGGAGACGTGAAGACTGAGATAGTATTTCTTTCTGAAACACATAAGGCCCTTTATTGTCGATAATAGTGTAATTGTCCGTCATATATGACAGGTTGATAAAGAAAATGAATGGATTAATAGGAACAGAAAAGAATTTTGTGCCTTCGTTCCTTCCGTCAATCTCTCCCTCCGTGTCTGTCTATCTGACCGCTGGTTAAACCGCTTCCCTCCATCCATCCCTGACTGTCTATCTTACCGCTGGTTCTACGGCTCTACGCCCATATCGACTGCTGCAGTCGCTCCCTAGCGGCGTCCGAGGTAGCGGAAGGATGAGTCAGAGCGTTAGTCCATGAGAGATGCATACACGCCTTAGCCTTTTATATACATGGATAGCCTACTCCTTGTTGTTCGAAAAATTTGCTCAAAAGCCACCTTTATACTGGGCTCCTGGAGGCTCGCCAGCCGTGAGGATTTATAAGTTTCTTTGTCCGAGCTATTATCAGCTATAGCGAGTCTTTGACGTTTTCCAAGTTATATTCACAACAAAACTAAGATAACAATCACTTCAATGTCCGCCATAGGCTATACACTGCTTACGCTACATATACACTCAGTCCGTCAAGACGTGACACCGGCCTCTGCTCTCTCCTCCGTTCACAGCTGAGCCTCGAACCTCTTAAGTCTTAACTCCACCATATTGGCAAGAAGAAGATGTAGACAGCGGTCAACGGAGGAGGCAACTGTGGCATGCAGGATGAAAATAGATCCAGGACGGAGCCGTGAGAGACAAATAGGACAGGGAACAGCGAAGTACAGTGTCAGAAACGCAAACCAAGAAGATAGTCAATGAAGAAGGAGGCCGTAATCAATGCTGTCGAATGCGGCGGAGATGTCAAGGAGACAGAGGCAGGAGACAGGCAGATGGCTGACGGCAGATACAAGTTTATTGTACATAGCTGGCTGTCTGAGTGTTCGGTACAGATCTCCAGAACCTATGACGTGACCTATAGTGTGGTATGCAGGATGAAAAGAGTTGAGGTATGTGTCTATCTTTTTTGGGTTTCTCTTTAAAAAAGCCTAAAATCTTACGTTTTCTCTTTTTCTCATTGATTTTCAAAAATTTCAATACCTCAGAGCGCTTCACCTGGCAACTGTCGAGCCGCGCTTCATATTTGCATTTCGGTGGAACTTTGAGCGCGTTAGTAATGTTAGAAGTAGTAGCAGTTGTTGTAGTAGTAGTAGTTGGGGTACTACTACTACTACTACTACTACTACCACTACTACTACTACTACTACTACTACTACTACTACTACTACTACTACTACTACTACTACTACTACTACTACTACTACTACTACTACTACTACTACTATACTACTATTACTACTACTACTACTACTACTACTACTACTACTACTACTACTACTACTACTACTACTACTACTACTACTACTAATAATAATAATAATAATAATAATAATAATAATAATAATAATAATAATAATAATAATAATAATAAAAATAATAGCCCTTCTTATTCCGGCTCACTACCTAGTACCTACTTAGGCAGGTTCCTACGTCCAATGTCGCCATTTCTTGCGTTCTTTAGCTCTCTCCTTCAGCTCGCTGTAGCCATCCTTCATCATTCTATCCAATAACATCATTCGAGGTCTTCCACTCATCCTTTTCTCTTCCATTCTTCCTTCAATTATAGTTCTTAGGAGAGAATTTCCCCTCGCTATGTGGCCCATCCATAATAGACCTAGACTAACTAATGGCTAGGAACCGGTGGAATAAGTAGAAATAACACAACTTTTTCTGTTTCGTTTATGCTTGCATCCTTTTAACACTTTAACGATGAGCTGCTTTGGTTTAACCCTCTTCTTCAGTTCACTGTGACCGTCCTTCATCGTCGCAATCTACAAACTTCTAAAGCACCACACGAAGGCCAAGCGCAGGGCAGTAACCTATTCACGAGCGCTACGTAAAATATGAGGGGTTTCCAAAAAGTAGTCCAAAGAAGGTCAATGTCGTTTAAGTGTTAAACACATGGGTCAGCTCTTACGTAACGAATTTCTGCACTGCGGTTTCTTCTTTGCCTGAGAAAGCTTCCCTGCGATCCTCGGCCCGTTTCCTCATGGTTGTTCCACGTATGCATTCCTCCACAACCCAATTCAGGAGCTTTGCCTATGTGGGTCCTTCGGCCTGGAACAGTCTTCCACAGTCCCTCCGCCAAGAACTTCTTGCCCTCTCTTCTCTTCATTCATTCATTCATTCATTCATTCTTTGATCATGCATATAGCCCTTCAAGGGGACTACGCAAAGGCGCTCAGAACGCTTGTAGCACTGTTATTATTGTTTCTTCAGTTCTATAGACGCTTGAAAATCTTTCTTTGTGCCTGTGCTGGCACAGACGCGGGTCGAGAGCACCGCTGATCTGAGTGGCGCTATATAAATGTTCGGTTACAATAACAATTAGAATTACAATGGCCCTTTTTCTCAAATCTATGCCAGAGTATATAGATCTGTGGCTTTAATTATAGCATAGATTTGGCCATAGTTGACTATGTACGCAAGTGTTTCTACCTTGAACTTGTTTTCTTTCTCGAGTACAATTTCCCGACAGATTGTTATTGAAATAATGATGAAGATGAACATAGTGTACCAAGGAAAGTATCCTCCAATAGCAGCAATCATTTTATCTTCGTAGTATGGAGGAAACGGATATCGCTTCAGCAGAGTCGTTACGTTGGTCGTCGATGGATCGAAACTCTTGTTCACTTCGGCAATTAGACTCAGATCAACGGCCTTCTGAATCGCCAGAAAACCCTTCTCTTCATACTCTACAGCATATTACCACCTCTTCAATTACCCTCGTCTATGCAGGTTGGCCTTTATTATTATGACTATTGCTGATGTTTCTGCCGCTGATATAGCCACCAATATCGCCATAGAACAACAATTACTAGCACAACTACTTCTTCTATTGCTGCTATAGTAATATAACTGTTATCATTATTATTATTATTATTATTATTATTATTATTATTATTATTATTATTATTATTATTATTATTACATTATGAAGAACGCTATTTTTGTTACTAGTGTCTGTTGTGGCAATGTCCTTGAGAGGCAGTTGATGTTTCCCAGTTAAAGAGCCACTGAAAACCGATGGAATAAATAGGAGGTCTCCAGTGGATCATCAGTTGCGTCAGTTTTCCGGATTCCCAACTCCGCTATGAATTGCATTTCTTCCCTGCTTCCAAAGCGAGCGCTGCAAAGGCATGGATTCTCTTGATGGTGAAGTGCTTCATCCTCCAAGATACAGCTGCTTCGCCAGCTCCCATGGAAGTGTGTGCAAGCTGAGAAGTGAAGTAAGTGTCGGGCACTGCCACATCTCATGCCAGGCATTATCCACGTGGCCGTGGGAACAGTGTGACACCGTCTGGTTACTTTCTTTATTCACTGGGAGGCCGAGAGGCTCTCTCTGGGCGGGGATTTTCGGTTCAGCGCTCTAGACATAACATCGATCACCCTATACCCTGTCGCTGTTGTCTCTCGCCTCTTCCTCTACAAACGAGTTCATGGAACCCTCTTGTGTCGACTTTTTCTCGGCAGTGGTGGCACAAATTCGGTCCACAGAGGGTCGTACCTAGCCTCACCCGGACAACGATCCCTACCACCTCGTCTGAAAGGGCCAGGATAGTCATAGAGAGAGCTAGCATCCATTCACCAGAATGAGGTGCTCAGAATACAGCAGGCGAGCACGATCGCGTGGCCGCTATTCTCATTTCTTTTCCAGGTTCATAATTTTTATGATCCCTCAGGATTGCAAAAATTAGGGGAGGGTTGTTCTGTATATAACAATATTTCATACCATACAATGTCATTCGATTTAGCAATGCTACAGAAAAGGTGTGACGTAGCTATTTATTATTTTTTTGCCCTGAGGTACTTCATTCCCCCAAGGTCTTAGAATTAATAGTGTTATGTTTCTGGAACGGCTACACCTCATCCGTGTACAGTTAGGGTAGAGCTTTGGCAAAGGAACCGCTGAACGCCACAGCATTATTATTATTTTTTTCCCGAGGTACATATAATCCCTCAGGAGTCAGATACTAAACATGTGAGAATTAATCTCTGGAGTGACCATCTTTGTCCAGATCCGGAAGTGCAAAAGTGTGGCGGAAAGCAGCAGCGTTGAACCGCTGGACTGTCATGGCCAACCGTTGGAAGAGAAAACTAGTTTCTCTTGGGTCTCCTGAGGCCTGGCTCAGAAGACGTCCAAGGTCCTTGATAAAAGTCAGACCATTAGCATTGACTGGTCCGAAGGTCTCAAAGGCCAGAGGCACGAAAAAATAATTCTGCGACAATTGCTGGTACTTTGCGGTTTTTCTGGCGTCTGCCAATTCGGCTGCGCCCCCAGCCTGGGTTGATGTAGTGGGTAGGTAAGATGGTATTATTATTATTATTATTATTATTATTATTATTATTATTATTATTATTATTATTATTATTATTATTATTATTATTATTATTATTATTATTATTATTATTATTGTTCATGTTGTTGTACTTGTTATTGTTCTTGTTACTATTATTATTATTTTGCATTCGTCTTTTGTAATTTTTTATATATATATTAGTAATAGAGCCTAAATTTTAATAGGCTATCTAACGATCATGGTTCTGCTGGGTTCCCTCAAATTAGTTTTTTTTAATTTTGCTTTATAAGCTTATATGTCAAAAACAGAAAATTTGAAAATAGATTAATATTTAGTTATCATCTACAAATGCAAGCACCTGGCAATCCATCATTCCTCGGTCCGTTCTTATTTAAGTCGGGGAACATGGCATTTGTTATCCACCCCTTTTTGTCTGCTCGCAGACGGATTTTGTAGATGATCTTCGGAGGAAGAATTTTTGATTCGCTCGAAATGTTGAAGACGATTACGCCAAAGATGTCTTCGGCCGTCGTCACATAGTTTTCTAGCGCAGTTTCAGATTCAAAGCCCAGATCTACGATAGAGCAAGATTAAGTGAACCTTTTTGTGACGAAAATCTTGCAGTCGAGATCACCAGTTATTTCTGATAGTTTTCCTTATTTGCTTGCTGTAACAAGTTGCGGTGTGTCAACATGCGATGAAAAGAAACGAATAATCAATCAATCATTTCCATGGACACTAAGTGGGTCCCATATGGAATCTGCATGGGTCCCATAATTTATGTGCATATGGGTGGTATGCGGACTCCGCGATAATAAAGTGAATGTAATGACTGGGGGAAGAAGACACTAAATCATCTTATAAGCAATAAGTATTAACAATCACTGTGGCCTGAAAGCCAGGTTATCTTTACCCAGTTACACATAAGTAGCATTTTATAAGACTCTGTCACAGTACAAGTATTGGCTGCAGGGAATGATGTAAGTCGAGAAGAAGTGAAGCCACGCATTTAACTATACGGGCCTACCACACCATGCACATATTATGCCATGAAACATTCTACGCTCCATAACATTCCATGCAAATGCAAAATAGTCTGTTCCAGGTGGATGGTCAAACCACTGAAGAAGGCGATGAAGCATCGTCGAGGTGCTTGTAAAAGGAACAATTAATTTACCCCGAGTAGCGTAACGAAGATTCCTACGGCCACCCAAATGGGTTACCGCAATAGCCTAGGACCAATTCTAATTGCAATCGTTATTATGTGTAAGTTGAACAAACGGTATACGAAAACAACGTACCTCTTGGAATCTTAACGCCCATGAGGATCGCCGCTCTATTGACAATTCTCTCCACGAGGTCTGATTTAGGAGCGTAGGCGAGGATCAATTTCTCGGGTGGAATTCCCTGGTTGTGGGTCAAGTTCGGAGTAACGAAGAAGCTGTCGTAGGTTGTTGGCTCTGATCTAAAGTGGACTGAATAATAGTTTCTCCAGACAACAAAAAGTACAGCTATGTAGATCGGAAATAATACGATGAAGACAGTACTTTTGAGATGCTTCTTCTGAAGCAACCAGTTCTTCCAAAGCAGCAACCAGAACTGTTTCCAGTTCCTGAAACACCATTCACAATTATTACTAAGCACTTTTCACTCCTTGACATCAACCTATATAATCGCACCGCATCATCAGATTTAGGCGCCCAAATCATCAACACCGTTTAAAAACATCACAACATTACGATCTTTACTTTACGACATTAGCTTCAGGTGATCTAAGGCACTCCGAGGGGAAACAGTCAAATGAGTGGGCGGCTTACAGCTTTCCGAGACGTGTGTTCAATAAGATCTTGATAATTTTACCGTCACATTTCAATGCTTCAATGTAACTTACTGCGGTTTGCCAGTGAGCTTGTGGATAAACATGGATATAATTTATTATATATATATATATATATATATATATATATATATATATATATATATATATATATATATATATATATATATATATATATATATATATATATATATATATATATATATATATAAGTGACATGCCCTCTCCGGAGCGTTGCCATCTCCACCAGCAATACATTTCATAATTGACACTTAGAAGTTTCAAAAAGCTATAACAGCGATTTCAAGCAAGACTGTCTCGATCTCATAAATGCGTAATACTTATAAGCTATATGCAAGCCTTTGTATAAGCTAATTATCAGAAAATTTGTGATAATTAGCTTATGCAAAGGCATTTAATGAGGATAATGTGCGGTTATCCTTTTAGTGAAATTGAAAATCCTTTCGATTTCAGGACTACGACTTTAAAATGGCATCCGAAGATTCCATTCACCCTCACTGTATTCGCTATAGCTGGCATAAATTGTTCTAGACATTAAGTGTTATAGTTGCGTCTGTGACAACTGTATGAGGAATAAACGAAACTTGATTGATTGATTATTAGTGATGTCAAAAAGCAAGATCTTGACGGTACAATTTGTTGCTGTATATCTACCGATGTACAAAAAGAATATTATCTATGCCACTCAACATGGGTTTAAACTTAATCATTCAACTATGATGTCTCTACTCAATATACAGGACAATATATCGGCTGCCATCGACCGTAATGAATATACATTAGGAGTCTTTATTGATATCGCTAAGGCTTTCGACACGGTAGACCACAAAATACTACTAGCCAAGCTTGAGTGTATGGGTATACGTGGGACGGCATTAGACTGGTTTCAAAGCTACTTAAGCAATAGATACCAGCAGGTTCTATGCAATGGCTTCTTGTCTAGATTAAAATTAATTAAATATGGGGTCCCACAAGGATCGATCCTTGGCCCACTCCTTTTCCTCTTGTTTATTAATGATCTGCCTAGTGCTTCTCCCTTTTACACCTTTTGCTTTTTGCGGACACGAATATCTTCGCCTCGCATAAATCACTTGATAACCTATTCTCATTAATGAACCAAGAGCTTAACAAAGTAGGCCTATACGATTCGTTTAGAACAAATAAATTATCCCTCAATATAAGTAAGACGAATTATGTTTTATTCCGCTCTCATCGTAAACAGACATTAGTTCCTAAAGACCCTATTACTTTAATATTCCAATACAGCAGGCGTTCTCTGTTTTGTTTCATTGGCGTCTATGTTGACCAATTCTTAAAATGGGACGATCACATTGAAAATATCTCGTTAAAGGTTGCCAAGAATGTAGGCCTGCATATTATCTCGAATTCCTTACCTGCTGCCCACCCACATACGTGTCAGTCTATATTATTCCATCGTCAATCCATACCTCACCTACTGCAATATGATATGGGCTTCTAATTATTCAACACGTTAAAACGATGAAATATTCTTCAAAACAGAGCTCTTCGTATCATAACCAATCACTCGAAACATTATCCTGTGCATTCTACTATCGACTCGGCATGCCGGTAAACACGCATTCTAAGACTTGAACAAATAACTATACAGCAAACTTATGAATTTCATGCACAAATATACGTGTAACCAATTACCTTCATCATTCAATAATTATTTTAAACTTACATCTGAAACCAATCCCTATGCTGTGCGCTTCTCAGCAAACTATAGACCTATATGGGTCATTATCTGAAATGTTACAAATTTCGTCTCCGAAAAACAAAAATATTTGGTTCCCCAAAATTGGTTGCAAGTGTTTTTTTTAGTCATGTACATAGTAAAATTTAACTAATTTGAAAGAAATCCACTATATTTTTAATCATAAGTTAATTTTTACCCAGAATTTATAAAGTCAAAACTCCTCTTTTTTCATGACAGTCCGACCTTTTGTGTAATCATATTTAATCACAGTGGCCTGAAATATTCCTCTGGTGCTTATAAAATGGCAATTTCCTAAAAGTAGATGATACCAGAATTAAGTAGGAATACAATAGGCCTTTCCTTCACATAATATATTAGTCTGTGTCAAGAAATTAAGACATTTTTCGAAATAATTAAAAAAAAGAAATATTATTTTTATCTGCAGAAAAAATCTGTGCAGCATTAGCTATAACTGTATGTTATATGCATTAGATACAAGTTGAATAACATTTTAAGAGTTGCTAGTAAATTCTAATTACTTGCAATTTATTTTTATATCAAATAATTCACAAAAATACAAGTAATTCACTCTCAGCAATGCGTCATTACCATTCGTGGAAAGATGCGACTGTCATGAAAAAATAGCAAAAATCTGATGTATACGGATCGTAATGATGAAAAACAACCGCTGGATGGCAATGACAAAATGATGAAATTTATGACAGCCGTCAAATATTTTCACTTGAATTACTCTATCAGATAAGTAATTTAAATCAGTTCAACAAAAGCGGTAAACAAAATAACTTATCCATGTTATAATATACCTAAACCAGGAAATACAACACGAGATGGTAATGAAACAGAAATTTACTTTTTTGTAATTTGGAACACACAAACTTAAATTAAAAATAAAACATTATGAATTTCAACACAAATCTGTGTGATTCCATTAACAGTTGACAATATCTTGTTCCTGATGTTTTTCTTTTAGTAAGTAAGCACGTTCTGTAAAAGTTATAGGCTTCCCAAAAATTGAGATGGCTATGATGCTTATTTCTATGGACAAGTATAAATTTGCCCAAAAAGAAATAAATGTTACGAAAATGAGTCTAAATGTTTAATTATTGCATATGGTAGCTACTAATTAATCAAAATGATATACCTTTGTTACAGGTTGTAATGGAACAAATTTGCGTAAAAGCTGAATTTAATGCATTGTACACCGTCTCGGACAGAGGACGGTAGTGATATTTTGTATACATTTAGTAATTTATTTATAAATTTACAAAATCTAGCAGCTAAAACAATGATGGGAAATGTTAATCTGCTCATTCCTCGAAGGATCGGCAAAAAAATTTGAAGAAATTATCGAAAAAACTCAAAAAACCAGCCTGGGACATCAATTCTGCACTTTTCGGATAATGACCCATATACTCTCGTACTAATACTCGGAAATTTTCAATTAGAAGTGCCGGACCGCGTGCCTGGAACAATATTCCCAAAGACTTACGATGCCTAATCAATTTTAACCAATTTAAACGTAGACTACGTGCTTACTTGAACGACTGCAGTACGGTACGACATGCTAATCCTATGTGTACAACTGTGCATGTTAGTCAACTAGTTAAGGTGTGTTATAGATTAAAAAGAATACAATATGTTATATTAACTTCTGCCACTTGTGCAATATATGATGAATGGGTGGCCCTGCTAGCCGGGACTTGTTCCCTTTAGGGTTTTTCTATTCCCATTGTTTTCCTCATTTGCTGAATTTATGCTTGTTTCACACTATTTGTTCTGCATTTGATGGAAATCAATAAAATTGTTGGTTATGGTTATGGCTATCTATATGCACAGACACGATGCTCCTTTCACGCATTCATACAATCTGCATGAAACGACGCAAAGAAACCGGGCGAAAACATATAAAAGATAACAAAGAACCTGGAGATGAGATGCCCTGCACAATCTGTAGACGACAGGTCAAGATTCCTGCAGAAAGATTTTACGGACTACCTAATAATTAATTGATTGAGAGTCTGATTCAAGTCCAAAACATATTGGACCAATCGGTGTTATCAAGTGTTGCATGTGACCCATGTAAAAAAGAGAATGAAGAGACTAGGAATGAACAAATTCCAGCGGCTGATGCCAACTGCACTGAATGCAAATATAAGTCTTGCAAAGAGTGTTGCAAACACCAGATATAAGTCAAATTAACAAAGAATCATGAATTGATGCCAATCAAGAATCTCCAGGAAAGTTGCGGAAGTGTCCTGGCCAGTCTAATCCCAGGCGTCTGTGGACTCCATTAGCAAGGACTCATGGAAGTATATTGTGTGAAATGTAGCATAGTTGTGGGTGCCATCTGGTTCACTAGCGGCCAAAAAAATTACGAAGGTTGTCATGTTAGCAAATTTGTGAATGGTTTTCGTAACCAAATAGAGATTCATACAGAATTGATGAATGAGTGCTGCTCCCAAACCCAACGACAGGTATGGGAAGTGTTGAAGGTGAGGGAAGAAATGCAACAGCAAAAGGGAATTTTCGAAAGCGATGTTTTAAATAGAAAAGATTCAATGTAACAGCCTGCGCATGCACATTCTGATTATATTTTGCAAAAATAGGTGTGTAACTAATACCTAAACAAGTTGACAGAGATCCAGGAAACAATAAGATTACGATTACGTTGATCAAATTAACAACCTCAAATGAGTTTGGACAAAAAAATAAAGAAAAGCTACTAACAATGCAAACACAGACAACCTGAAAGAGAAGCTGGACAAAGAGATAATAACAAATAAGGCACTTCTCACTAACGACGATACACTTGAAGTTAACAATACAAACTTATTGAAGAATAGGCTACACATCATGAAACAATCAAGACAGGCTAAAGCAAGACCTGAACGACCAAAAGCGACAAACTATGCAAGCTACATTGTAACTGTAATTGTAATCTGATAATATTAAAACGCCTCTTAAAGAAAAAGTTCATAAGTGGCGCCTCCAACTCGAACCAGTTAGTTAAATTGCTGTCGAATAACACAGACTTCAGACTCTTGCGAAACAGTGGAAGGGATAAAACCGAGGACCTTGAGCCGCAGCTCCGAGCATGGCAATTCCAGCTGGTGGCCAAAAATCGGCAAAGTTTCTGGAATGAGCTGTAGCAGTAAGCACACGAGGGACAGTCAGGAGTCCATGGGCAGCCGACCAAAGGGTGCCACGATCCGGTACCGAGGAGAATGAAAAGCAAAAGTTTCTAAGGTAAGATGTAGCAGAGCCATCAAGCGAATTGCACATAAGCGTAAGAATCTTAAACTGAATAGGCCTACGCTGCTGGATGGTTTACCTGTGTGAGGTGTCCCGCATAAAGAAATCTATGCGGAAAAACCTGAGACACCTCCGATATGAAGATTAAATGCAAAGGAAGATATAATTATGGAAAAACCTGGAGACCCTGCAAATAAGCTAAAGCCAAGATGATTCGACAGGAACTGGACGAACAAATCGATCAAAGCAGTTTCATTCAGCATTGTGAAACCGTTGGATGATGTTTATGATCCAGTCATTTGGAAAGGAAACGGTATTCCATACTCTTATCAAAACGACTGAATCTACGCTATGCACAAGCACAATAGTTGGCACTGCGCTTAAATGGGAACGGAATGATTGATAGATTTGCTGTTTGATTCATTTTATTGACTCATTGTTTTAATTATGCCTTCATATTGTGTCTTTCTAACTGCCTGCCCATCTCTCGACTTTCTGTGCCTATCTCCTTCTATCCAGATGTCGGTCTATTAGTCTGTCTGTGTCCTTCTCTGTCTGCCTGTGCGCTGTCTTTTCAGCGAGTTGACGCATTAATTGAAATGTAAAGTTGAAATATTGATGTTAAGAATACTGTAACCTTTTGAAAACTTTTCAATATGCACTGTGCACAAACACAGCTGTTAGCATTCCGCTGAACGTGAATAGTCCGCTGGCCGATTAACTGACTGACTGATTGAGTGTTTGCAGTTGGATTCATTTTATTACTTATTTTATTAATGGTACTTTCTTATTGAGCATAACTGCTTGCCTCTTTCTAGCTGCCTGCCTATCTCTGCTTTCTTCATCTTATCTTTTACTTCCTCTTCGTCTATCTCCAACTATCCAGATGTCAGTCTATCAGTCCGTCTGTGTCGCTCTCTGTGTCGCGCACAGAGTAGAAGCATTAATTGAAATAAAATTTAAATATTAATAAAAATAAAATTTAAATATTGATGTTAGGAATCCCATAACCTCATCAACCACAAAATGAACAGCTTAACAATGCTAACGTAATAAATGCATACGAATGTCTTCCATGTGTCTGTGTAGTTTCACTTCGTTCGGCCATTGCAGTAAAAACAACTTTCTCAGATTATCCAGAATCTATTAGGAGTTTAAGCGACTATTCGCATAGTACATATTCGTGTAACTTCGCAACAAAACATTGAAATTATTCCCATTACAAATCTTAGCGAATTAAATGTGAATGCAATGTTAATCAACATTGTGAACGCCGAGATATCAGTAGCAAAACTTAATCCATTCAAATTAACTGCAGCGTTTTAAACCCTGTATGTGAACTGAATATTAATGTGTTCGCATTGCTTATGACGTCATAATTTTATTAAGAAATTGCACCATTGCTACCTTCATTGTTCATTCAAAGCTTGATCACTGCAATTTCTTCATCCTCAACCTTAAATCCATTCAAATAAAGCGTCTGCGACGTATCCAAAACTCACAAGCCAATGCTGTCACTAGAACGCCGAAACATCGTCATATCATTCCCATCCTCAAATCACTACATTGGCTAAAAATTCCCGTGGGAATCCACTTTAAAGTTCTATCGCTAACCTACAGCTCCCTACAACATTCCCAACCCAAGTACCTCCGTGATCTCTTCACCATCCAGGCAAATCGCACCAACCGATTATCCTCCTAACTCAGTCTTTCCAGAACCCCATTCAATACCCATCTTAAGTTGTCAAAACCAAGCCAACTCAACACAGCACCACGTCTCTGGAACGATCCCCGCCGAATATAGCAGATTCTCGGTTCCTCCATCATCATTGCAGCCCGTCCTTCATCTTCCGCCTTATGTTCCTCTATCTATCACCCATTGGACTTTCTACTAAAAACTGAAGTTTCATCTTTTCAAGAACTCCTACCCTGACTCATATGATCCCCCGCCGTCCAATTCCTTTCGCCGTATAAACGACAGCTGCTCTGCCTCCTCTCTTGATCTACCCCCCATGGTAATAGGACTCGGACCTCTTTTGTACTACTCTTTTGAAACCCTCTCTGATTTGACGCTGCGCTCGTGAATAGACTGGTTTCCTGCGCTTTGCCTTCAAGTGGCGCTTTAGAAGTTTTGGAGATTACGATTACGATTAAGATCTGTTCGTAATATGCAGTTGGCAGAAGCAGCAATTAGTTTCAGGAATTAATAGTATTGTTTCGTATGTTTTCATCGCGCCTCTGTCAAACTGAAAGGCATCATTTAGTTTAATCATACCTAGGCTAAGAACTTCTATAATAGTGCCGATGTTTATTCCCAGATATCAGTCAATAGTTTGTATTAATGAAAATTGTTGTGCAAGTAAAGTCCAAGGTGAGTCTTGTTGAAAGTCAAGAAGGATGTTCGAGAAGGCGGAAAACGGCCTCTGAAGGAAATGAGTCCAAAGACGAGTTTAATTAGGATCTGAAGGCCAGAACAGGCTTTGCAGAGCGAACTTCTGCATGAAAAATGGTTCAAGAGTCGATAAGAGTGTGCTAAAATCAACAGGGAAACCAATGCAGCACGTCATTAAAGTATTGTTAAAAGTGTTAAGGACTAAACAGCTGCACCGTTGCCTACTTCTACACAGCTTGTTCACCAGTGCCATTCGGTGTGCCACAGGGCTCAGTACTTGGACCGATTCTTTACATCTTCTAAGCGGCCGATTTTCCGATTTGACAAAACTCGTTACCAGTGATGTAGTACTCGAGTCCGGCCAAGGACTCGAGTCCGACTCGAGACCGATTTTCTGCGGACTCGGACTCGGACTTGGACTGTCACGACTCGGACTTGGACTCGGACTCGAACCCTGGACTCGAATTTGACTCGCTGACTCGTTTTCCGAGTCACAATATCTGGGCAGAACAAGCAACTGTATTGCAATGCCACGGCTAAGACCACCCCTCATGCGAGAACTGACGTGAATATCCGGCCGACCGTCGCTACAGGGATCAGCCAGTATAGGTGAAACTATTCCGTTTGAAGACGAGTATCATGAATGGGCTGGGGTATAAGACAGAGGGTCTCTATTTGGCCTGGTATAGGCATATAATTATAGGTCTATATGCATACGCCAACCAGTTCCTACTGCAGCAGACAATAGAAACTAATGAAGAGAAGACGAGTATCATGAATAGACAAGGGGTATAAATGTGCCCTTCCACGCCGATAACAGACCCTCTGTCTGTTATCGGCGTGGAAGGGCACATTATATTTATAGAGGCGCACACCGTGAAGGGCATGATATTGAACCGAATACTAGGGATTGTCGATTTGTAAATATATCTTCAATCATAATGCTAAACTATGCGTGGAGTTATTAATTTATCGCTTCATTAGAAAAAACTTTCGTATCGCCCTTAGAAGGAGCGAGGACGTGACATGACAGGACTGCACTTGACAATTGTGGCATTTACAGTTCTAACTGTTCCTACCTACTGAACTTGTGTTTAGCAGTGGAAGAATTTTTGTGTCCTATGATCGTGCCAGATTATCGAACATAACTTTATTTAATTTAGTGTTTTTAATGTGAAATTTGGGTGATTAGCCTACATTAAAAATGCTTTCTGCATAAGGCCAAAATAGTTCTGTTGTTTTTTCATGGCATTGAATTGCGTGGTTCAGTGTATTTTAATGTGGATGGACTCGGACTCGGACTTGGACTCGATCTTTAGTGACTCGGACTCGGACTCGAACACCTCAGGACTCGGACTCGACTCGGCTTAGCTGGACTCGGACTTGACTCGGACTCGGCTTAGGTGGACTCGACTACATCACTGCTCGTTACTGGGAGCAATATGCCAATGGCGTACGACTGTATTCCACTTGACACTCATCTGTTGCACTTACATGTGTAACTACTACAGAGGACATTGTAGCAGAAGTGCAGAAATGGATGAAGTATAATCTTTTGCGACTGAAGACACATTCTGTTTGGCTGGTTCATGCCAGGCACGGTCAAACATTGACGAAAGTCGATACAGTTCCAATTCTCTGATTGGAATTCCCATCTCGTTGTAACAATCTGGATGTGCTTCTGGACAAAGATTTGACGAACTTAGTGGCGAGGTAGAGAGATGATAATGGCGAGAGGGATCTTAATGGTAAGGGGGACTTAATGGCAAAAGGGGACTTAATGTAGAGAGGGGCTTAATGGTAAGTACAGCGGCCATGTGTTTAGGATATTTCTTGGCACAATCTTCCCATTATATCTATCGCTCTATCCATATTCAGGTCTTCTTGTTTGTCTGTATGTGTTTTTGTGTGTCTGTCCATTCATCTGTCTGCCTCTCTGCCTGTCCTTCGATCTAACTGTCTGTCTCCTTGTCTGATTACCCTCCATCGTTCTGTCCGTCCACCCGCCTGCCCGCTCACCAGTCCGTTCGTCCTTCCATCCATGTATATACTGATCTGTCTATGCTCTCTATCCTGCTGTTTTCGCTCCATGCGCTCTATTTTCCATGTCTCTTTGCGGTGCCTTCACAAAAGCCACTTTGTAAATAGACGGGTACGTACATACATAAGATTTAATCTGATCTGTTTCACCAACGAAACCCTCAGAATGTGCACTCATACCTACCTTCCCCCGCTTGTCTTTGGTCTTTGGTTACGGGTCCTTGGGTTAGCCTAGATGTAGCTCTGACAGATTAGCTCTTGCGCATTTCATGTTGCAGCCCCCAAATAATGGAATTGACTACCAATGTTTATCCTTTGATCGACCTCTTCTTCTTTCAAGAAACGCCTCAAACTCACCACTCCTCACTGGCTTATAAACACCTGGATATCTAATTGCTCTTCATCTGCCGACTGACTAACCGCGTAGTGTATGTAACGAATATTCGCTGTTGATAACGCAAATGCCCATGTAAAAGAGCCATAATGGTGTACTTACACCAAGCGATGGAGGATAAGCGAACTGACAGGGGTATTATAAATAAAACCTCAGGAACAACACATCCACATGCTTCGACAAGCTAAAATTTATGACAGTTTCAAAAGGAAATAAGCGTACCGGTACGCATGTTTGTCAGGTTCAGGCTAAAGCATTTCTCCTCGATAATTTCTCGCGGCCCTCGCTGCAGACGGGCAAATCCGATGAACAGCTGCTCCAGAGTCGCCTGTCCCACCGAATAGTCCTCGATCTGGTACGTTACCTTCGCCCTCTCCATGATCCCAAAAATGTGAGCCCACTTAAAAATTCGCGTCTTAACCTGGTAGTTAAGAATGTTCTCGTGGTGGTCTTTGAGGACGCTCTCTGGGAACGTTTCGCTGACGAAAGTCTTCAGTTTACCAATCCGTTCTTCGGGTTTTTCAGTGTCGGTTGAGCGCTGGAGTTTGATGATGAGCGTGTATCCATCGCTGAACTTGTCCCTGAGGTGCTGGAGGCTCCCGATGCAGAGAAAGCGACCGTTGACGAGGATTCCCATCCGAGTACAAATGGCTTCGCATTCTTCCATGCTTGCAAAAACAAGAGACATCATGTAGCTGCAACGACTGCGTCGAACTACATCTACTGAATACTGCATACAATATAAATGTAAGTATATATCTTTCCAATCCATCGTTTTGTCTGTCTGACTGTCTGTGATTCTGTTCGCATGAATGTCGCTCTCCCTATAAGGATATTATACATGTATGCTTATATAAACTTATGTGGCGATGGAAACCAATTGGTAGGCCGACACTCATTTGATCTGTTTTGTTGTCTGTTTGTCTCTGTTTGCTATCTTTCTGTCTGTCTCTTTGTCTGTTTGTATGTCTATTTCCGTGCATAATTGCATGGAGATAGACATTAGTTATTCGGGATTAAAAACTGGAGAGCACGGTATCCCCGTCCAAAAGTGTGGATACGGGTTCTCTTGCTACCTCCGAACATTACACCTATGGCATCACTCATCTAGTTACGCCAGATATGTATGCATGCATTAGCCGATGTACCGGTATACATGTATCTGCGTATGCTGTATGTACATATGTGAATGTATGCATTTATGTAGGCTGTGGTGTGTGTTGTGTATAACTTATGTATTAGTAGCGTATGTTTTAAAATAGTTCTTAGCTTCCATGCCAGAAATAGATGAGCGTATTACATCACATCCAATAAAGACATATTCCAAATAACAGCAATCGTCTTGTAGATTTGAAATGTAATTATATGTAAAAATAATCAATCAATTCTCTTTACAAACAATTCAAACTTATCTACCTAAAGCGGCGTATTTAATCTAAAGAATTATTAATCTTTATTCCTTGGCTGAGCCATAGTATTTGATGAATCATCCGACCAACTAGTTATGCAAATCGCAGTAGGATCAGTCCTCGTGGCCAGTGGCGGCTCCACAGGGGGCCCAGGGGGGGCCATGCCCCCCAAATGAGTTTGTGGCCCCCCAGTGGCCCCCCCCCCCAAATCAGAGTGTGATCTGTTATCAAATCTGTCGCAAGTTAGGGATCAGATAATAGAAGAGGTTAGGGGTTCTATTAATTTTTCTATCGCTGTTGATGAAACTAAAGATATTAGTCACAAGGAACATCTTTTGTTAGACCTCTATATATGATTTTTCGCAACAAGAAGTTAACGAATGCTTCCTAGATTTTAAACCTGCAAACGAATTAATTGTGTAGTCATTGTCAGGGCTTATTTTAGATACCTTACAGTCATAGGGGTTCGACATTGGCTCATATTTAGTGGGTCAAGGTTATGATGGTGCAAGTGTAATGAACACATCTAATGAGTGACCAGTGTTAATAAGGATGCACATTAGTTGGTAAGGCAGTCGACTCCGTGGGCCATTTAGTTCAATTGTTATGCAAATAAATTGAAGAAGTTTAATTGATGCATCTATTTCAGAAGCAATGGATTTTTAAAAATTACTTCAAAGGTTATATGTTTTTACTTCAAGTTCTATTACATATAAGAAATGGGTGAAGCACAGAGTGTATTATATCCAGGGTAACCAGTGAGGCAACTGAGACTGTTCAGTGACACTAGATAGGTGTGTCCTATATTAGTTATAGGCGCTTTGTGCTACCCAAACAGTGAGTCCCTAAAATGAGTGAGAGGGTGCTATCCAGTGATGGGCAATAGTTAACTAAAAAGTTGCTAACTTTTAGTTTAACTAAACAATTTTTAGTTAAAGATGAAGTTTGACTAAAAAAATAGTTTAGTTAAAACCATAGTTTAACTAAAAAATTTTAGTTGCTAACTAAAAAGTTTAACTAAAAAAATCAGCAATATGCAACTATTTTTCCACAATGAACATTGAACACTGTCAACAACAAAACATTTTAGCCCTGCATGGTTTTAGCATCAACAACCTGTGTTTTCAAATTCATACACTACACAGTACGCCTGTAACTGTATGCCAGAACAGTACATATTGCATAGTTTGAAGGTGAAACTGTCATTGACGCTCTGCATTATTACAGTTCACTTAAACTCTGTTCTTGTGAAAATGTTTGTCGCAAAAGTTGGAAAAAAGTTGGAAAAAGTTTAACTACTTTTTTAGTTTAGTTAACTAATTTCCAAAATCAGTTGCCAACTTTAGTTAAACTATTTTTTTTAGTTGGAAAATAGTTTTAGTTTAACTAAAATAGTTTAGTGCCCATCACTGATGCTATCAAAGGTGACACCCAAGTCACCAACACTAGATAGGTATGTGAATATAGGGTCCAGTGTGACGTCAGCTGGCCCCCTGTCAGGATCCCCGGCCCCTCCTTGCCCCCCCTGTTGGAAAAGCCTAGAGCCGCCACTGCTCGTGGCATTTCAACAGAATCCATTTCTACGCAGTTGAATTCTACATTCTCTTTCGACATGTTGAATATGATGAATCGCGTAGCTTCGGGTAACCAAAACCCAACATTAGATTAAGTTGTCTCGTTGTTACGCGGACCTCCTTCAGCTACCAACCGTAGATATCGACTACTCGTAACGCAATTTCAAACGTTCGCTAACTCCAACTGTCGCCGGCACTCAATTGCTGATCGTCTTACACTTGACGATTATCGACTAAATCTGTAGCAATACGAGTAGGGCCTACTATAAATCGAAACGCCTATGGCTTTATGATCACGCAAAGAGTTCCGTAAACTCGATTCGCAGCTTGACTGAAGAATTCAAAGTTTTTCAACTTAAAACATCAACAGTTTGATGACTTCAACGTTCGCCAATTTTCTCCTGTAATCGAACATTGCCCCACGCAATCTGATTGGATAGCGTCTCTGGTCGTTATGGTAACCATTCGTCATTGCACATTTCACGTCACTTCATCAACAGCGGATTAACGGATGTTGAGAAACTTAATTTTATTTATATAGCGCCGCTCGTGCTATCTTATACTATGCCTAAATAAATTATTAAACTGAATAAACAAGCTATTCGATAAGCAAGTTTTCGCTACAGTATGTATGCATGCATGCATGTGTGTTTGTATACAAATAAGCGTTTCTGAAAGAATATAATATTTTGGGCGATCAGTAAAATAAGCAAGACTAGAAGGCGTTGGTGTACCTGTGCGACGTGAGTATGATGGTGGTGCCGACTTTTCTTGCAGCGGCCAGAGTATTCCAGACGTGTCTTCTGGCTTCTGGATCGACGCCCGTTGTCGGTTCATCGAGGAAGATGACCGTCGGATTTCCCATCAACGCAACGGCCACGCATAACTTACGCTTGTTTCCACCGCTACCAACAACGTAACACAATACAGGACACGCAATTTAGATATGCCATGCTAATTTACATTGTTAAACAATGCTATATAAATTGTCGGAATTACAATTACAATTACAAGACTATATATTCCTAAACCGATTTTTACATTTCTCATCACGCACTTGAATTTCAACAGCGTATGTTCAGACTCACCTGAGATTTCCAGCCAGTTTTTTAATGTATGGCTTGAGCGTCAGACGTTCAATGAGTCGGTCGATGATCTCTTGTCGGACCTGAGCCTGAATTCCGTGTGCGCATGCGTACATCCAGAGAGTCTCTTGAACAGTCATCTGGTCAATGATGGAGTCAACCTGAGCACAGTAACCGATCTTCTGACGCACCTGTGTAAGGTCGTCTTGGACGCTTATCCCGGCAATATAGGCGCTTCCGAAGGATGGCCGGATTTCTCCGGTCAGCATCTTGAAGACGGTCGTCTTTCCAGCTCCGTTGACGCCTAGGAGACCAAAGCATTCCTTCTGAGAGATTCCGATACTCAACTGGTTAACGGCAACAAAGTTTCCATAGAGCTTCGTCAGATCCTTGATGACGACTGGGTCCGTCTTGATGAGTTCCTGTATCGGATTCGACTTGATGCGCTGTCGTTCTTGAGCCACATCCGAGTCTTCGCTGTTCTTTCCATCTTTATCAGCATCCATATCGGTAAGCGTGGCTTGACTCACTTGGTTCGGGTTCATCACCTTGAGTTGACGTCCGACGATGTCGGATTCGATGATGTAGAGAATGAAGAAGAAAACGACGCCTTGAAGGACCATGAAGAACAATGGGCCCCCAACCCCAGGTAACGTCCACGACAGATAGTTGTCAACCATTTCTATGCAGTCTCCACCACAGTTCCCTTAAAACGCAACAACAGGTTCTCTGTGAAAGTGCAACAGTTGTTTGTAAATAGAAATAAGAACGTAAACAGTTATAATCTACAAACACAGAACACTATAGCAAACATCGTCTTTTAGAGAAAGAAACGGTAGGACAGAGAAATTCTCTTTCGAAAACCGTTGAAAGCGATGTGAAATATTCTGTTTCATACACCTCTCCAATCTCCATGCATATCACGCATTGATCTGTGTAAGTCAACGACACATAATTGCATAGGGAGCTTAACATTTTCTGGCAGCCTAAGCAATTCGCTCTTTGACAGCAAATGACTGCGTCTGACCTGCGTACATACATGTACATTCCTACGTACATTCAGGGAGGGCAAAAAAAGAAACCCCACACAGGTTTGCTAATATTTCGGCCAAACGTAAGACTTATCAAATCAAGTTTTACTGGCTTAAAAGTAATTCATATTAAAAGACAACCTAACATGCTTAACCATCTTTCTAGAATCTGACTTAAAACTAAATACCAATCCTTTAAATGTAAGCAGATTCCATCAACATACATATAAATTCACGCATAGATGCAAACGACATACATGCAAAACACACATACATGTGTACTATTGTGTAGGGAGTTAGGCCTATAAGATGCATCCGTTGGACTGGTCATTATAATCACCTTGCGAGTGAGTGGCTAGTCATCAGAGGAATATTGTAGACCTACAGTCTGAGCGTGCATGGGGAATTTGCATGGAGGGCCTCTGATGAGTTGTCTTGAACAGGCGCTAAAGTAATCTGTGATTACATTATATAAATACATACATACATACATACGTACACACTTACATGTATATATATATATATATATATATATATATATATATATATGTTACAGGGAATGTGTATTTTCAGGGAATATGTATATTCCCTGAAAATTTCAGGGAATGTGTATAGAAATCACTTGAAGATTTCAGGGAATATGTATATGATTTTCATCGCTAATCCAGCTTCTAGCCTTAGTTACATTTTCATCGCTAATCCAGCTTCTAGTCTTAGTTACATTTTCATCATAGATCCCGCTTCTATACACATTCCCTGAAATTTTCAGGGAATATACATATTCCCTGAAAATACACATTCCCTGTAACACACACACACACACACACACACACACACACACACATATATATATATATATATATATATATATATATATATATATATATATATATATATATATATATATATATATATATATATATATATATATATATATATATATATATATATATATATATATATATATATATATATATATATATACTTCACACAGAAATCTTTTACCTGGACAACAAGGATGAGCAGAACTCATAGATGCGCAGAACTCGGAAAGTTTCTCTCCTTTGGCCATTTGGTTGCAGACTCTATGGCTGAAGTAGTTTTCGTAGATGTTCTGAAGAACCGCGACAAAGCAGTAAGTGGGAAAGAAGGTGTAGAATATCCATTTGAAGGTGTGCACAGCACTTACGAACTGTAGGGTTTCCAGTATGAATATAATCAAGATCGGAAATATTCCTTCAAGGAACCAGAAGCAGACTGTAGCCTCTACACAGATTTTGTGATGCCATAGCTGACTTAAGGATTAATATTAATAGTAAGTTTGCTTCAAAATGTGTTTATTACAGGTTGCAGTGTAATAATGTTCACCTTGTCACCTTGTCACCTTGTGCTGTCAACTCCTGGAGCTCTAGCGATCGCCATGACACACATTCTCCATTGCTTCCTATTCGAAGTCAGGTCCCTTAGTACTTCCAGATTCATGCCAGTTACATCGTGAATCTAATAATGTTACACAAGAAAAATAGTAATGATTACAAGTTCGTTAACTTAAATTCTTAGATAGGCCATTCCTTCAGTTGTTCGTTTGATTGCAAATCTTCTCCGTACGACGACTCTTTCGATTCTTCCTGCGACCTATCTTTTCTACCTTTCTGCACCATGGTACCACTAGACTAGACTGTCCTGTTCGTAACTCCTACCTACCTCTCTGTCCTTCCAATTACCACTATATCCTGGTTTCTCTGTTTCCGGGCTGGTTGCCTTCTCTGAGTCAACTTATCAGCCATGACCATTGACCGTCACTGCTTCCTCACCAGAATCTGTCCACGCTTCAGTCCTGTTGACTGCCAGCTGAACATAATTAAAGATTAAACCTTGTCCAGTTCTTCACGTCCGTTTGACCACTCACTGGCCAGTCTATGCCTATCTGTCCCCCTATGCACCTGCGTACTCTTCTATGTCTGTCTACTCTTACGGTGCCTTGTCACTGTCTCTATGTTTAATCCTATCTGTCCCTGTCCTTCCACTTGTCTGCTCGATGTAATTAACCCCTCGTTGCAATGTTTGTTTCACACCTCGCTTGTTTGCTTAGTCTGCTCTGATGAGTTTGCTAAACCAATAACCTGTAATCTTTCATCCGATCTCTTGGTTCATTCATCGTTTACTTATGGGTCACTAGACCACTTCTCTTTTTGAGACCGCTTAAAGTTACTACGTCTAGATTCCCTTCTATAGCGCCTTTCCTACTCTATGATAACACAACGATACACTGTTGCAGAGCTAAAAATCTGCGGAACTTCTTTCGGCGGAATATCCCTTCTTGAAAAAAATCCATGGTGCGACCAGTTTAGGACAATGTGCTACAATGCTTGAATTTTTATTGACTCGATTACAGCTCAAAAAAGAGTGATTCGTTTTGAGTTATTTGATCTAGAATTAAAGCAATTTCTTTACGAAACAAATGTTCTATAAATACGTCCAGTCGTCCATTGTTTATTGCATTTTGCTTATACATTGCAGAATGTTTCATTTAGGCCTAAAGTAAACGATATCGAAGAGAAATAAACGTAAGTCACTAATTGCTTCAAAAGAAGTCAACTACTTGTCGCTAATCCATTGCAGAATATTTTATTTAAAGTAGGCCTAAATAAATTCGAACCGACATTTAAAAATCAGCGATATCGTTGCGATTCATCTCGGAAAGCATGGCAAAAACCATCACGGATTTACTTAAACTTCTTACCTGTAATAATGTAGATGAAGGAAAGCCAAGCGAATCCGACAGACGATTCCTTGTAAAGGAATGACATTGCGTAGGTAAAGGGCAACACAGAAAAACCATGTAGCATCAAACCAATAAAGATTATCCTGAAAAAATACACATCAGGCTAAAGCACAGTTGTCAATATGCACAGAATTTACAAAAACCTTTCCCCGTCTGATCCATCAAGTTAGAAGTAGGAGATCAAATACTTACCCGGAGAGAAATGTAATTCAAGATATCTGTGCTAATAACTAATTTTCTCCCCTCGTCACCCTCTCCTTCCTCTGACTGCAGTTTTTCTTATATTCTTCACATTTTTCTTAATCTTCACATTGTCTTCATACTTCTCCCTCCCATCACATTCACAATTTCTCTCATTTTCACATTTTTTCTTCTTCTCCTTCTTCTCGGAATTCCTCTTCTCGTCTTTTCTTTCATCATTCTCGATATCCTTTTTCTTCTCCTGCAAATATTTCTCTTACTCCTTGTCATTAATTACTTCTCCTCCACTTTTTTGCTACTCTTTTCTTTTTCTTTATTCTTCTTTTTCTGCTACACATTCTGCTCATATAGTTCCTTCTCGCCCCAACCTACTTCAACCTCTTACTCTTCGAATAATCCGCATCCTTATTCTTCCCGTTCTTTTTCTCTTCCTCCTCCCATTCCCCGTTCTTTTTTCTAGTTTTCTTCTCTTTCCTTTTATACTCGTATTGTAAGTAAAATGAATGAGATTTTGAGGGCGACGTCTAAATACGGTATACCAACCAAACATTTTCCCAGTAACCCACGGTCTGAAAGCTGAGGATCACGACGATGATCAAGATACACGGAACGAGGTAGTTGACGTAATCCCAAATAAATGTAACCAGCCAGAAATTATGCAGTCTGACTCCGCTAACGAGTTGACTGAGCTTTGCTCCCGACTGTCGTTCCTTGATCAGGAAGATCAAGAAAGTTGAGAAGAGGAAGGCCATTCCGATAGACAAGATGAGTGAGAAACCCACTATAGGAGTGTCCTCTTGAAAGTCATTATCCATGAACTGTTCCGAAGAGTTCCTGGGAAGTGGGTGGTTGATGGTTTCAATATGGTGCTCTTTGCTGCCAAAGCATTGCATCAGAGTGTTATCCAAGAACGATAAGGAGATGGCAATCGTGTGATAGGCTTGATTGTTGAAAAATCCGGTAATGTTCAACTTTCCGTCAGAGTCTTCTTCTATGGTAGCGGCGATCTGGTAGTTCCAGTAGTACTCCTCTTTGTGATCTTTTCCGATCCCTATGAGGTAGGCATTCATTGTGGAGTACCCTGGCTCGGAGTTGATGGAGACAACATTACCCTGCCCTGGAAGACTAGTTTTATAGCAAGTTAACAGATTCTGGGCGCTCTCTGTTTGAGATCTAACGTCGTATGGAGTGATTGGACGTTTGAATTGGGTTAGGTCAAGGGTTAGACGTGGGGAATCATTGTTTCTTGTCGGATCGTGAAGGGTTAAGCAGGCGATTATGGTGAAAAGGACTGGAGTCAGAATCTGACACAATGTAAGTACATAGTTTCGGATGGAATGAATTGATCGCTTGTACAACATGGCACATAGCTGGAGATTCTGTCTTCTCCAACCGGTCTCCTTCTGATATATCACACCAACATCTGAAATTCATTATCAAGCCTTCTAATGCAATGCGAGCAATCGCCGAACATGTTAGCTTTACTGCAATAAGGTTTCAATCGTGTTATGCTATGTAATGTTATATATATATAGCATGATATGATGCATGTGTAGGCCTAATGGGTTGTCGCATGTTGACACATACCAGTTGAAATGCAGTTTGAAAATTTTATCAACAGTGTGCAGTTGACGTGTCTGAATATTTTCAGCACTGCTGTAATGCAACAAAACTCGACAGTCTGATAGTAACGGCGGTAATATAGAAAATGTGATTTTGACAAATCTCTAAATCCCAAAGCTGACTGACCTGCTATTTTTATAGGTTTTATTGTGCAGCCATGAACTGAACCAAATTTAGAGTTCGGAAGCGATAATGGATCAACGTTGTTGCGCGCAATGAACCCAAAATATAACGACTCTCTATCAACTTTATCAAGTCTTTAGTTAAGTATATATGATGTTAAATTGCATATCTAATGATGAAATGTCGAGTCTTTAGTTAAGTATAATGTTACAATTGCATAAGTTTATCTAATGATGGACTATCGAATCTGTAGTTAAGTAGGCCTATAATATTACCACTGCATATTGAATTATGTTACATCGACTGCTCTCATCAAATTGTATTACTTCCCAGGTGGCCCTGGTAGCGGGGTCGACGACCCTTTTGGCTCTCCTGTGTAGCCAGATTATGTTAACTGATTATAAGCATTATATGTTTTCTTAACCTTGCAATGTTTGGTTTCCGAAATAAAATACAATACAATACAAACACCGAAATAGCGTAGAAGTCCGTAAACTAGAAATGTGCCTAGAATGTTGAAGGACTAATATATAAAACAGTAAAAATATGTGACTTTGTCCACTAAGTTGTTAACTCAGTGGCTGATAAATTGCCGACAGAATCATTAAGTCAGTCGGTAATTCCTTAGCGAATGACACATGGGACTAGCCAATTGCAGATAAGCAGTTTCAAAAAGATAACTGAAATTGAAAATAAGGTAATTGAAACAGGTAGGTAGATAGCCAGGTAGATACGTTTGCGTATAAGAATGGGTTAGACGGACTTGTAGATTTATTTATTTTATTCCGGATATTTCTATAGCGCCTCTCAAAGTCTACTGCTACTCAGAGGCGCTCCCGACTACAGCATTTGATACTGTGCCGGAATTTTCACGCCGAAGCGCCACGAGCAATTGCGAGTGAAGGACTTGCTCAAGGTCCTTACGCAGCGGCTAGAGTGGGATTCGAACCTGCAACCCTCCGGTCACAAGGCGCCGAACTTACCACTGAGCCACAAAAACTACACGTTTTTGTGTGCGTATGACATTGTTTATTTCTGTGTAAGAACTTTAGAGGATGAAGGAAAATTTCACTATCTATCATGCCAGCCAATAAGAATCGTTTCCCTACTGGTTGGCTTGCAAACAGAGGGCTAATGCTTTCTGGTTATCAATAAGAAAGTATAAAAAGAAAGAAATTTACACGAAGAGTCTTTTAGTTCGTCTGCATCGTTCGCGATGCTCATCTTTGTTCCGCCTTCCAGTGTAGACGAATCCTTTACTCTATGTTCAAATAACCAACACTATTCGCGTACCTTATAACAGCATCGACACTTCCTACAACTGACAGTGTGGTAACTTCTTTAGTTGAACGCGTGTTGGAAAAATGTATGCAAAAAATATTCGACGTAGGCCTACTTAAAATGAGAATCTGTTAAAGTCATCCAATACTATTCTGCCCGTATGGACCTTTCTTATATTAATCATCCACGCAAATTAAACTTTTTAGGTATAGGCCTATGTTATATGGAAGCCATAACAACTTACAGTGAAGTAAGTGTTTGTGGCAAAGAGTAGCCTATGGTTACAACATTGAACTTTTTTGACTTTTTCATGATTACGATATTGATAAATATATGTTTGGGCAGAAATGTGATAATGCTATGTTTGCAAGTTTTGCCGTTATCTGCTCCTATTTTGTGTTTCTGTTATTTCTACTACTGTGGTTTGTTATATTTTTCAGATTCTATTAAATGAAAAACAACAAAATAATCGTATTGCGGCAAGTTAAGTAAAAGCTTCGTTAGGTGAGAACAACTCCTCAATATAGAAATATGCTGTGTCAGGAAAAAGGATTCTTTATAGTAATTATATGAAAATAAGTTGTAAAAATATTCATCGATTTTTAAAACTCATGCCGTTTTAATCCTGACATTTATTTAATACTGGCTAAAATATAAAAGTTCATGTCGTCAAATATTAACGCCATATTGACATCATTGCATAGAAATTCAAGTGTTCAGGACGGCACAAAATATTATCTTTAAAAATTTCAATATCATTTTGAAATGTTATTTCTCAATTATAAATTTTAGTTTAATGTTATTTCTATATTTGAATAATATTTGACTAGGCCTACAAGGTGTGTTCAAAGTGTTCTCCTTCGGTCTCCACCCAAACTTCAATACGCGCGCCTTTGGCCATCGATAACCAGCTGATAAAATTCTTCCCATTGTCCGATTCTAATAAACCCTAAACTTTTTGGGTCGTAATGTTTGTTTTTCCGTATAAATTTCATAATAATTTTGTCGTCTTGGCTGAAGGCCATTTTCTAACAGTTTTGTTTCTTAAATTTGTAATTTAGCGATGTAATTTTTTAGCGGAGCCGTTCATAAATTACAAATTTGTTGATAATTATGTCAGGATTAAAAAGGTTTTTGGAATGTTAAAAATCGATGAATAGGGCCTACTAACTAGTTATTTTCATGTTACTATATGGGATCCTTTTTTTCCGGACACAATGTATATACTATGTAAAGACTGACTTGATAAAGACTTCTTCCATTGACGTGACCGAAACTCCGACACTGTCGATGCCGAGGCTTTTGTTATTTGTCTCAAGCGTCTCGAAGAGTCCCTCGAATTTTGAGGCTTGACTACTCGGCAGGGCGAACGTTACATCTTCATCTTCATTGCTCACAATATGGGCCGTGGGAATTTGAGACTTTATAACATCACGCAGCTGATCCACATCGCACGATGACGTCTTTACAATCGTCAGGTGATATCCAACGCCTTCAGAAATCAGTCCTCATTATTAGTAGTACTTGGCTTAATAGAAAGAATAGATTGATAATACCGCTAATATGGCTGATAAAAGGCTAATATTGTTTTTTATCTTTAATCATAAAATTTGTCTTATTTATATATGTATGCTACTTAATATATATTATAAGTATCATTAATGTATTAATTATTTTCTCATTCTTTGTGTCATATAAATTTACATCGTCACCAAAACAGAATTGTAAGCACCAATTCAATGAGTCTCCGTACCCTTCCAAATTGAGATTGATACTCTCCAGTTCGCAGACTGACGCACATGAGTAAACATCCAAACACCGTTGAAAACACTCAGAAACAATGGCAAAGAGAGAAATAATAAATAGGCAAACTATGTCATATCATAAGTAAAATAGAAACGAAACCTAAGGAGCAAAATCGGCATTTCACAAACTAATTGATACAAAATTCTTGTTAACTTCTCCCTCTCGGCCTCCCATGTTGAAATTGACCAATATCCACCCTGTGGCTAAGGTATGAAAGCCCGAATCGCCAGCTTCAGACCTATCTTAGTCACACCGATACTGTCGAGGATGATTTGTCTACCGTTTTATATATCCGGCATTTATGGTCCTTCCTATGCGCAGTCTTCTCGCCGACCAATATGCTTTCAGGCCAACAGGTTCGACTACAGCGGCGCTGATTTCATTCATTCATTAATCGATTTATATAGCGCCTCTTCAGAGAACTACCCAGAGGCGCTCCCGGCCAAAAATAAATGGTTTCATGACATCTTAAAGCCCTAAATTTGGCTTTGTATGATATATTTTGCGTGATTATTCTTCCACCCTGTACCCCACTACCATAGCATATACCACAGACCCCGAAAGATATGCGGCTGATGGTCATACTGGCACATGTCCAGAAATAAACTGGTCAACACACGTTATTAGACATCGTTGGACGGCGAATGCAACGCTGAGTGTAATACAGTTTGATCTACTGTAGTGTACGCTGCCTATTCGAGGTTATACAGGCCAAAGCTACATCCGTACAATTGAATACCTGTGAAAAGTCCCGAAATTGCAAAACAATACAAACGAGTAGTAAAGTTCAAATAAAGTTTCACTAGGTGGCGCTATTGTGAAATACCATACATTTGATTGCAAATTTAATTTGGATTAGGCTATAACAGGGCAAATCCCGTTACAAAACTCCAATCCCTTCTCTGGGTATTACAATGAAGACACTGGGGTCCGATCGCACCTCACCTGGGGCTTTCGTGTACCAAAAAATACCTTGGGCACTCGAGGGAAAATAAACAGATTTTTTGTCGAGCGGCTTAAGATCGAAGATACATAGCAGAAGTCCACAGAATGATGACTAACGGCTGCTGGGAAGAAAAAATAATAGACAGACAGATAGATAGATAGACAGATAGACAGACAGACAGACAGACAGACAGACAGACAGACAGACAGACAGACAGACAGATAGAATGATAGATAGATAGATAGATAGATAGATAGATAGATAGATAGATAGATAGATAGATAGATAGATAGATAGATAGATAGATAGATAGATAGATAGATAGATAGATAGATAGATAGATAGATAGATAGGTAGACAGACAGACAGACAGACAGACAGACGGACAGACGGATAGATAGATAGATAGATAGATAGATAGATAGATAGATAGATATATAGATAGATAGATAGATAGATAGATAGATAGATAGATAGATAGATAGATAGATATATAGATAGATAGATAGATAGATAGATAGATAGATAGATAGATAGATAGATAGATAGATAGATAGATAGATAGATAGATAGATAGATAGATAGATAGATAGATAGATAGATAGATAGATAGATAGATAGATAGATAGATAGATAGATATATAGATAGATAGATAGATAGATAGATAGATAGATAGATAGATAGATAGATAGATAGATAGATAGATAGATAGATAGATAGATAGATAGATAGATAGATAGATAGATAGATAGATAGATAGATAGATAGATAGATAGATAGATAGATAGGTGACGATGGTGGTCGTGGTGCTGAAAATGATGATGGTCGTGGTAGTGGTGGCGATGGAAGTGGTGGTAGTTGACAGCAATGACGACGAAGATACATAGCATCAATCGACAGATGACTAAGGGCAGATGAGAATTTCTTACCGTATTTGTTTTTGAGAAACATGGGAGTTCCGTAGCATTCTATTTCTCCGTTGGACATGATGGCTATGCGGTCGCCCAGTATATCGGCTTCGTCCATGTAGTGTGTCGATAGAATCATCGTCCGATCCTTTCTCTGGCTCTGTAGAATGTCCCATGTCTGTCTGCGTGCCTCTGGGTCCATGCCAGACGTTGGCTCATCCAGAATCACGAACTGTAAAAGTAGGCCTATATTGTGACTCATGACATCATACTCATGACCAGGGCTGTAGTCGAGGGTATACGCGGGTATACAGCGTATACTTACCTCTAGAGACCGTATACTCACCTCACAAAATATTTGTACTAATTTCCAGTGTGTTTCGGGAAATTAACCATTAGCGTATACTCACCTCTAATTTGTTTCGGAAAACTAACCGGTAGCGTATACTCACCTCTAATTTTACCACTACAGCACTGCTCATGACTGAGTGAAAAGGACTAGTCAGAATGATAGCTGATGCAATATTGCAAACTCTACGTCGATAGAATTTATCTGAGTGACCGATAGCGCTGTAAAGAAGTCGAATTAGGTCTACAACGTGTACTAGGTTGATTAGTTGAATCTTCATTCTTCAGTGTATGATATATCATAAAACTGATTCTAGACCTCATACGCAGCCAATCTGGCCATAAAAAGAATATGAGACGTGATGAGAACTGCGGGTTCAGATCAACATTCGGGCCAACGAGTTCCCGACGTGCTGCCTGAAAATACACTTGTAATGTAGAAAACTGTATTAAGATGTTTAAATGTAATTTTACGAGAGTGTATGTGATTGTTTACCTTGGAACCGGAAATGAGCGCAATTCCGACACTGAGCTTTCTTCTCTGTCCGCCCGAGAGCTTTTTCGCTGGTGTGTCGATTATCTCTTCCATGTGCAAGACCTTGATCATTTCGTTCACCTCTTTTGAAGCCCTATCAGGTCTACCTCCCTTTAGCTAAATTCAACAACCAGATCCGATGCATCACTAAACATTGCTGCTCTCAGCATTTATATATGGAAGCAACTTATGAATAACTGCGTAAAGCTTTTAAATAGGCGTCTATATCTTATATGAAGTTCAGTCCCGACAGGCAAAGGGTAGTGGTCGCTGACGCCTATCCCGTGATTCACTGCTAATTACGTGGCGGGTACGGTATAGATACGGGTATACCCACGGGTACGGGTCGGATCGGGTAGTAATTTTAAGTACGGGTCAAGTACGGGTACGGGTAACGGTCCTGTGTTACGGGTACGGGTCGGATAGCAAAAATGCTCTACCCGCAGACTTCTTCTGAGTATGTAATATTGAGCTTATTCACTTATTTACAGGTAGCCTGTCTCTTGAATGGCGAATTTTATAACGCTGAGACGATGTTAATACATTGTAACTTACAATGGCAAAGAAGAAAAGGTGTCCTCTAACAGTTAGGTTATCAAAGAGTATATTGTGCTGTGGACAATAGCCGAGATTTTGTCGGATCTTATCCATTTCCTGCGTTATATCGAAGCCGTTTACGTAGGCTGTGCCTGTCGACGGAGGTAGAAAACCTGCAAAGCCAACAAACTCTGGCTGGTCAGTCACACAAAAGATTTACGATACGTAAATTATTTATAGAAAATTATTGTACTTGACGTCCCTGTGCTGAGTGTGATTTCTCACGAATTAAACAAAGTGACTGAGAGACGCGGTATGAATAAGTAAGATATTTTTAAATTATTATTATTCATCCAATTTTCACCATAATTGTTGTATTATGGAAAACTAAAACGGCAGTGATGACGAATCAGGTGATGATGATGTCTTTGGAACGACCCTGGCGAGTGAAAAAGGAATTAAAAAGCGGAAGGACGAGAAAAGAAATAATAAGAACAGAAAAGACAAGAAGATTAGAAGAAAGAAGAAGAAAAAAAGAAAAAACTAAAAAAACTAGAAAAAGAAATTGAACAGGTATAAGAACAAAATGATGAACCAGAGAAACGAGAAAAACAGAAAAACAGCCAGAGTATACATATGAAGAGGATAAAGACCAGTCTTGTTGTCAAGACCTTAAGCCTCGAGACCAAGACCAAGACTTTGAACCTCGAGACCAAGACCAAGACCAAGACCTTGAACCTCGAGACCAAGACCAAGACCAAGACTTTGAACCTCGAGACCAAGACCAAGACCAAGACCTTGAACCTCAAGACCAAGACCGAGACCAAGACCCAAAAAATCACATTCAGCCCGATACTTTTTCCGTACAAAAAAATTGCCAAGTCGGACTACTCGCTATTTTAATGAAAACGTGAGTCTTTTATTTTATTCAGGCAAATTAACTTTAAATGCAGACTGCAGAGAATTCCGAATTCGTATTTACAAAAGTCCTTAATGCAAAATGTTATTCCAAATGCCTTTTGTATTTTATAAAAACCAATTCGCTCAGAATTGTCTGACCAAGACGTGCCTTGTGGGCCTCATAAAAATTCCACCATGTGAACAAAATACGTTCTACAAGTGCTGAAATCGCTGGCACACACAGTAGCTTTTCAAGCACTGGATGCAAATGTACAAATCGTGAGCCTCTTTGAAATCCTCCCATGGTTTATCAGACCGTCTGGCTTCAGAAAGAGTCTCGGCAGGGCTTCCAGACACAGCATAACTTAGTTGCTGCTGCCGATGGGTTTTTCTGACCAACAAGACTTGCATCCGTCCGTAGGTATTTATTGTAGGCTATGATGCAAACAGGCTTGATAAAAAGTTTTAATTCTTGAGTGTTGTTAAATGACTTCATATTGACAGCCGGTCTTGGTCTTGGTCTTGCGAGACCAAGACCAAGACTTTGAACCTCAAGACCAAGACCAAGACCTTGAGCCTCAAGACCAAGACCAAGACCAAGACCTTGAACGTCAAGACCAAGACCAAGACCAAGACTTTTAAAAACGAACTCGAGCGCACTCGAGACCGAGACCTTGGTCTCGAGGACAACAAGTCTGATAAAGACTACTAGGTAATAGTAATACCTGTTAACATGAGCATAACTGTTGTTTTTCCCGCTCCGTTGTGACCAAGTAGAGCGGTTATATTGCCTTCATACATGTCGATGTTAAGTTTGCTAACTGCTGGTTTCACTTTGGAACCGAAGTTCTACAGGAAAGAATTCGATATTAATTGACTGCATTCAATTCGCTTTAGTCCACTACATGCATGACCTCAAATGAAATCGGTATAGTCTACAGGTTAGTAGGCAAATTTGGAGGATCAAGGTTTACATAAACAATGAACTCATTTAGTTAAAATGAATTTTATGTAACGGGTTTAATTTAATTTGATTTCATACTAAATTTTATAGCGTTGATATAATGATGATCACGGCGTCAATCGATATAGGCTTTAAAGTCGTATAGTTATGTATAATGGCTGTAGTGCGTTTCATGCGAATATTAATTTCTTTATCGTAATACAGATGCTGCTCGATAATTCAGACGTGTTGGACATCAATGGTGATGTTTTTGCTTGTCGGCTAGAGGGACAGCCGGACATAGGCCTACATCGCCCGAGTACCTGCGCGGTTTCTGTACCGAGACCCATTCCTCTGCATCCGGACTGCAACTTAGATCACTTTAAAAGATCGATCTCCGCGTCAGGAGGATGAGGACGCGTTTCGGTGATCGCGCTTTCTTGGCCGCCGGTCCCAGATGCTGGAACAGTCTTCCACCCGCCATCAGACTGGCCGACTCTGTGAGCTCTTTCAAATCCAGGCTAAAAACCCACCTGTTTGTAAAGGCTTATCCTGCCCGCTAGAAGTTGTGAGGCGCCCTCGTAGCGGTATGGCCGCGTTACGGCGCCATGTAAATTGTCGTCGTCGTCGTCGTCATCATCATCATCATCATCATCATCATCATCATCATCATCATCATCATCATCATCATCATCATCATCATCATCATCATCATCATCATCATCATCATCATCATCTACCATCCGTGAGGGACCATTGTGTTGTCGCGTACACGGTCGCTACCGTTTGTCATCGCTCACACTAGCAAATAATTTTTTTTATTGTTCCTGGAACTCCAAACATCATGATTATCGTCTGTCAACTTTAGACAGCAATCCGTTGGCTGGAACCCACGTCTGCCGCTGGTGACTTATCTGTAGTTTTTCTATGCATCGTGGTTCTGTTGAGGCCTACTGACGAAATTACTGTTCTCGAATACATTTAACAGCATTTAGGTTAGCGTAGATTGGAGAACCTATTAATGGTTTTTTAGAAGGGTCGTTTAACAAATTTCAAATTAGAAATACACTCATCGATATTTTTGTCAGTCTAAAATTTTTTTAGACTCACAGCATTTTTTCCTAACACACTGTAACTTGTATTGCAACCTAGTGGTTTCATGAACAATAGTAACATTCATTGATTGATTGGCGGTCAAACCTTAGTCAATCCTCTAATCAGAATTCCAGCTTTAGCATTCTGCAGTGGAGCTTCAAAGTAGGGTCTTTTATCTTCCGGAACCAGCGTCATGAAATCCTCGTTCGTTGACGTTATCTTATCTCCTTTTCTACCCACCCAGTACTCCTTCTGCAGACGAACAAATGACGCATTTAGGTAAACTTCGATACTCTTGGTTCTTAGCAGTACTTATTCGAATCATTAAAACCTAGTTTTAAAATCACGTGTTACGGATTTTATGATGCATATGTTACATACGAAAGAAGCAGCCAACTGCACAAGCATATGTACCTATGAGTCAAACTGATCGAATACTAGCATAATAGCCGCTTTTGGCAGATCAAATGTAAGCTAAAGATATGCGACAATACAGTCACCAGATCTCACACTGTAGAAGACCCGTGTATGCCTTAACTCTCTCCCCTGTTCCCTTCCCTTCCCTCGCCTTCTCCTTCCTATTATTCCTTCTTCCTCTTTCTCCTGTCTTTTTTTCTCCCTCCCTCTCTGTCTCCGTCTCTCGTTTTCGCCCTATCGCTTTAACTCTTTCTTTCTCTCTCCTTCTTACTCTCTGTCGGTCTAATCCTCCTGTTTTCGCCCTGCCTGCTTTAGCCTACTCTCCTTATCTGTCATTCGCATACCTTAATAATACTCTCATTGCCGCTCTATGCATCTTCATATTATCATCTCTGCCTGTTTTCCTTACTACATGTATGTCTCTTACGCGCTTGCTATGTCACTTTCTGCGTATTGAGCAAAGTAGACCTTTCAAAACGACGTAGAATCTAACATGGTTCTCTGATGCCTCGGTGTATCGACAAATCGACCTAATTCTGTTTATAAATAAGAAGTCACCAATATACTGACCGAAAAGGGAAAATAGAACGGTTGCGGAGTTCCGAAGTCGCCGGGTATAACAGCATCCAAATACCAGGTAAGCATCGAGTAAATGAGTGTATCGACCAATAGCATGATCAGAATGTGAGCCATCGTGTGACCGTCTCCCGAAGACCAAATGTTGCTCCACTGTGCGCCAGTGCCTGGTCAAATTTAAACAGCAGCACCGTTTCTACAGCCAAATTTATGGCTCAAATTATCTTCGATCAGCTCTACGTGTCCTAGTGATCAGACACTTTTCACGGTAATTTATTTCGACACCTGAAAGCCTCTGTTTAGCCAAACTCTCTTTCAATTCCATTTGATAAATCTATTTCATTATTCTGCACTTTAGGGCCTATATTTTCAAGAATTCCTGCTTAATTCTGGTGAACTAATAAATGGAAATCATATCAATGGCATCAGCTACTAAGTCTTCCATTTTCTAGTGTACAGTAACTCAAAGTAGTTCAATCACGATTGTACTTCTATCTCCGACATTAAAACGTCTATAAAGCAGCTGCACATGAGAGCCAGAGGCAAAAGGGGAGCCTGTAGTAATGATTCTAGTAATTGTTCACAGCTTTGCATGCGTTACACTTCTATATTTAAACATCTGCTTTTCAGAGTTTCAAACTGAGGAGCAATTAAAGCCAGCAATCGTTGATTTGATACCAGCATATTATCAGTATGTAGTGTGGAATTTATGTGGCAAATTTACCCGCGTTTCTATAGCTACCGTACGGCTTCGACCCTGTTCTATTTTCAATGAATTGTTCGGGTGAGATCCTTGGCCACCCCTGCCCGTTTGAATGGGTACCATGCCATTTAAGGTCTTCGTGTACCGATAGTAGGGTGGTCCACATGCATATGGCAAAATTTCAAAATATCCAAACACTCTCTCCACAAGGCTGCCCTTATTTCACTATGTATGCAGAAGAACCATGCCAAGAGTCATTTTACACAACTGCCATCGACCACCAACAGCTCAAGGAGGATTACCTTGAGCTTCTTCGATTGTGACTCATCTTCATTGGGGATCTGTGAAGGCCGTCAAGTTCCGAGATCCAGGAGCAATGCACCATGCTCATTGGAAGGCGAAGGCCATCTATGCTCTGAAGATGGTACTCTACCGAGACCAGCTGACGCTGACGGCCCGAGAGAAAAGTAGACTGACAGAGTTTCCCTATTTGTAGCACTAGTGCATGGCCGTTTCTGGCATGAAGCTCCACTGGCATTGAATACTGCATGAAATGATGTCAAGATGCTTAGTCTGCTCAAAATGTATCCGAATCGCCTTGCTGCCGATGCCGCCTCCACAGCATTGTCAGTAATCTTTGGTACTTTTCTTAACACCTCATAGGACTGGCACCGTTCGACAGTTGGATTGACCCAAATGTCAAGAGGGCCATGGTTGCCAACATCTAGCTTGCAAAGACTCCATCGGCTCTGTGGAGGGTGAATGCCAACACATTCTGCCAACAGCCATTGACTTCTGGAGACCTTTGCGACCAAGCAAACTATGCACCTCTTCAAGTTGCTGAGCATCACAGGGAAGGAGGAGGCCAAGATTTTCATTTGAAAGGACCCAGAAGAATGGGAAGATGACGATTGACGAGTCCTACAAGAAGTTGAAAGCAAGAGTCCAAACCATAAAAGTGGTCAATGACAGCGCTGAATGTGACCTTGCGCTCATCCAGAAATACAATGAAATGGTCACAAAAGATGAAGATCAGAAGCAGTTCTTGCTCCAGTATGTCCAGCACCACCGCCAGCTGTACCACACCAAATCCAGAGCAGCCATGACAGTTTATGATCACTAAAAGAAAAACACTGTAAACTGTTGCTATGCATAGTTGCATACCCAGGTTGACTATATCCTTCAGACTTGACAAACATAAACTACATTTGACTAGTTTTTAAATGCTGCATTCGTTCTGCATTTATTCGTGTCAATGTCAATAGTGAATTTTACCTGAAAGTCTTCTTTCAAGACTAAAAATGCTTGTTATTGTTGACGTTTTTAGATACCAGTTAGCAGTTTTTCAATTGTTTTATTATAATTTACCTGCGGTTACTGAATGTAAAAAAAACATGGATGTAATTATTAAATTTTACTCGGTATTTGCTGTTTTTCGCTGTTTATTCAAAAATTGATAATTCATAGCGACCCCTAAATATTCTCAGATTAACTTCAAAATTTGTCACAAAATTCACAATATCATATTAAACAGGGCAGAATTGTGGAGAAACAAATTTCAAAATTTCATTTTTTGGACCACCCTAACCGACAGTGCTAGCGCGCTTTGTCAATGTCAAACTCTTTCTTCGTAGCGAATCTTAGAAGCAACGTATAATAGTATGGCAAAATGTTTTTGACGCCAACAGTGACTTACCGATGGCTTCGAGCTGAAATATCTTGATGCATCCAAAAGCCATGGCCAAGTTGAAGTCGAGCGATGCTCCTAGTTTCTCCGCAAGAGTCATATCGTCATACTTCAGAAAGTAATAAGGCACGTACAATAGGAAGAAAAGTACATTGCCGATCGCCGATCCGTAGCTAGCTGTGAACAAATATTTAAGGTATGAACGAACGAACACGAAATGAACGAGTGTGAAGAGTATCGAAGAATTCAAAGAGACTATGCAATCATTGCGGTCGTATGGCAAATGTTCTAAAAAAATCACTTCAGTACCGGTAATAGGATGCAATAAGTTTAAATGAATAGCCTTTGAGGCCAAATCTCTAATCAGCAACATCGAGGTTTCTTCTTCGTTGACTGCCTCAGAGTTGTTCTCTTCATATGAGACAGTGATGTCAGAGCCTGTGCAATCTTTTCTTTCACAGCGTACAGTTAAGACTCGACATCATCCACTCTCTCCGTGGTTCAACGCAGAGCGCAGGGCACTGCGACGGCAGGCTCGGCGGCTCGAGAGAGTGTACACGAGAACGCGCTTGGCTTCAGACCGGACAGCCTGGAGTCACTTCGTCCGCAAAATACATGCTTGCCGAGACAGAGAGCGAGAGTACTGGGAGGCCATTATTACCAACCAAACAAGGGAACCTAAGGAGCTCTGGACCACGTTCAATGGCCTCCTGGCCTATCTCTCCAAGTTTCCAACTGCAGTCTTCTGCGTCTCTTACGTTTGAAGCATTCTTGGAGCGCCTAACTGCCAAGATCGCCTCTATTCGTTCGGCTACTTCTACTCCTCCCTCACCTGAGTTCTTCAATACTGATGCTGGTTTATCTTTTCCTAAGGAGATCACCAGTCTGGAGCTACGATGTCTCATCCGCAAAGACGTACGAGCTGGATCCGATAATGTATAAATGTTCGCTATCTCTACAAACACGTTCCTCTCTCTCTGTCTCTATCTCTGTCTATCTGTCTCTGTCTCTATCTGTCTCTGTCTCTATCTGTCTCTGTCTGTCTCTGTCTGTCTGTCTGTTTCGCATGTATTACATTGTTACTTCTAATACTTCTAAGCGCCCCTGTAAGCCACCTCCTGCTATTTTTATTCTTTAAGCGGGATCGAGGAAGGGAGTGGGGACGCATAGCAATGGTCCCGGGACGCATAGCATGCTAGGGCTTGAGTTCTGGGACGCGCGGGAAACAGAGGACGCATAGCAACGGGCAAAGCGGAAGAGAGTGCAGCCTTAGCAACGTCTGCGCGGGAGTCCCGTGACGCGCGGGAAAAAAGGGACGCGTAGCAACGCCAAGAAGGGGACCCTTAGCAACGCTACAATATTCTAAAGTATGTCCCGGTATCTTCCTACATGCATGATATCCTGCATTGGCTTCCAGCCTCAGAGAGCATCCTCTGTAAGATAGCAGCGCTTGTCTGGCGGTGTCTCACTGGTAGCGCTCCATCTTCCTTATCTGAACTCTGTCACCCGATTTCAGGCTTAGCCTCCCGCCGAGCCTTGCACTCTGCGATTAGTGGGAGCTTCTGGTCCCTCGGACCCGCTCTGCGGTCAGACAACGTCGTTCTTTCTCGATTGTTGGCCCGTTGACCTGAAATCGGCTCCCGCTTACCCTTCGCTCAATCCCGGAACAACTCACTTGCCTTCTACCATCGGCTTAAGTCTTCTCTCTTTAGAAGTAGCTCGGCTGGGAGCGCCTCTGAGTAATAATTTACCTATAAATGTACCTATAAATTTTTGGAGTGAATGAATATGTGGAGTCTATTCTGTGGAAGGCCCTGTTTCAGAATAATAGGCCTTTTAAAATAATCTCTTAGAAACTTACACTGTTTCCCTCTTATGCAGTCAAGTTTGCTAGAATCCAAGAATAGGTCAACAGCATGAAGACTGCATCTTCAGAAGGGTTCCACGACAATAATATTCGTCTACAGACTTTTCGTCTACGACACATCGTCTACAGACATTTGGCCGACCGACATTTCCCCCACTCTGTTGAACACTGATTCGTACATTTTTGCTCTTATACGGTTGCCCTATCCTTGTCCTCTTTTTCATTTCGTCAGCTCACTTTCAATCAATCAATCAATCAATCACTTTTAATTGATCTCAGAAATTTGTAAAACGTCGAATTTATACAGTGCAAAACTGGCTTGGATCTAAATATCAAATCTCGTGTGATCTACCTTTACCTCGCCTCCATTTGCCGTGCACGTACGTGAGGCTGACTGCGCATATATCCTTACCTTTGGATACAAGAGTTGTCATAGCGAAGGAGAAGGTGATGATGGATAGAGAGTAGAGTAGAAGGAAGACGAATGTGACGGTGGCTGAACTGTTGGCAATCACTGGTCCGTTGCTTGAGATCGGAGCGTGGAGCATAACCGTCAAGCCGATCACAGAGGTGAGCATGAGAAGAAGGTACTTGACGAGCCACGAAGACCAGGACAGCCACGTACGCATCCCCATCAGCTTCATCAACTCCTGCAGGGTGTTCACAAACGATCACACATTTAAATGACAATTGTATCGGAACATTTTTACAATGCACATTTTGAGAACTCACAAAATGATCTCGGAAGCAGTTGTGTTATCAGATAATCAGCATCTTTTAAATTCAGTGACCGAAATAATTACATTTAGAATAAATTTTACATAAAGAACATTTATAGTCGCAAAGGCAACTAACGATGACGACGATGACATAAGATATTACAACATAGGATATAATGCGCTTCTTCCTATCAAATGCTTGTAGAATTTAAACAAATTGTGTGAAAATTAACGAGAAATCTCATTCCAAAAGCCAATATCCGTTAATGTTCTATCTATGTCAAATTGAGTAAGTACTATGAAAGTACTGAACGAGCTCTAAAAAGCTACAAGATCTCGTTTGATCTCTCTGTGTTGAGCTTATCTTAGTTGTAATATGGTTATGAGGTATTCGACTATGATTTACTGATTGCATACGGATTAAACTAAAAATGAACTTTATAGTATAGCTATATATCTAGGATAATCATACTTTCGTCAAACAGATAGTTATTTATGCCAACAAGTACCTGACACTAGGTATCGCTGGTACTGACACTGCTGTTATTAAAACAACTAGGCCTAACTAATGTTATTATAATTATTATATTTATTGCTATTATTATTATTATTATTACTACTACTACTACTATTACTACTACTACTACTACTACTACTACTACTACTACTACTACTACTACTACTACTACTACTACTACTACTACTACTACTACTACTACTACTACTACTACTACTACTACTTCTACTATTGTTATTGTAATTATTATATTTAATTGCTGCTATTATTATTTCCCTGCCATTCTTCCTTCGATTATAGTTCTTGGATAGAATCTCTCCTCAGTATGTGACCCATCCATAATGGGCCCTAGACTATATAATGGATAGGAACTGGTGAAGTAGAAATAACGCTACTTTTCGGTTTGTTTACCGTCCTTCATCACCCAATCCAACACATCACTCGAAGTCTTCCCCTCATCCTTTTCTTTTCCATTCATAGTTCTTAGGAGAGAATCTCCCTCATTATGTGGCCCATCCATAATAGGACTAAACTATATAATGGATAAAAACTGGTGAAGTAAGTAGAAATAACACAACTTTTCTGTTTCGTTAATGCTTGCCTCCTTTTAACACTTTAAGCTGCTTTGGTTTAGCTTCTTCTTCAGCTCAATGACACGTGACCGTCCTTCATCATCGTCGTAATCGTAATCGTAATTGTAATCTCTAAACTTCTAAAGCGCCACTCGAAAGTCAATCGCAGGGCACTAACCTATGTCAAACCTACTAACCTAAGTCAAATCATAGGGTTTCTTCAAAGAGTAGTCCAAAGAAGGTCTAAGTCTTTAAGTGTTAAATATATGACCATTTTTCTTAAATCTACGCCAGAGTATAGAGTAAGATTATAGATCTGTGGCTTTAATTATCACATAGATGTGGCCATAGTTGACCATGACATTTGTACGCAAGTGGTTGTACCTTGAACTTGTTTTCTTTCTCGAGCACAATTTCTCGACAGATTAATGTTGCAAAACTGATGAAGCTGGAGAGAATGAAAAAAGGAAAGGCACTTCCAGCATTAGCAACCATTTCATCTTCGTAGTATGGAGGATATGGATATCGCTTCAGCTGAGTCGTTACGTTGGTCTTCGTTGGGTCGAAACTCTTGTTCACTTCGGCAATTAGACTCAGATCAACGGCCTTCTGAATCGTCAGAAAACCCTTCTCTTCATACCCTACAACGAATGTACCACCTCCAATTACCATAATCTGTACACGTTGCTGATGTTTCTGTCACTGATATAACCACCACTACCACCGATGCAACAATTACCATACTAGCACAACTACTTCTTCTAAATCTGCTATAGTAATATTAATATTACTATTAATATTATTAATATTATTAATATTATTAATATTATTATTATTATTATTATTATTATTATTATTATTATTATTATTATTATTATTATTATTATTATTATTATTATTATTATTATTATTATTATTATTATTATTATTATTATTATTATTATTACTCGTATTCGTGTTAGTATTAGTATTAGTTGTATTATCCCTGGTAGATTTTATTCCTCCTGTGACGGAAAAATAATTGTACGGAAAAATGGACATATCGAGCCGTTACGATTCCTCCGCGTCAGGCAAATTATTGTTGTTGCTAGTGTTGTTATTATTATTAGTGTTAGTGTCAATGTTATTATTATTACTGGTTTTTTCTACTGCTGCTGCTAAAGTGCCACTATGTTTTATTACTATGGTCAATGTTTTATTACTCTTGTTATTATTATTATTATTATTATCATTATTATTATTATTATTATTATTATTATTATTATTATTATTTTTTTATTTTTTTTATTTTTGGAAATTTGTACATATATAATATGTTATATATAAATGGCGCAGATACGTTGTTGTTGTTGTTGTTGTTATTATTATTATTATTATTATTATTATTATTATTATTATCATTATTATTATTATTATTATTATTATTATTATTATTATTATTATTATTATTATTATTATTATTATTATTATTATTATTATTATTATTATTATTATTATTATTATTATTATTATTACTATTATTATTATTATTATTATTAGTATTAGTATTATTATTATTATTATTCTTGTTGTTGTTGTTCTTCTTGTTGTTTTTGTTACTATTATTATTGTGCATTCGTCTTTTTTGTAATTTTATTATTTATATAAGTAATGGAGCCTAAATTTTAATAGGCTATCTAGCGATCATGGTTCTGCTGAGTTCCCTTAAATTAGTTTTTTTTATTTCTCTGTATATGTCAATAACAGAAAAACAGAAAAAAGATTGATAATTAGTTATCATGTACAAATGCAAGCACCTGCCAATCCATCATTCCTCGGTCCGTTCGTATCTAAGTCAGGGAACATGGCGTTTGTTATCCACCCCCTTTTGTCTGCTCGCAGACGGATTTTGTAGATGATCTTCGGAGGAAGACTTTCCGAGTCGCTCGGAACGATGAAGACGATTGCGCCAAAAACGTCTTCGTCCTTCGTCACATATTCTTCTAGCGCAGCTTCAGTTGCAAAGCCGAGATCTGCGATAAAGCAAGATAAAGTGAACTTTTTGTGACGAAATTGTTGCCAGCATTTCCATGGACATTAGATGGGATCCATATGGAATCTACATGGGTCCCATAGATGCATACGGGTCCTATAGGGGCTCCATTGGCCATGCTGGCCGTGATAAGAAAAACACTCTTCAGAAGTATGACACGGATGTAATGGCTGAGGACAGAAGACATTAATTCATCTTATGAGCAATAAGTATTAACAATCAATGTGGCCTGAAAGCCAGGTTATAGTTATAATCCAGTTACACGTGAGTAGCATTTTATAAAACTCTGTAGCAGTATATTTATTGGCTTTAGGGAATGAAGTAAGTCGGGAATAAGTGGGACCATGCATTTCGCAATACCGCACATGTAAATATTTGGCCATATCATGCACTGTCATTGGATAACATACAATGTCATTGGATACCATATCCTTCACTGTCATTGGATACCATACAATGTCATTGGATACCATATCGTATCCTATCATTGGATACCATACTACGTCATTCGATACCATACCATACACTGTCATTGAATACCATACAATGACATTCGCTACCATACCATACACTGTTTTGGAATGCCATTCAATGCCATTCGCTACCATACCATACACCTCACTTTACCATACCATATCCTTCACTGTCATTGGATACCATACAATGTCATTGGATACCATATCGTATCCTATCATTGGATACCAGACTAAGTCATTCGATACCATACCATACACTGTCATTGGATACCATACTGAACTACGCTGCACTATAATACTGTATCGTATCTACACTGCCATTATATATTTTTTAATCAAATCTTGTTCAGTGAAGCTAATGGAATGTTAATTCCAGATATTTCGCAACGCCGCACATGTCAAAAGGTCAACACTGGCACATTCGCCGGTAGCGCTTAGTCAAAGCAATCGTTAAGAGCCAGGCTGTTGTTCATTAACTCATTCACTAAGAGCATTTATATGGCGCCTCTACCACATAACTAGTCAGAGGCGCTCCCAGCTCGACCCCGGCAAAAAGAACAGCTGTCAAGCGTTTGTAGAAAGTGCATGCATAATCCAAAGCTAAGACATCGTGCAGATCTAAAGTAGTCTGTTGCAGGTGGATGGTCAAACCACCGAAGAAGAGCGATGCACAATCGTCAAGACGTATGCAAGAGGAACAATTAATTCACCCCGAGCAGAGGAACGAAGATTTCTACGTGCTATTTGGCGAGTGTAGGACATTATCCCCCCGGACATTATCCCCCCGGACATTATCCCCCCGGACATTATCCCCCCGGACAGAATCCCCCCGGGGTAGGACATAATCTCCCCGGCTAGGAAATAATAACCTATACTTCACACATATATATCATACATGCATATATACACACATGCATAATATACATCTATACATATATAGCTACATATATACATGCATATATACATACATATATACATACATATATATACACACACATATATACATACTTATATACATACATGCATAATATACATATATACATATATGCCTACATATATACATATATACATGCATATATACATACATATATACATACATACATATATACATACATATATACACACATACATATATACATACTTATATACATATATACATACATATCTTCTTCTTTGCTTCTCTTCCGTCAGGCCGAGGCCGACGATGAGTCCTTAACTTGACGTCTCCAGGTTTCTCTGTTCCTGATTTTTTCTATTGCCTCTTTCATATTCATGTTTAATTTATACATACATATATACATACATAAATACATACATACGTGAACACATAAATACATACATACACTCATACATACATAGAACCATCCATCCATACATAAATACATACATGCATGCATACATACATACATAAATGCATACGTGCATGCATGCATGCATACATACATACATTAATACATATACACATACATGCATACATGCGTACATACATCCATACATAAATACATACATGCATACATACATACAAGCATACATACATGACGCACACGGGATTACAAGGAAATAGGCTTTTTACACAGAGGGGGATTTTGTCCGGGGGGGATAATGTCCTAGCTAAAATCGGGGGGATTCTGTCCGGAGGGGATAATGTCCGGGGAATAATGTCCGGGGGGATAATGTCCGTTCCCCCTGTTTGGCAGCTGGTTATTTTAAAGAATATACTTACTTACTTACTTACCTAAACCGGAACTGGGGCAGCACAGCTCGCGTAAATATCCCGGTGCATTTTTCAATTGACAACGTTATTATGTGTAAGTTTAACAAACGGTTCATGAAAACGACGTACCTTTAGGAATCTTAACGCCCATGAGGGTCGCCGTTCTATTCACAATTCTCTCCACGAGGCGTGAGTTGGGAGCGTAGGCGAGGATCAATTTCTCGGGTGGAATTCGCTGGTTGTGGGTCAAGTTCGGAGTAACGAAGAAGCTGCTGTAGATTGTTGCCTGTGATCTAAAGTGGACTGGGGTTGAGTCTCTCAACACGACAAACATTGCAGCAAAAATGGTCGGAAATAATACGATTGAGACAGTACTTTTGAAATCCTTCTGGAGCAACCAGTTCTTCCAAAGCAGCAAACAGAACTGTCTCCAGTTCCTGTAACACCATTCACTATAATTACTTAGCACTTGACACCCTATAACTTCAACATATATCATAGCACCATATCATCTGATTTAGGCGCCAACGTCATCAACACCGTTGAAAAACATCATCACATAACGATCTGTACATTACGGCATTAGCTTCAGGTGATCTAAGGCATTCCCTGGGGGCAGCAGTAAAACAAGTGGGCGCCAAACAACCTTCCAAGACGTCGTGTATTCAATAAGATCTTGATAATGTGTACCGTCACATTTCAATGCTTTAATGTGACTTACTACGGTTCGTCAGCCAATAACTCAAAAATATCCGCAGTCCATTAATAATAGGTTATTGCAATACTGCAAATTCTTACTGCCAGTAATTGGTTGAACTTCTGACAAAATTTCTGGTATAAATAAATTATACCAGTCGCTTTTAATAGATCAGCAGGTGTAGAGCAAAGAGATATTCTCAATTTGGCCGAGTTGGTATTCTTTATATCTATGTTAATTCTTGTTGGTTGTCAATGACGACGAAGCAGACGCATTGGCATGCACGTAGTAAAATCTTTATTTCAAATTTGCAGTTAATAATTTCAAAAAGCTATAACAGCGATTTCATACCAAGGCTGTCTACAGATAATACAAATGCGCAATATAAACTACGAGCCTTTGCCCATTTCTTCACCCTAAATTCGTTTTCGCATTAGCTAATTATCACAAATGAGGGAATGGCAGTTATCTCTGTAGTGAAATTAAAAGTGCTTTCGATTTCATGACTACGACTTTAAAAAACTGCAGCCGAAGATTCCGTTATTGATAAGGTCATAATTAATTACGCTAAAAAGCAATAACTTGACGATACAACTAGTTGTTGTAGGCCTATACGTGCTGATGTGTACACAGATGCGATATCCCTACCATGCATGCATTTATACTTTCTGCGGAATTGTCATGACCAGTCTAATGCCAAGCGTCTGTGGACTGCATGTAACAAGACTTCTGGAAATATATTGTGTGAAATTTAGTGTAGTTGTTTGTGCCATCTGATTTTTAATTAGCGGCCATAAAATAATGAATTTGTGAATGGTTTTCGTAAGCAAATAGAGATTCATACAGAATCGATGAATGAGTGAAGCTGCCAAACCTAACGGAAGATATATATATATATAGTACAGCGGCATAGCCCCGATATATGAAGTGATTGTGCATTTTGTGATACAAGCATGAAATTTGGCACAGACATCATACATAGTAGTACTAAGAGATATAGATATTGGGCCACGCTGAAATATAATTTTTTTGGCGGGAAAAAATGGCGGGAAAAAATAAAATATGAATTTTTCATAATTTTTGGAAAAGTGGTCTGCAAATAAGATTTAGGACCGTTTTGCTTAATTGGTTTTCAATGTAGATTTTGGTTTCCATTTGGATTTTTAATAAATTACTCGATTTTTATTTATATTGTTAAAATATTACAGTTTAAATTACTATTGTTGTTGCAGCACAACTAATAATGTCTATACGGGTCAATATATGGCTGAACTCCAAAAAAATTGATATAATAGGTTTCTCAGTAGATTTTGTTACCATTTGGTATGCTTATTAGCATCGCAAAAGTCTACTCTATTCTGACCATTCGAAAAGGGTCAATTTCAAGATGGCGTCCAAGATGGCTGCCGGGAGCTAAAATTGTCTATATCTCAAGCACTATTCAACCTAGAAAGGTGGTGTTGGTGTCTAACCGTAGGGTTTATTGCTCAGTGTTCAGTTAAAATAACTTTAATCACTTTCTGTATCATTTCAAGATGGCGTCCAAGATGGCTGCCGGTAGTTAAAATTGTCTATATCTCAAGCACTATTCAACTTAGAAAGGTGGTTTTGGTGTCTAACCATAAGGTTTATTGCTCAGTGTTCAGTTGAAATAACTTTAATCACTTTCTGTATATTCAAGATGGCGTCCAAGATGGTTGCCGGGAGCTAAAATTGTCTCTATCTCAAGCACTATTCAACCTGGAAAGGTGGGTTTTGTGTCTAACCATAAGGTTTAATGCTCAGTGTTCAGTTGAAATACCGTTACTTAATATATCATTTACTGACAAATCCAATGGTCATACAGTTTACAGCTACATGTATAGTTTACACATGCAATTAGTCACTACTCATCGTCATCATCCGACTCCTCTGGAAGGAACTTTTTATGTGGATTGTCCATTTTTTAACTTGGCACTGTCCACAGGCAGGTAGTCCATTTCTTCTACGGCCTTTAAAAATGGCAAGGTTCAAATAAAAAATGAAGTTAAAATCAACGTTTCAAACTTTCAAGGTTCAAATCAAATTTTTTTGTTTTTTTCTTTTCAAAATTTTCTCTAATATGTTTCTTAGGAATCAAGGTTACATTTGAAACAGTTGAAATAGAATGTATGTATTCATCTACGGATCTCTGCGTGTTGAACAGTCACCTTCACAGACACATAAAACAGTATGTTGAAGTGAGAGCTTCCTGCAAGAGCATCTTTTTACACAATCCTTCTTGCACTTGCAGGACACCAACTCTTTGCAGGTCGTGGATGCTTCCTGCAGAGTTGTCCAGTTAGGCTCATATGTGTTATCATCAGCCTTTGTCCAACCCCTTGTGATTGGAGATGGCAACTCTGGATTTGGTAGCAGAATCTGCCCCCACACGAGGCTTCTTTGGCAAGTGCCCCTTGATGTGTTGCTCCAAAGCTGCCTTCGTTGGTGGGATTAACTGAAAACATTGCATTTCCTGGCAAACAACTTTTTCCGTGCTTTGTTGATGTCCGAGTCTGTGCTTGTGCGGTCATACATAGGTATCACAAACCTTTCGAAGGAATGGATGACATCAACTAGTATTGCAGATGCTGCACATGATACTTTAAGCAAGGCACTTGTCAGATCTGGATAAGCAGTCCAAATGGGCCAAGCGGTTTTCTTACCATGTCCAGACAAACTGGACACAGTGTCACAGCCTGTTAATGCGTGAAATATTGGCAATGCTTCTGCCCTCTCTGGTCCAAGACCAGGATCAATTTCATGAGCTGCTAAGTACCAGAAATTCCTTCCAACTTCAAAAGTGAGCCATATTTTATCCTCCGGTGCCAGTGTTTGTGCAACAGAAACGGCTAGTACCTTTGCACGTTCAATTCTTGCAGTGCTTTTTAAGGACTCCGCTTTATAAGTGTCCCATACTATATCCACGCGTGTAGCACTCGGGAGCTTTCCATTGATAAAAGGAATGAAAATGTGTCTGGCATACTCATCGAAGTTCTTGAATGCAGCTGGTTTAAACATGTGTACAATAACAGCACCGTCAAGAATTATATTGATCGCAACAGGAGCATCCAGCTGGGCATGCGATAGATTTTCGAAGCACGCTCTAGAAGAAATTGACTACTATGTACTTCTGCCAAGCACGCTCTAGAAGAAATGGACCACTAATTACTACTGCCTGTGGAGAGTGCCAAGTTAAAAAAAATGGACAATCCACATAAAAAGTTCCTTCCAGAGGAGTCGGATGATGACGATGAGTAGTGACTAATTGCATGTGTAAACTATACATGTAGCTGTAAACTGTATGACCATTGGATTTGTCAGTAAATGATATATTAAGTAACAGTAGTTCAACTGAACACTGAGCAATAAACCTTACGGTTAGACACCAAACCCACCTTTCTAGGTTGAATAGTGCTTGAGATAGAGACAATTTTAGCTCCCGGCAGCCATCTTGGACGCCATCTTGAATATACAGAAAGTGATTAAAGTTATTTCAACTGAACACTGAGCAATAAACCTTATGGTTAGACACCAAAACCACCTTTCTAAGTTGAATAGTGCTTGAGATATAGACAATTTTAGCTCCCGGCAGCCATCTTGGACGCCATCTTGAATATACAGAAAGTGATTAAAGTTATTTCAACTGAACACTGAGCAATAAACCTTATGGTTAGACACCAAAACCACCTTTCTAAGTTGAATAGTGCTTGAGATATAGACAATTTTAACTACCGGCAGCCATCTTGGACGCCATCTTGAAATGATACAGAAAGTGATTAAAGTTAGTTTAACTGAACACTGAGCAATAAACCCTACGGTTAGACACCAACACCACCTTTCTAGGTTGAATAGTGCTTGAGATATAGACAATTTTAGCTCCCGGCAGCCATCTTGGACGCCATCTTGAAATTGACCCTTTTCGAATGGTCAGAATAGAGTAGACTTTTGCGATGCTAATAAGCATACCAAATGGTAACAAAATCTACTGAGAAACCTTTTATATCAATTTTTTGGAGTTCAGCCATATATTGACCCGTATAGACATTATTAGTTGTGCTGCAACAACAATAGTAATTTAAACTGTAATATTTTAACAATATAAATAAAAATCGAGTAATTTATTAAAAATCCAAATGGAAACCAAAATCTACATTGAAAACTAATTAAGCAAAACGGTCCTAAATCTTATTTGCAGACCACTTTCCCAAAAATTATGAAAAATTCATATTTTATTTTTTCCCGCCATTTTTTCCCGCCAAAGAAATAATATTTCAGCGTGGCCCAATATCTATATCTCTTAGTACTACTATGTATGATGTCTGTGTCAAATTTTATGCTTGTATCACAAAATGCACAATTGATTTGCTATGCCGCTGTACTAATATATATATATATATATATATATATATATATATATATATATATATATATATATATATATATTAGGGTGTTCCTTATTTTTCAACTTTGGAATTCTCAAAGTCTCACCCCCTAAACTTGTTCCTATGGACAAATAAATAACTTGTACAAAATTTTAGTCAATTTGGTTAACATTTAGAGGTAACTCAACAAAGTTGAATTTCCTGAGGTATGCGTGTCTTTGGTCTCCAACAGTGAATGCTGTACATAATGCACAAACTACACACAGGAGTGAAATCATAGATTCAGATTTCTTCTTGTTTTCACCTAGTTATTTCTTTATATTGTACTTATCTGTTTATATTTGTTTCGATAATAATAATAATAGTAATAATAATAATAATTATAATAATAATAATTAATAGAGATTCGAGTGCCATAGTTAGTTTGTAGTGAAATGCAGAAAGCCAATGAAGCTGAGTTCGTCAACAACCTTGAACACCTGTTTGACATTGCTCACTTGAATGCTCTTAGCTTAATTACAATCCAAGTAGATAAAGACTTTCAGATTGCCCAAGGTTGCCCAAGTCGCCGTGGCTGTATCATCTTTATCGACAGTGCGATTGCTGCAAAGGAACAGCCAGAAGCAAAACGAACCCAGGCAGCAATGAAGAGAAAGCTGCGGGCTAATCAACATCAGGTACGGGCTATTTAGCATGTGAGAGTCAATTTCTAGTAGTGATGACCAAGGCAAAGTAAATTCCAGCACAAGCAGCAATGCAGAAGAAGATTGAGGAACTGTTGGTGGAATCGGAGCTCCTGAGTTAATATTATGACACCCAACTTAGCTGCTGTTCTCGATTGAACCAAACTGAGCGACAGAAAGGCAACATTTGTATTAGCAACAGTTGCTCAAAGTCTTGGTCATCATGTCCAGGAGTTAAATATCAACCAGTCGTCAATCCACAGAGCTAGAGAACACTATCGAGCTGAAATTGATTCACAGCTTAAAGAACAATTTCAAGCATATGTCTCTCTCGAGGTCCACTGGGATGGCAAACTCCTGAGACCTGATTGGAAAGTAACTTGTAAATCGATAGCAAGTAATAGTTTCTGGAGCTGGAGTGAACCAATTGCTTAATTGGTGTTTCCAAATTGACTTCCAGTACTGGTGAAGCTCAGGCCTCAGCTGTAGCCTGCTTGATAGAAAGTTGGGCCTTGTCGATTGCACTGATTTCATGTGTTGTGATACCACTTCGAGAATATATCGAGCTTGTGATAATTTGTTGTGAGGGTGTGTCACCACGCGGAATATCATTTATGGCTCCTGGAGGCATACATCATGCCAGATGGATGTCAAAGGCATTGTCCTCTTTAAAGATATGGATGTTCCATGGCCAGTTTAAACTTGCCACTGAAGAAAAGAAGGGACTCTGGAACCGGAACATGTGCATCTTCATTTTTCACATCTGTGTCAAGGTCTGGTTCATGGCTTTAAATCCAGTTGCACCTTCGAATCATGATCTCCACTTCCTTCAGCTCTTGGACCAGTACGAAACAGTGAACAGATCCATTGCCAATGCCGTGCAAAAGAAATTTGCTGATCACCTTTGGTATCTTGGTGAAGAACTCATTGGCTTTGCCGTTTTGATGCGACAGTATACTTGTTGAATCCAAACGAGCAATGGTAAAGGGAAATAATGAGAAGAAAGGTATAGAATAGACTGCAAAACGTGTAAATATTGAAATGAGGAAATGCCCAAACATGCGAATTGAGGACTTCATGAGAGAAAATACGATGCATTTCTTCTGCCGACTTGGCATTCTGCATGGCTGGATTCCTGAATTGTGACCCGGAATCATGGCCACAGCGAGACGATTATAAGGATGCCATCAAGACTGTTGAACAGCTAAGAGTAGTCAATGACAACGCTGAAGGAGGTGTTCCCCTCATTCAAGAGTACAACAGTATTATTATGAAGAAAGAAAATCAGAATCAGCATTTACTTCGATTCGTCCAGGAACACCGTTGGCGGTTTCCAACTTGCAAAAATGACTTGTTTACTGCCACCTCGTTGCCAGGAAATTCACAGACAATTAGATAATAGGCACTCAGACTCAATTCAAGCTTCCTATACTCTCTACAGACAATGACTGTTAATTTTTACCTGCGTGAAGCTTGCAAAAATAATATTTCTAATTTGCGTCGAAAATGCATGATTTTGCAGAAATTAATTAAACTAAAGATCCCTTGAGTGACCTCTAAACATTTAAATATTCGCCTAAAATTTTACAGCAGTTGTTTTTACACCAATTGGAATCAATCTGGGGGGTGAGAATATAAGAAATCAAACATTTATTTTTTTCTGTACTGCTAAGGAACACCCTAATATATATATATGAACTTATGAAGGCGATGGAAGATATGCAACAGAAAGAGGACATTTTCGCAACTGATATTCTAAATGTTCTAAATAGAAAAGATAAAATGTAGCGGTTTCCGATTGCACATGCTGATTCTATTTTGCAAGGAATAGGTGTGTTACACCTAAGCAAGTTGACAGAGATCCAGGAAACTATAAGTAAATCAATTGAACAACTGAAAGTGTTTGGACAATAAGAAATGAAGAAAAGCTACTAACAATGCACACACAGACAACCCGAAACAGAAGTTGGAGAAAGAGGTAGCAACAAATAAAGCACTTCTGACTAACGACTGTAGTTCCTAAGGTAAGACTGAGCATGGCCATCAAGCGAATTGCGCATAAAGATCAGAATCTTTAACTGAATACAATGCTGGATGGGGAGCCAGCGCAAGATATCCTGCATAAAGGAAGCTATACGGCAAAATCTGGGGACACCTTCTATATGAAGATTAAATGCAGATGAGGACACCTCCAATAAGCTGAAGACAAGAGGCTTCGACAGGAACTGGACGGAAAAAATCGATCTAAGCAGTTTCATTTACCATGGATGATGTTTCTGATCTAGTCTGTTTTAAAGGTAACGGTACTCCAGACGCTTCTCAAAACGTTTGAACCTGCGCTATGCACGAGCACAATAGTTGGCCTTGCGCTGAAGGTGAACTGAATGACTAGTCGACTGAATGACTGACTGGGTGATTGATTTGCAGTTTGATTCATTTATTGACTCTTCGATTTAATGATGCTTTAATATTGACCTCCCTGTTTGTCTCTTTCTAACTGCCTGCCCATCTCTCTGCTTTCTTCTTCCTAATTTGTACTTCCTCTTTGTCTATCTCCGTCTATCCAGATGTCGGTCTATGAATCTGTGTGTGTATTTCTCTGTCTGCCTGTGCGATGTAGGTTGAGCGAGGTGAAGCATATCAGGAGTAAAACCCTAAGAATACCATAACCTTATCAAAACAAAGTTAACAGTTTAACAATGTTAACGTAATAAATGCATACGAATGTCTTCCATGTGTCTGTGTAGTTTCACTTGGTTCGGCCATTGCAGTAAAAACAACTTTCTCAGATTATCCAGAATCCAGAATCTATTAGGAGTCTAAGCGACTATACGCATAATAGATATTCGTGTAACGTCGCAAAAAAACATTGAAATCATTGCTATTACAAATCTTACCGAATTAAATGCGAATGCAATGATAATCAGCATTGTCAACGCCAAGATATAAGCAGCAAAGTTGAATCCTTTCAATTTAGCTGCACCGTTTTAAACCCAGTATGCGAACTGAATATTAATGTTTTTGTATTGTCTATGACGTCATGATGTCATTAAGAAATTGCACCATTGCTACCTTCATTGTTCATTACAAAGTTTGATCACTGCAATTCCTTCTTTCTCTCAACCTTGAAACCACCCAAATCAAACGTCTGCAACTTATGGAAAACTCACTACACAGGGCTGTCATTAGAACGCCCAAACATCACCACATCATTCCCATCCTGAAATCACTCCATTGGCTAAACATTTGGTATCTAGAGTTCTCTATAACCCCTTACTGAGAGTAGACTCACTATAGTAAACCCAACTTAATAGGCCATGCACTCCATATCGCAAAATTTCGTTTTTGCCCCAATGAACGAACAGTTAATCTCAACATCCCCGCACCTAACAAATAGCTTACTATGTACCAATTTGCGTTCTTTGTTGGCATGCCTGAAAAATAAACAACAGTTGATTGATTGAGTGATTAGACTCCGGCGCGATAGAAGTTACAAAGTAGAAACAATAATAGTGAGAAGAACCGAAGGGAGTTTTCTTTCTTTCCTCAAGCAAAATAACCGGAAGGACACAGTTCGCGTCGCAACGATGTCTGTTCACAACACGTCAGAGTGGTTTTCTTTGCGAAACATGACCGATGTGACATTAAATTCCTTCCATTTGCTATAAAGGCTTAAATTAAGGGCGTGGGGGTCTACTTCGCGTCGCCACGATGTGTATTCACAACACGTTATAGAGACATTCACAAAGTAATTTAAATAAAAAACCTATAAGGATGAAATTATGGATTTTCAGCGCTATAGTTGTTTATCTTCTTAAGCTCATGCAGTTGCACAATGTAAAAACCAGAACAAAAGCTAACGCGTTCAAGAAAAGTAGAATTTGACGAGATGTCTTATTCTTAGCAAAGTCCACAGCATTTCTTCTCCTTGGAGATTTCTCGCGGCCCTCGCTGCATGCGGGCAAATCCGATGAACAGCTGCTCCAGAGTCGTCTGTCCCACCGAATAATCCTCGATCTGGTACGCCACCTTCGCCCTCTCCATGATCCCAAAAGTTTCAGACCATTTAATAACTAGCGTTTTGACCTGGTAGTTAAGAAGGTTCTCGTGGTGGTCCTTGAGGACGCTCTTTGGAAACGTACGGTTGACGAAAGTCTTCAGTTTCTCAATCCGTTCCTGTAGTTCCTCGAGTTTTTCGGTAGCGGGTGAGCGCTGGAGCTTGATGATGAGCGTGTATTCGTTGCTGAACTTATCCCTGAGGTGCTGGAGGCTCCCGAGGCAAAGGAAGCGACCGTTGACGAGGATTCCCATCCGAGTACAAATGGCTTCGCATTCTTCCATGCTTGGAAAAGAAGAGAAATCATGTCACTGCAACGACTTGTTGTGTCGAACTGCATCTATGTAACACTGCATGTATGAAATTGCTAATGTCATGGTGTTAGCTACTCCAGCGAGGTCCTTTAGAGGCGTTGTATAAATGGACAGATATCTACATATGTTTCTTCAGTTTCGCAGTTTCAGTTTCAGTGTGCATGCATGTATGTATGGATATGCATATCATATGTATGTAAGTAAGCATGCATGCAAGCATTTACGTGTGTATGTATGCAGAGATGCAAATTTGCGCGAAGAGTTCTTGAATAGATAGTTTGATTGAACGCTTTACACTATCACTGAATGAAATAAGCGTAATTAAATACGTATTCTTTAGGCGGATCAATAGATTGATGTATTATTGATTTAAAAAACATTATTGGGTCATGATTGTCAGCCATTTGAAACTTTTAGTATGGACATGTATGAATGTATGCATGTATGTATACAAGCAAATTTCCTGAATGAACAGACTGAAACCCAACGAACGAGCAAATGACTTATGGTTTTATTAATTAGCGTTTTAATGAATTGATATTCCTGCCTTGATTATCAGTCATTTCTAGGCTTTGAATACAAGAGGGTGTTGAAAACGGGGACGAACCTGTGCGACGTAACTATGATTGTGGTCCCAGCGTTTCGAGCGGCGGCCAGAGTATTCCAGACGTGTCTTCTGGCTTCTGGATCAACGCCCGTTGTCGGTTCATCGAGGAAGACGACCGTCGGATTTCCCATCAACGCAACGGCCACGCATAACTTACGCTTGTTTCCACCACTGCCAACAACGTGACACAATATACAGTAAGTCTACAAGGTGTTGTAAATGATTAATGTACACGATAAGGTAACTAAGGGCAAGGTCTGGTAAAAAGCATCAAAACGAAAACAGATGTAAGGTATGAAACGGTATGGCATGTTTTATTGCTCGACAGTATTATAGATTACTAAAATAAACACAAACTGAGATCAAAATCTAATGTTGTTCGTATGTTGCACACGAAATAACTGACGACTTATAAGTTAGTTTAGTTTCATTACCGCATCTTTTGAGTTACGTAGCTTAGGGGATCAGAAGATGACGTACGTTAAGTAAAAGTAAAACAACTTAAAGAAGGCGTGGCCAACTTTAAGATCGTATCCAAATCTGTGCCATCAGCTTTTACAAACGGTGCATTCACGCAGAGCAAGAGATCTGTTCACTATTCACCACGCATTTTAATTTGAAAACAATTCGGAATCACCTGAGTTTTCCTGCTCGTGTGTTAGTGTATGGCTTGAGCGTTAGGTTTTCGATCATTCGATTGATTAGCTGTTTTGAGGCGTCAGGCGTAATTCCGTGTGCGCATGCGTACATCCAGAGCGTCTCTTGAACAGTCAGCTGGTCAATGATGGAGTCAAACTGAGCACAGTAACCGATCTTCTGACGCACCTGTGCAAGGTTGTCTTGGACGCTTATCCCGGCAATATAGGCGCTTCCGAAGGATGGCCGGATTTCTCCGGTCAGCATCTTGAAAGTGGTCGTCTTTCCTGCTCCGTTGACTCCCAGGAGACCGAAGCATTCCTTCTGAGAGATTCCGATACTCAACTGGTTAACGGCCACAAAGTTTCCATAGAGCTTCGTCAGATCCTTGGTGACGACTGAATCCGTCTTGACGAGTTCCTGTATCGGATTCGACTGGATGCGCTGTCGCTCTTGAGCAACATCCGAATCTTCGCTTATCTTCCCATCTTTATCGGTATCCCTCCTTTTGAGCATGGCTTGACTCACTCGGTTCGGGGTCACCACCTTGAGTTGACGCCCGTTGATTTGGGTTTCGATCATGCAGAGAATGCGGAAGAAAACAATGCCTTGAATGACCATAAAGACAAATGGTCGCCCAACCCCAGGCATCTTCCACGACAGATAGTTGTCAACCATTTCTAAGCAGTGTTCGCCACAATTGGCTTAAAATACAACAGCAGTTCCTATGTTAAATTTACAATCCCAGAATAATTAATGCCTTTCAGAGAAGAAACAGCAGGCGAGAAGATACATAAATGCGTACTTCACAAATGATTTATTCGTTGCGTATTTAAGTATAAACTTCACTCACTATGATTATGTGGATAACGCACCTTCAAGATTTCTATTCAGAAACTCTTCTTGCTCATATGCATACATTATATATATATACATACATAAATGCACACATTCATACATACATACAAGTAATTATAATCTATATGTATATGCACACATGTAATCAAAATCTAAATACATAAAAACATGCATATATATTCAGTCATATATCATACATACATACATGAATACATACATATCAATCAGTCATCAATCAATCAAGCAATACATGCAATACATACATATATGCATACATTCGTATACATGCACAGACATACACAGGCCGACATATTTACATACTTTGACGAACTCCCACAGCCTGACCTGGGTTGCCAGATTCAAATCCCTCACGGGTGAAATGCAGGAATGGGCTGCCTTACCAAGAGGCCGATGACATCCGCGTCCAAGGATTAAGCTAGGGCTCATAGATAGGGCCAAGTGAGTCCAGGTTCGAGCCCAGGGTGTTCATGTCCTTGTCCTGCAATCTTGTCAAGTGGCCCGATAGGGAAGAACCTCGGCAAGAGTGAGGAACATCTATTCACACTTTATATTTAAAACAAGGAACTACCAATCCAAAATATACTGCCGTTTTTATCATGTATACGCTCCTAACAACGATTTCACACAACTAATAAATTTTCTAAAGTTCTACAAAGAATCATACACACTGTTGCTCTAGTTACGGCACAACCGGCCTTTTTACCACTTCAAACGGCGCTGAGGCCTATTCCTCATTTCAAAGAAAAAAAGAGTGGACCATATATCTCTATTTTGGACCTTTCTGCTCTTCATTTAGGTCTACTAATAACAATTTACTAGCCTGCTAAATAAATTCGTCTAGCTCTCCCTTGATCTAAACACTGGCTCGAGTCTCCACCCCCTTCTTAGGCCTCTCGGACGACCATTCAACACGCTCAACTTCATTTCACCAGGGTCGACTTTTCTTCTCAAACAGCAACTGACTGACAAAGTCTCTCTTTCATCGACCCACCTCTGCTGGGTAACATGTGCCTCAACCTGAGCTCTACCTTGCCGCCGGTCACGTCTTGCATTTCTAACCCCACTGGCAGGGGCTGTTTTCCTCAGACAGCCGGTGCCAACTCCTCAGCCAGTTAGCCAGTTATTTACCCAACATTGCCATTTTTATTAGGCTTAGTTTGCCTTCATCATTGTTCCCTAACTCCTAAGACATCCAGCAGATCAAAACTAGCTTGTAATAGGAGACTATGACACAACGGATCGGAATGTAGGACAATGCGAAAGCACGACGAGAAAATAATATTCTTACAGCGGATATGAGCTGGTTGCGGAAGATCGTAGGTAATTTAAGAATACAGAAAATAAGATTGATGACATTATTCAGTCATTAGATATCCATACAACTCCGTTAGACAAAGTTCTTCAATTAAGACTCCGATTGTTTGACATGTACAGAGAATGTCATTTGACAGAATCTCACGCTATGCACTACATGCAAGATTCGAAGGAAAAAGAAACAAAGGCAGAAAAAAATATGCTGAATAGTTATTATAAATGGAAACCTAACATCATTTGGACTAGCAATTAGGGGAGCAGTCGACTTGACAAATGACCGAGGACAATGGAGAATATTTATTCTTACTTATCGCCGCCAGGTGGCTGACACCATTATGATTAATGCTATACGAAATACAGAATATACCAGTTCTAAAAATCTTTGTCCAAATAGTTGGGAACCTATTTCCTTACAATACCTCTTGTACAGACCTACCATATAAGAAATATTGCGTAGCATATTTACTGTTATTCACACTCCTTTCCAAAGAGTCTGTAAATAAACGCCAAAGTACGCCTGTGTCCCTCATGCAAGCGAGATATAGCGGCGTGTATGCTCCACACAAATATCTTTTACCTGGACAACAAGGATTGGGACGACCCAGCCGATCCATAGATGCGCAGAATTCGGAAACTTTCACTCCTGGGGCCACATTTTCTGCCATTTGGCTGCAGAGTTTATGGTTGTTATAGTTGCTGTATATGTTCCGAAGAACCGCGTTGAAGCAGTAAGTGGGAAAGAAGGTGACGAATATCCATTCCACTCTTTGCCAGGTACTTTGTGAAAGTAGCAGTTGCAATATTAAGATAACTAAAGGCACAAATATCCCTTCAAAACGAACAGAAACAGACTATTGTTATACTAGGATACACTGCTGTAGAGAATAAACAAACTCGTGGTCCTTTTTCGGCTACACAATCCCTCGTTGAAATATCCATGTTGCTGGCAGTTTAGAACAATTTTATTTATTCCGGATATTTCTATAGCGCCTCTCGAAGTCAACTACTACTCAGAGGCGCTCCCTACTACAGCATTTGATACTGTGCCGGAATATTCACGCCGAAGCGCCACGAGCAATTGCGAGTGAAGGACTTGCCCAAGGTCCGTAGGCCTACGCAGCGGCTAGAGTGGGATTCCAACCTTCAACCCTCCGGTCACAAGGCGCCGAACTTACTGAGCCACCATGCACCACAATATGGTATTATACTTATCTTTCCAGCTCAACCTACTGTGATTCTTTGCGAATTATTTGATATAGAATAATTACTACGATATATTTAGACTAAATTTAGATTTAGACTAGATCAAGAGTAAATTTATCTGGTTGCGTGCTAGGCAGCGGCTGGCTGGACTTGACTAGGCCTCGCTTGCTGCCGATTTCCCTCATTTTCCTTCTCCGCTACTGTGCGCCATCTTGGCGTCGTGCTTGATCAAGAGCACTGACATAGTGAATTTAACGTAGACCTTTTGAAATCAGGAGACCACAATGCGACTAGCTCTTCCTTTAATTTTATGTGAACTTATTATTTCCTACCTACAATAACCAAACCAACAAGAATTACTACCTCAACCTGACCCCTAATTGACAATATTTTCACTAATGCTTGGACCCACATGCTTGACTCACATATTTTCATTTCTGACATAGTTGATCATCTACCAAAACTTACAAGATTCAACTTCAATATTACAAACGGCCCAAACACCCAATCTGAAAATTTTTATACTGTTGATACTAATTACCACTCCCATAATACTATGGCATCGAAATCCTATCGTACAATTTTGCTAGATCTAATATCCACCTCTTCTCAACTAAATACAATGGCCCCCGGATTTGGAGCTTGATTCCTATTGATATCGTGCAGGTTCCAAACCTTTATCCTTTTAAAAAGACTACTGCGTCTTTAATTAACGGATGGTTACTCGACGATAATTCATGGAACTTATTCCCCTACTTGAATGGTCAAACTCCATGATTTTACATGCCGTCTTATTATAGTCGTATAAGTTAAATTACAATTTATATAAGTTAAACAAGTTGGCACTATTATTGTATGCTCATGAATACCCGCTCAATTACCAGGTTAAGATTGTCGTTGTGATTAAGATTGTCGTTGTGTTCCTCGATCTAACCACAGACCTCAATGTAGTTAAATGGTAAAATCTGGTGTACCTACCGGCGCGATTATATTCTTTCTGGAACTCCCCTTTGTCATTCAAGGTTTGTTTGTAATATATTAACTTTTAACCAAAGTTTAACTAATGTATGCAATACTGTTGGAATAAAAATAAATCTTTGATTGATTAAATAAAAAAGAAATAAATTAAGCGCTTTTTAAAATCAGAGATAAAACTTCGATTCAGCTAAGAAAGATTGCAACAAGGATCATGGATTTACTTCTTACCTGTTATAATGCAGATGACGAAAAGCCAAACGAATCCGGCTGACGCTTCTCCGAAAAGGAACGACATTGCATAGGTGAAAGGCAGCATGGAAAAACCGAATAGCATTAATCCAATGAAGATTATCCTGAAATTGATACACACCTGCATAAAATAAACATTGTCATTAAATTTTCACAAAAATACCTTTCGCAATCTCAGCCATCAACTTAGAAGTCAATTAATTCAAGATATCTGTGCTAAAAATTATTTCCTACCCGTCACCCTCTCCTTCTTTCTCTCCCTATTTCTTTCACTTTTTTCTTCATTTCCCCTCACCCATCACATTGTCTGCATCCTTCTCGCTCCCAAGACATTCACAATCCTTATCATTTTCACAATTCTCCTTCTTTTATTCTTTAATCTTCTACTTCTTCCCCCGCATTCATTCGTTCATAATATTTGCTTTTCTTATGCTTCTCCTTCTTCATTTTCTTCCTCTTCTCCTTCTTAGTTCTCCTTTTAGTCATCATTCGCTTTCTCATTCCTCTTTTTCTGCTCCACATTCATCTCATTAAATTCCTTCTCGTCCTTCACCTACTTCAACGTCACCTTATTCTAATTATAATCCTCGTTATTCTCCCTGTTTCTTCTTCCTTCTGCTCTTCCAACTCAGTTTCTCAAGTTTTCTTATCTTTCCTTTTGTATTGTGAGCAGAGTGAGCGAGATTTGGAGGGTGACGTCTTTAGACAATAATACCCACCAAGAATTTTGCCAGTAACCATCGATGCGAAAGCCCAAGATGATGACTATGATCAAGATACACGGAACGATGTAGTTGACGAAATCCCAAATAAATGTTGCAATCCAGAAATTATGCAGTCTGACTCCGCTCACGAGTTGGCTGTGCTTGGCTCCAGACTTTCGTTCTTTTATCAGAAAGACCACGAAAGTGGCGAACAGGAAGGCCAATCCGACAGCAACGCAGGAGGAGAAGCTGAATTCGATGCTGCTGTCCTTCCGGCTTGATTCCATGATCTGTTGCGAGGTGTTTCTTGGAAGTGGGTGGTTAGTGGTTTCGATCTTGTAGCTCCTGTTGCCATAGCATTGCATCAGAGTGTTTCCTAAGTACGATAACGATATTGCGATCGCGTGGTAGGCTTGATTATTGAAATACCCTGTAATGTTCAACTTTCCGTTCAGATCTTCTTCTATAGTAGCGCCAATCTGGTAGTTCCTGTTGTACTGATCCTCGTCATCTTTTCCGATACCAACTAAGTAGGCATCCATTGTAGAGTAGTCGGGTTCGTCTTTGATGAAGACAGTTTTACTGTGCCCTGAAAGACTAGTTTTATAGCAAGATTCCAATTTATTGGTATCCAAGTTTAGAGGTTGAATGTCGTATGGAGTGATTGGACTTTCAAAGCGGCTTAGGTCAAGGGTTAGAGCTAGAAACTTGTCAACTCTTGACGGATTCAAAAGGCTGTAGCAGCCGAGTAGGGTGAAGATGACTGGAATCAGAATTTGGCCCAGAGTAAGTTCATGGTTTCGTATGGAATAAATAAATCGCTTGTACAGCATTGCACGTAGCTGGAGATTCTGTCTACTCCAACCGGTCTCTTTCTGATATAGCAGATCAGCATCTGAAATTCATTTTCAAGCCTTCTGCTGCAATTCGAGCATTTTAACTGTGCTTTAACCAGTCGTGTAATGTTATGTAGCATTTTATGATGGATGTGTAATAGAGAGCATAAATTGGTTTGTTTCATGAGATATAGTGTACAATTGCCAATGTCTTATTTACAATCCATTACTTTTGTCTGGAATGTGCAATGTATAGTACGAACTTGTTAGAGATTATCTCAAGTAGAATGCACATGATTACATTCTAATACCTGCATTTAACTTACTAACATCAAGTACAGATTGAAAGCTTTAGGAAGAGTGTGCAGTTGACATTTCTGAATAGGCTTTGTTTTAGGCACTGGTGTAGGCCTAATGCAACCCAGGCGTCACTGTAGCTGGTGTAAACGGCCCTAGTATAGGAAATGCGGTCATGTAAATATCAAACCCGAAACTGATTGACTTGGACTTTTATATTGGTCATTCTGTAGCCAAGAACTACGCCTATTTAGAGTTCGGAAGTGATGAGAGTTAACGATGCTGCTTCAAATGACACCAAAATATATCGATTGCCTCTTTTAGTTTTACACTTTTCGTGCTCACCTACCAACAGCAGCCTTGATCGATTGTCGCAATCCACTCTGTAGGAATGCATCTTACACATGAGTTTTCAAAAGGTAAAATATTTAATATTTTCTTGGGTTAAGAAACTTAAAATTTCCTTTATTCTTTGTTTCGTCTACTGACTTGCATGGATGTTCAAAATTTTGCATTGAACGACATATAAATGTGGACCAATTAATACAATGCAAAGTATGAGAAAAACTTGAATTTTCGTCCAATAAGTTTGTGCACATAATGAAAATGAAATTCTATATCTTGAAACCATAATAAGCATATTAGACATGTTACATACCAACCAGCTTAAATTTCACGACGATAATTATTATCTACCACTAACACCGATAATCATGCACATGTATTATTTATTATCACACTATATATAAGAGACGGCGAGGGAGAGGACTGGCCACCCGCCCACATATGCCAAGGCTTAGAAAATGAAGCTGCTAGCTCTTCATACCAATGCAGTCCCTTCTTTTACTTCTTCCATGTGTAAGGTAGAGTATAGGAGTAGAGTATAGGATACCATATACCAGACTCCAATCTGGTATCTTTCACTCTACATTAGATTATTCTATATTAGATTTTATCTAAGGATCGTGAATAGTAATTTTCTCATAATTAGTCAGAAACGTTGGTTCATCTGTTCCGTTTTGTGTATCAGTCGATGATCACTTTAGATAAATAAACATAATGCAAACTATGAGTAAAACTGAATTAGAGTGCAATAATTTTGTAACTAAAAATTGCAACTAAACAAAAATGAGCACAGTAAGAGTGCGTATACGCTACAGAGCTATCCGCTTTAATTTAAACAGCGAGTATTCACCACTTATGCGCATTAACGCCGTATACTCCTATATAATATAGAGGTTAAAGTAAAAGAATTGATTAGCTTTTGTCTAAGGACCGAGATTAGTAATTTTGTCATGATTTGGTCGAAATTCAAAAAGTCAGAGAAACTTGAAGTTCGGAGCTACGGAGGATCAGCAAGCAGATGATTTTTAAGTTTTAAGTACTTAACCTAATTATACGTGTATTCATGCGTGTTTGCAGCTATGTATGTATGTATGCATGTATGCATGAAAGCATGTATGTTTGTATTTATGAATGCATACACATGTAGATACAGTGGCGTCACTAGTGGGGTGCGGGGGGTGCGGCCCGCACCGGGTGACACCCTTAGAGGGGGTGACACCAAAATGACAAAATGACTGCCTAGAAACGTTTTGTGCAAAGTTTCAGCAGAAATTTATTATTTTAAAATTAACAATAACAGATAACAATAAAAATATTTCGTAAGCTCAGCTACATGTACTCTATCAATGTACGTATGAAACTCTGTGCTAATTTACTTGTTTGAACCTTCTAGTGCGCCCCGCCGGGGCCCCGGAGGCATTGATTTCGCTGAAGTGATTGACAAGTTCGCAGCTTTGAAAGTCAGGAAGGAGAGTTCTGATTTAGTCGAGATGTTCACCAAGTGCTGAAAGGCTTGCGTAGGCCTATTTGTTCCTGTGTGTTTTATTGTTTCATTTATGAATATGGGTCGACTCAACCAAATTCCTAGATCAACTTTCCAAATTCATATTATTAATTGGTAGACTCACTACTAGTCTGATTTTAATTGATGTTATTACTACATTACAATGTTTAAAGAAATAATCAGCCAAATTTCCAATCATGGGCGTCCAGAGGGGCAAGAGGGGCACTTGTCCCTGGGTTTTGAAAGTTGTAACGTTTTCTGTGTTTATGAATGTAGGAACGTCATTTTACCTTAAAAAGCTTTTGTCCCCTAGAAAATTTTCCCATCCCGGAAAAATTCTTACGGACGCACATGTTTCCAATTATATTTCCTCATTGTATAAAATCTGTATTCTTTGAACATTATTTTATAATGAGGCCTTTATACCCTGCAGGGGACCTTCATTACTCTCCAATGTTCAAACATTATATTAATATTTGTTAATTTGATTCTTAATGATTGAATTGTTGATCTGATGGTAAATGATTAAAATTAAAATAAAGTAAAAATATGCATTTATAATTTTAATTCTGCTAGTTGTATATATTACTAATATTACCAATACATTCAGTGATGTACAGGAATTGCGATTTACGAGTAACATTACATGTAGAGCAAAAGAAATTACTAAGGATACTGTGTGATCTGGTAAGGTAATAAAGGAGGAGGTCTATGGGGGTGACACCATGACTGACCGCACCGGGTGACACCAGCCTTAGTGACGCCACTGTGTAGATATGCATATAGGTAGGGATGTATTATTATTATTATTATTATTATTATTATTATTATTATTATTATTAATTAGCAAGCCTGTGTCCATTGCACAAGGCATAAAGCGATAGCGCACAAAGGGGAACAGTAATCAGAGAAGCATCCAGAAGATCAGTACCACACGAGAGATGCAGCCTATGATGGATTAGCAGTTTGAGAAAGATAATTCGCAAACTGAAGAAAGGTACTTAAATCACAACACAAGGTACGTAGGTGGGCAGGTAGGTACGTATATAGGCATACAATCATGCAAGAGTGACTTAGGGAGGCAGGTAGATATGTACTATGTAATCTATCTACGTATGTTTGTACGTGTACGTAAACTCCGGAGCTGAATGGAAAATTCATTAGCAATCTACCAGAATTATACCAAACCGCAGGAAACGTTTCTTTACTTGCAGTCTCGCAAGCAGATAGCTAATGCGCTTGGCAGCCGACTGCTCGCCGTGCTCGGGCCTGAATAGCCATCAATAAGGAAATATAAAAAGAAAGAACTTTACGTGAACTGTTTCTGAGTTTTCTTGCATCATCCGCAATGCTCATCCTTTGTCCGCCGTCCTGTGTAGACGAATCCTTTACTCTGCGTTCAAATAACCAACATAATTCTCGTTCCTAATAGCAACATCGCAACTTTCTACCTCTGACTGGTCACTTCAATGTGGTTTGGCATAATGTATAGAGAAAATATTTGCTAAGCATACACGGGAATTTCTGGTAAAGGCGTTCGGTACTATTCTGGCTATATGGAATTCGTTCAAAGACTGCATCTGGGTATATTAAACCCAGGCCCGGTTCGTCCGTTAGGCAAACTAGGCAGCCGCCTAGGGCCGCCGATTTTTAGGGGCCGCCAATTTTCCATTTACTCCAAAATTATTTAATTATTATTTGCTAGATGGAAGTATTATAGTGTTGGGTCATAGTGGTTGGTGTAATAAATCGCGCAGGGGTAACCGTGAATTCCTAAAAAAGATCATGACATTCATTTGTGAGGCGAATTCCTAAAATAAAGAAAGGTCATCAACTTTTTGTAATATGAAATTCGAAAAAAGATGGATGAAATTACCATGTCGAAAATCTAAAATTTTCGGACGGTTTGCCTGGGGCCGCCGGTTTGCGTAGGGCCGCCAAATGTCTTGAGCCCGGGCCTGATTAAACCATTATTTCGATTGCTATATCGAAGTCTTAATGTCAGTGTCCTTAATTTTTTGTGATAAAGAAGATAGCCTAGTTGCGGGCCTACTAGCCTATAGAAAAGTACAGATATTGAAATTTTTCCACTTTCTCATACTTTATTTTGTTTCATTCTGTGCTTTCTACCTTTGTGCTGAATAAACATATACACGAAACAACTGCTTATTCGAGTTGGTAAGCTTACTGCCGCTACATCGATTATCTCTCCATTGATAATTAGTTAGAATAAATTGGCTCTGGTCCGCAATTTATTCAGAGCAGTTTTGACTGAGTGCCCGTCGAATTACTTTGGGCATCATACAATTTATCAGATTATATAAGAATGTATTAGAGCAGCTTAGATTAAATAAATTTAGATAAGGTCTTATCCTGTCGTATAATGCCAATTCTGCTGTGCTATGTAAGAATCGTATAGCGCCATTTTGACTAAATTTGCGTCACATGAGAAAAGCTCCTGCATATAAAATTGTATAGTATGTAAAGACTGACTTGAGAAAGACTTCTTCCATTGTCGTGACCGAGACTCCGAAGTTGTGAATTCCGAGGGTATTTTGATATGACTCAAGCGTCTTGAAGAGTTTCTCGAATTTGAAGGCTTGCTGACTCGGCAGAACGAATCTAACCTCCTCGGCCTCATTGCTCACAATGTGGGCCTTGGGAATTTGAGAATTTATCACATCACGCAGTTGATCCACATCACAGGTTGACGTCTTTACGATCGTCAGGTGATATCCAACGCCTTCAAAAACGTTCATTATTATTCATTTATTGCCTAATAGCCAGAATTGATAAAAATAAGTTTGCTGATAATTTAGAAAATAAGCATGTTTTAAAATAATTTTAACATTTCTAATCATGTGTCATTCATTTATAAAACTTAAAAATAGCGGTGAAGTTGCGATGCATTCATTTATGTATGCTTCCAGATATTTACCATAGGTCCCTAGTGCCTTTTAAGTAACGTTGCCTGCACGAGCCTAAGTGATGTTTAAGTCATTATTTAGAAAGAAATTATCAATAGGCGAACAAATTAATCAGCAGGTGAACAGTGCTCATATAGCTTAAAGAGCCACCACTGTCCAACTCCAGCAGACACGAAGAGCCCAAATGAATGGATTCCATCTAGAGCTGATACCATGCTCGGAGTTCCAGACCTCGAAGCAGCGAAAAAGAGAAGCGACGGCAGGCGACTAGACTCGCACCACACGAATCCCAACACCAAGCAGTCTTTCGCAGGTGGTAGAAGACGCTGCGTCCGGTCATCCATCTTCCATCTTCCCCTGGATATGAGGAGGAGACATTTTCGCAGCTGGAGAATTGGTTCCAGAGCGTCACCGATGTAGAACTGTCAGTAAGTCTCTAAGTCTTATGCCTTCAAACGGAGATTGAGACTTTCCAGTTAGTAACATGTGAACGAGTCCACCGTTGCCCCACAAGACGTTCGGACACCGTCCAAAAAATCAGAAATAATGGCGAAAAAGAGAAATAACTAAAAGAATTGATACTGGGTCATAGTACAAGTCAGAAAGAATGACAATATACGAAAAAATCAACTTTTGACCTACTAATTAATCAAGAATAACACACTAGAGAAGCAAGTGCTAATTATGCGATGGTAATGATACTGTTGATTGTGGTGACTGAGCTGGGGGTATTGATGGTGTTGATGGTGGTGGTGTTGGTGGTCAGCATGGTGGTGGCGGGGATTGTGGATCACGTGATCTACAACACCGACGACGGTGTTGTAGCAGCAATCGACAGATGACTAACGGCAGCTGATATATTTCTTACCGTATTTGTTTTTAAGGAACATAGGTGTCCCGTAACACTGTATCTCTCCTTCAGACATGATGGCTATACGGTCTCCCAGTATATCGGCTTCGTCCATGTAGTGCGTCGATAGAATCATCGTCCGATCCTTTCTCTGGCTCTGTAGAATGTCCCATGTCTGTCTGCGTGCCTCTGGGTCCATGCCAGAAGTGGGCTCATCCAGAATCACGAACTGTAAAAGTAGGCCTATATTGTGACACATGACATCATGCTCATGACTTAGTGAAAAGGACTAGTCAGAATGCAAAGCGGTCAGTCTTGCTTGGTCTATACATGTCAACAAAAAGTAAATACAAAAGGGTAAATACAAAAGGGTATACGTTACAATAATGTGTTATGTGAAATTTCCTGTGCCAATTTGAATTGGGCAAAACAACCAGGAGGAAAAGAATTTTAACAATTCACTGAAAATATTAGATGATAGCCCTCATGCCGCATATGTTTACCCCTGGAGCGAATTTTCTTGCATTGCTTTTGAACGGGAGAGTTGTTCAAAATTCCTGTGAATAAATATGTTTTTTTTCTACAACGATCGTACAATTTTGCGTAGGTGTTTGGATTTCGCGACCCAAAAAACCCATAAAAAAGCACAGTTACCACCATTCTAACACTACGAGACCATGGAATAACCTAAACAGGTTAAGCGAAATTGAAATTCAAGGTCATCCGATGGTTGTACAATGATACGCATTCCTTATTTTGGATACTCGACCCCGGGAACTATGAAATAGACACCAAGAACACTTTTTTTTACTTTTTTCTACCCCTATCTTAAAAAAATAGGTCTCTATCACTTGTAGTTCCGGAGATACGCTGGGTAAAATAACCCCCAGGTTGCGGAATACGTTGTCCGAATACATAGGTTTCAGCATGAGGGTAGAAGCAGAATGTTAACACGTTATGCGTCAAGCAACAAAAGCTGTAGGTGGTACAAATAAGTCTTAAGCCGCTTAGCATATCTATCCAGCGGATGTCCTGAATGATGTAAACAGATAGGCCTAGACTATTCCATATGTTTTGTAAGTAATTTTGTGAGATATGTAGCAGATCTGAACAACATATTGCAGATAGCTGGATGTTTGTTGGTGCTGCAAAGAAGGCAACTAACTACAAGGAATAGGTTGATTAGTTGAATCTTCCGTGTGTAATAATATTTTACACGGAAGATTCAACTAATCAACCTATTAGTATCAGATATGATCATTATATTTTGTAACTGATTCTTGACACTAATCCAATCTAACTTAACGTAATCAGAGTTCGGATCAAAATTCGGGCCAACGAGTTCTATACACGTTTTCGACAAAAGACTTTGGTGTAGGAAAGAGTTTAAGCAGTGCTTTTTTTCTTGAAAAAAGGTCCCGGAACGGAAAAATTATGGGCGGGCTAAAATCCTAAGAAAAACGGGATTGGGGGTTCGGAGGGGTCTCAATAAACACTGAAAACAGTTCAAAACAATGAAATTAAATTAAAATAAAACAAATTATTGTTTTTATTATTAAAATAAATAAATTATTTTTTAGTACCTGAAACAAGGCCGTTCCAGCGCGTTCCGACCGGAAAAAGCACTGGTTTTAAGATGGTCAAGGTAAACGCAATTTTGTGTGTTTGTGACTGTGTGTTACGGAACGAGTGATTGTTATTTAGTACCTTGGATCCGGAAATGAGCGCAATTCCGACACTGAGCTTTCTCCTCTGTCCGCCGGAGAGCGTTTTCGCTGGTGCGTTGATTTTCTCTTCCATTTTCAAGACCTTGATCATTTCGTTCATCTCCAGTGAGGCTCTTTTAAATGGACTTCCCTTGAGCTAAAATCATCAACCAGATCTGATGCCTTACTGCCCTTCTCGCTGAAATTGTTACCATACTCACGTCATTTTTCTCTTTGAATGCCAATGTAAGCATAGCTGCATTTCAACCATTTATGACCTGATAAAGAAGGCGGTGGCAGCTGTGAATATACTGCTGGTGACCTTGATTATAGCAGTTCATTGCGGTATCATCTGGGCATATAAGACTTGCTGTTGCGATGAAAAGAGAAACTCTAATGGATAGAAGCGGAATGGGGTGAAGTTGCTAATGGTTCTGAGCAAGTCAGCAGCTATGTTGGCTGTTGATAGTCGTCCCTGTCATTCTGACGGATAATTTTGCCTTAATGCAGAATTTTCTCGATAAATCTTGCGAGTTTGGAGTATTAATTGCCAGGTCTTTGTAAGGAATTATTAACCATGAATTTTATGCATCTCGAACAGATTTCGGTGCACCTATAGACTTGAAAGGTCAACCTGCAGCTCGGGGAGAGACAAGTTTCCAGCTGACGGTCAAGCCTCAAACCTACTGCCTGCTAGCTTACGGCATCTACGTTGGGCAACTTTCGATCAGATGGAGCAAGGGCTGAGCGAGTCTTTGGAGCGGCACCAGGCGTCAATCACGGAATGTTTATCCTACCAACGAGGGATATCCGTTCTGCGCGTATCTGGTGGTTCGAGAGTTTTTCAAGCGCCGCGTCTTCATCCATCTATTAGAGACCGGTCACCGGTGGACGATGAGACAGACAACCGTGTGCCATCGGCGGAGGATCTCATCGTCCATCGTCGTTCTTCATTCTCGAATCTACGTGCTTCATGAACTATGACTTTGCTATCATCTGCCAACTGTAGTTGGGACGCTGTTGGTTAGGTCTGCGTGTGTGCACGAGCAGATCATTGGTGACTCTTCAAGTTTATCTGATCAGTGTTTGTTCACTGAGAAATGTTCTGAATGTAATGACATTTCGCATCGTGTAGGCTAGTGCAAAGTGCGCCGCTGACTATATTTCCTGGGTGGTGTTATATAAATTTCCTTTATATAAATAATAAGTCGGAACTAACTCCTAATCTACACAAATTCACAGAAAGTGTATTTTTATAGGAAATCATCTTAATAACATGGCCAGACGTTCAATCCCTTTAAATGTAGCGCTTCAGACAATTGCCTTGTCTAAGGTTGAAAAAGTTCTTCATAAATGAATAATTTTTACGACAATCACATTTTACAGAAACCACTTTGATGATGATAATGATGATTATGATGATGATGATGATGATGATGATGATGATGATGATGATGATGATGATGATGATGATGATGATGATGATGATGATGATAACAATGATGATAATACTACTACTACTACTAATAATAATAATAACAATAATAACAATAATAATAATACTATGCAACATTTACGTTTTTTAATTTATATACAGGTTTTTTGAATGAATGGCGAATTTGGTTAACGTTGACACGATATCAGCACATGATTACTAACGACGGCAAAGAAGAGTAGGTGTTCTCTGACTGTTAGGGTGTCAAAGAGAATATCGTGCTGTGGACAGAGGCCGAGGTTTTCTCGGATCTTATCCATTTCTCGCGTTATGTCGTATCCGTTTATGAAGGCTGTGCCTCTCGACGGTGGCAGAAACCCTGCAAAACCAGTAGTCACATTTAGAAATCTCGTATTTTACGATTCGTAAATTATTCATGTAGTATTTTTTAATGCAATTATGGTTAAATGATGTCTGATTTCTCGCAAGTTGCATTCATTGAGACACGTGATGTGGATAAGTAAGATAAAATTACTGTTATTGCTAAATCCTTTTACCATCCTTATCAAACAACATAATAACCGATGTACGTCTGTCTGTCCCGTAACAAACACTATTGTGACGTCACTATACTGCCGCCTTGGCGACGGCTGTCTTGACGACGGCTATATGCCTATAATATGACGTCATAATATAACGCGGAAGTAAGCTTAATTGTTATCACTGCAATAATTGTTTAATATACCGTGATTTTTCACGGGTTACAGCTAGTAACCCGTGCTCCGTTGTGGCCCAGTAGAGCGGTTTTATGTCGTACGGACCTTGGGCAAGTCCTTCACTCGCGATTGCTCGTGGCGCTTCGGCGTGAAAATTCCGGCACAGTATCAAATGCTGTAGTCGGGAGCGCCTCTGAGTAGTAGTTGACTTTGAGAGGCGCTGTAGAAATATCCGGAATAAATAAATAAAATAAATAGTAATATTATATTAGAGACAACTAAAACGAAAGTGATGACGAATTAGGTGACGATGATGGCGGTGTGTACGAAGAAAAATAGGATAATAAAAGAAGAAGAAAGCAGAGGAAAAAGAATTAGCATACATGTATTGAAGAAAAATATAAAAAGAAAAAGAAATATTGAACAAGGACAAAGAGCAAGAATATTAATATGAAAACGAACGAGAAACACCAGGAAAACAAGGAGAAGAACAAGAAGAGGAAGTCGAAGAATAAGGAGATGGAAAACCAGTACAAACGAAAGTGACACTCTGAGGAAAAAAGATATTTAGTCCAATAATCTAGATGGGTAATAGCCTAATACTTACCTGTTAACATAAACATGGTCGTTGTTTTTCCTGCTCCGTTGTGGCCCAGTAGAGCGGTTATATTGCCTTCATATATGTCGATGTTAAGGTTGTTAACTGCTGGCTTCGCCTTTGAACCGAATTTCTACAGGAAAGAATTCCAAGCCAATATACGTCAATCAATTCGCTTCTATTTGCATTGTCCCACAAACAAACACACACTGAGGTCTACAGGGCAGTATCTAAATGTTAAAAATCTAATCTAACTTGATTCCTGTTACAGCGTTGATATCATTTATGTTCAAGGCGTTGATCGATGGTTTAGTAGTATAGTCATGTAATGCATTTTATGTGAGGATTGATTTCTTTATTTGAAATGGTCATTTAAGTTAATTGAACTATACACTTTTGTCGCGATGCAGAAGTCTCTCGAGAATTCTGATATGTCGAAGTCCAATGTTGATGTGTTTGCGTGTCGGAATTGTTCTTCGTTTCTGTCACAAATTGTGTAGAAAATTTCAACGGTATTTTCTTCTCATATTATCTTGGTCTACGTGACTTCGTGACTTGGATCACCGGTCTTATGTAAGCCGTCTGCATTCAACTAATTTTTGTTGGTGGAGGAGGAACTCAGGCTTTTGGAGTTACATCGACTGTTATCCACTCCTGTCGTTTCGATCAACTGACCGACAGGCGGCGAATGCCTGTGATACGTGTATTCGGCGGTTCATTGGTTAGCCGGACTTGTATCATATACCAATGTAACGGATCATAATTCCGCCACAAGAGATAAGCAATACAATTCAATTATTATGTCTTTTCTACGTAAAGTATGCTGAATATTTTCTTATACGGCAGAACTCTCGACAGAGCGCAGCAAGTAGGAAAGTGGCGATTAGAGTTTTTGTCTAATCCGATTGGTTGGATTAGCAGACCAACGTCGTGAAGAGAGAAAGAGAAGAGAGAAACTTTAGAGAGAAACGGCGGGAAAGGTTCTCTTATCGTTGTTTATGAACTAACGAATGGATAGTAGAAACGGTGAGATTCTTGAGGATGGATTGCCGCAGGAATACGGTCCAATGGTTCAACGAAGAATTCGTGTGCCTTGGAATAATTATCTGTGTCTGGCGCCCTATGAATCTGCTGCTGTGTGCGTACGTATCCGAACATATATTTAGGGACCTGGAGAAACGACTACTACGAACTCTGGTTTCCGCGTCGACTGTGTTGAATTGCTCTACAGATGGATGTCTACTGACTGTCAGATATTTTGCGCCGGCTTGTTCATTGTTGCCGTAGCAACGATTGTCTAACCTCTGGGAATAATTGCATTGTGACTTCATAGAGGATATGTTGCCTTAGCAACCTCTTGTAATAATTGCATTGTGATTTCGTAGAAAACATGTTGCCGTAGCAACGATTGTCCAACCTCTGGGAATAATTGTATTGTGATTTCATAGAGAATATACTGCCCCTAGCAACCTCTTGCAATAATTGCATTGTGATTTCATACAAGCTATATTTCCGTAGCAACGTCTTGTAATAATTGCATTGTGATTATATTTTCACAGAGTAGCAGCCTCTTGAAAAAACTGCATTGTGATGTCATACAGGATATAATGTCATAGCAATCTCTTGTAATAATCGAATTGTGATTTCATACAAGGTATATTTCCATAGCAACATCTTGTAACATATTGTAATAATCGCATTATGCTTTCACAGATAATATATTGTTGTCTCTTTTAGTAAAAAATAATGACAATGAGAGTAATTATGATGGTGATCACACTGATCATAATTCTCGGTAATTGTTTTGAATCTTGAGGGCTTCCTCAGATAAAATAATAAAGCGCATAAACAAAAGGTATGAATAGTGGAGGGTACGGTACCCTCTACTCCAAAACGTGCGGGTACGGGTACCCCTTGTGGCCCCCGTAAATTACGCCTATAGGTGGTGCGTTATACCAACAGTAAAGGATCATTGTGTTGTTGTATGGTCGGACGCTATCGCTTGTAATTGCTCAGCACCATCGAGCAACTTGATCTAGGAACTACGAACAATGTGAACGTGACTTAAGCAATCTGTTTGTTTGGCTCCGATTGTGTGTGAGAAACCGCCACTGGAGATTCCGCTTTAGATTTCTCTGTATTTCGACATTTAACATCATTTAGGCCGTATGGACTTTCTATTAGTTTTTCCGAAGTGTCGTTGCATAAATTTTAAATAAGATTTACACTCACAGATTGTTATTTGTCCAAATTTTCTATTCCACGGAGAATATTTTGGCCGTAAACACGATAATCTGTTTTGCAGTCGGGTAGTTTCTTAGTTCATGAACGTGAAAGCAACAGTAACATTCATAGGTTGACAAGATAAGTTAGATTTTACCCATTGATTGATTGGCGGTCAAACCTTAGTCAGTCTTCTGATCTGAATCCCTGCTTGAGCATCCTGCATTGGAGTTTCAAAGTACGGTCTTTTATCTTCTGGAACCAGCGTCATGAAATCTTCGTCCGTTAACTTTATCCTATGTCCTTTGCTACCCATCCAGTACTCGTTCTGCAGACGAAGAAACGACTCACTTAATTAGACTTCAAAACTCTTGCTTCTTAACATTACTTATTCGACCAAATGAAATTTGGATTCAAAATCACGAGCCAAGGTCGAATATCATATTGCAAGAAACAACAACTTTACAACATATATTTGTGTGTTAAATTGAGCGAATACTTCCAGCCATTTGTCTCCAAGTTATCCAAATATCAATAGCCAGGGCTGCTACTAGACCCCCAAACATCGTCGTATCACTCCCATTCTCAAATCACTCCATTCGCTAAACTCTCACAGCGAATCCAGTTCAAAGTCCTATCAATAACCTACAATCCCCTACAATGTTCCCAGCCCAAGCATCTGGGCGAACTCTAGGCCATTCAGGCAAAGCGCTCCACCTGATGATCGTTCCATTTCAGTCTTTCTCGACCCCCGGTTACTACTCATCACAATTTCTTTAACCGAGCTATATATCCAACACAGCACTACGCCTCTGGAAGATCTCCGCTCTGAAGTCCGCAGATTCTCGGTTCTTCCACCATCACCAATGCAGTCTGTCCTCCATCCTCCATCCTACTCCTCGTTCTCTTCTATCCAAAACGACAAAAATCAGAGGGCATTGAGCGCAACATTGAACACCGTTCTCTAAAAGGCTAAGCAATCCCCTTACGCTCATCGTATCATGATTTCACATGGGCTCTCGAGCCCCAGGCTCCATGATGTGAGACGGGCCACCACTGTCAATCGTATGTTATACTGTTCCCAGGTACGGTTAGGCTTTGCCAACAAGCAGGAATTAGATCATTTGGGTGCAATTATCCGTAAGTTGGTTCGTCTCGGCTACCTCCCTCCTTCTTTTCCAACTTTTGAGGAACTCTGCAAAAAAGCTGATCGTGATCTCTTTAATAACATTCTTAAAAACCCTAGTCACCTCCTCCATGAACTTCTACCTGCCGTTCTAAAGACTGGGTATGATTTGCGCCCACGTTCTCGTAATCTGGTTCTCCCTAGATTTGACTCCCTTACCTGACGAGGTTTCCTGGGTAGGCTGCTGTACAGTTAGGCTCTGTTGCTATTATTTCATGTTAGATCTAACGTTATTATTTCTGTAGTATTTCCTTTCCTCTGTGTGTAATGTTATATGAAAAGCGCTGTGCGTTTGCTAGCGTTTATTAAAGAATATACTTACTTACTTACTTACTTACTTATGCCTGAGTGGATCGTCAACTTGACCTAATTCTGTCTCAAAGAAATCACAAATATACATGTACTGACCGTGAAGAGAAAATAGAACGGTTGCGGAGTTCCGAAGTCGCCGGGAATAACAGCATCCAAATACCATGTAAGTATCGAATAAATGATTGTATCAGCCAATAGCATAATCATAATGTAAGCCATCGTAAGATCATCTCCTGTATTCGCTGAAGACCAAACGTTGGTCCAGTGTGCGCCAATGCCTGTTCAAATTAGAACAGCTACATCCGATGTAGTACATCGTTTCTATAGCCGAATGTATGGCTTAAATTATGTTCGCCAACGCTCTACTTGTCCTAGCAAACAGGACCTGACACTTGAAAGCTTCCTCTTGGTCTTGCTTTACGCGATTTAAATTGTACTTGATAACTTCTGTCACGTTAGAGGACGCCACATTTGCGTCTACTTTTTTGGGCTAAACAGTAAACAATGAAATATTAATGACACTAACGAGAGCCTGTAAATGTAAATATCTTAATCTAATTGTGTGAAATAATTAAGGTTTAAGAATTTCTGGACGGCAAAAACTTAGTAAAAGCACAGTGTGCGTGCACACAATAATGACAAAATGTTATTATTAGTAACTCTATGGCTACACTCTAGCCGAGTCTCTACTGGTACATCTATGCTCCGGACGTTACGCGTCATGACGTAGACGTAATAAACAAAATACGAGCGTGTTTATTTGAATTGCGTTTTAGTTATTATCAACTTAGACTTGCTGTCACGACAAATGGCTCACGAACAGATGGTTCACCGACAAATGTATTTTGATTGCCGGACTACTGGCACGGGGTGGCCACAAACCGTGGTGATTTTTGATACCATGTTGGCCGGGGGTGGGGTAGGTAGGGGTGGATTGGTGGAGTGAGGTTGGTGGGATGAAGTGAAACTGGAGTGAAGTGAAATTGGGGGTGGGGTAGAGGTTGGGTGAAGTCAAACCGTCTTTCTAGACCTACTCTTTGCCAAAAACTTTCTGACTCACTGAATCCTAGAAAGTAATGTTTTCTGATTACAGTTTGATGATTCATCACTTTTACGTTCACAATAATCAGTAATCAAGCGCTATCATTGACTTACCGAGTGCCTCGTACTGAGATATCTTGATGCATCCGAATGCCATGGCCACATTGAAGTCGAACGATGCTCCTATCTTCTGCACTAGAGTCATATCGTCATAGATCCTCACCAGATAGAAATAAGGCACGTACGACAGGAAGAAAAGTATAACGCCGATGGCCGAGCCATAGATGGCTGAAAAATTAATACAAAGGATATAAAGGAAGAAACAGAAATTTAAGTAAGTAAGTAAGTAAGTATATTCTTTATTAAACGCTAGCAAACGCACAGCGCTTTACATACAATTATACACAAAGAGGACAGAAAAATATAACAGTAATAATGACGTTAAATTATAAAAGAAAATAATAGCAACAGAGCCTAGCTGTACAGCATTCTACCCAGGAAACCTCGTCGGGTAAGGGAGTCAAATCTAGGGAGAACCAGATTATGAGAACGTGGGCGCAAATCATACCCTGTCTTATGAACAGGAGGTAGAAGTTCGTGGAGGAGGTGACTAGGGTTTTTGAGAATGTTCTTAAAGAGATCACGATCAGCTTTTTTGCAAAGTTCATCAAAAGTAGGAAAAGAAGGAGGGAGGTAGCCGAGATGAACCAACTTACGGATAATTGCGCCCAAATGATCAAGTTCCTGCTTGTTAGCAAAGCCTAACCATACCTGGGAACAGTACAGCATACGGTTGACAGTGGTAGCCCGTATTACATCATGAAGCCTTGGGCCCAAGAGCCCATGAGAAACTAAGATACGATGAGCGTAAAGGGATTGTTTAGCCAGTGTGAAGGTATGGAGAAAATCAACATAACTTTCTGTGCTTGAATTAATACGTGTGATTGTCTTCTGCATATGGCCCTTTATTATTATGTATGGTTTTATTCTCATTAGATTAGTTTTGAAAATGTAGTTTTCTGTGTATTAATGGCTCGAGAAAGAGTACAATTTTAAGTTAGATTTTGCAATTCACAATTCTCTATAATTATATTAGTCACTATGACAAAACAATAGGGGAAGTGGGGGCAAGTTGGCGGATAAATCAGTTTTCTCACATGTGATCGTCAACGATAATGCCAACACAATTAGTTTTTCCCCACAACGTATGTATTAATAACAGCTACATTCTAGCACAAAAGCAGGCATCAAAATATTTTGTAAGTAAGGAAAAAATGACTTCAAAAATTTTCTGAAAGTCAGCCAACTTGCCCCCGCACTGGGGCAAGTTGGTTGCCTGCTTGGGGCAAGATGGTGGCAATACAGATATATACACATAAATCTTTTTTGATAGTGGAAAATGAAGGCATTGTGGTTGATCATATTTGTTTCAATTTAAAAACATTGAGTCTTCATAAAGATGTCAGATAAAAAGATTATTTCATTAAAATAACAATGTTTAAACAAAATTCGCAATGTCCTTCATTTGCTGAATGTTTCAACAAAAATCACAAATAAAATTGCCACGTCCTTCGTAGGCTAAACATGCTTCATCGCACCAGGTTTTGCACTGGCCACATTTCACCCACTCTTGAGCACCACCAACTTCATCACAAGCTGGGCATTTCACATCTGAAATGTCACTGACTTTTGATTTTGGGAGTTTTCTTTCTTCAATCTTTTTGAGTTGTGTGTCTTTTATCTTTGCAGGTTGCTTTTTCTTTTCCTTATTTTTCATTTGTTTATTTTGTTGCTTTGTCTGAGCTGCAACGTTTATAATTTCGAACCATGGTAGGGTAGGGTGATTCAAAACAAATTTTTTTGAAAGTTAATGTGCATAGTTGTTTATTTTGTTCCTTTTGGGTTCAGATTAAAGTCTGTATAAAAAAATCAGTATCAAATACATTTTAGAGGTTGCTCAGTGAGCACAAAAGTTCCCATACAATCGTGTTCTCAAGTTGCATATTAAGATGATGGCTATATCGCACACAGAATAAAGTTGAATAGCATGAATAGTAGATTCATTAATAACTCAAAGTATCCATTAGAAAATAGAAATTCACAATATCTGTCAACTAAAAAATCTAACAATCAACCAGGAAGTGTTTATTAGTCAATGGTAAATCAGTGTTCCAGCTGTTAGCGCGAACTGCAGCCTTTCTAAGTAGATTTGCCAGAATCTGGCACACGCCGTCAGTGATCTTCAACCACCTGCATCAATTTTTGCATCTCATTTTAATTCTTGGTTACAGACTCATTGATATGTGATATCAGAGCAATGGAGCACTCAGCAGCATCATTGACCACACACTAACCATGGCAGATTCGATCTGTTGAAATATCACAGATGAGCTCCAAGTTTCTGGATTATTAGACATGATGAAGTCTGTATCAAAGAGAACGCATGGTACAGACTGAAGATGGGTTAACAAGCTCATTCAGCTCTTCGTTGCGTAGATCCATACAAGGATCTATTTTAATGCCTCTGACTCTTCAGTTTTTGCCATGTTGACGCATGCCAGCAATAATGTTGCATTCAAGTTCAATGATGAAAGAAAGAAAGCCAAAGGAACCAGTTCAGGTCCTATTTTCCACAGATGATCGTATTTTTTTGGCATCCTCAGACACAACTTTGTTAATTAATGTATACTGCCTGATCTGCTTGTACAACTGGAAGTCATTAATTGGTGCATCAGATGCCACCGAACAAGCTATCCATGCTCTCACATATATCTGACTTGCAAATAAACAGAATTCAATGGTATTTCTTTTCCAAGAGGCTCATTTGAAATTGATCTCTAAAAAGATAATTCTTGAAGCAATAACTAACCTTAGCCATCCATCTGACCATATGATATGCATTTGGCTGTCTGAAACGATACATCCCAAGATTTTACCCCAATTTAATTAGATCATTGCATTCGAGGGTCTCATCAATGGCAAAATAATACATTGCTTTCTCCATGGGGACCATATCTCGAATATGAGGTCGTTGAGCAACCAGTAAACATTGATAGATTACAGTAAAATTTTGCTGTATTGTTCAGAACAACCAAAGGAACAAAATAATCTACTATGTCAACCAATCAGGAAAAAAAAATTTTTTCCCATGGCGGCGTGAATCACCCTAATGGTAGGGCCTATAAGTTTTGATGACTCCAAGAGATAACTGACAAAAAATAAATCTTGCTTCATTTATTTATGGAACGAACCAGTTTACAAAACGTTTTAAATCACAACTTGAGCAATACCTGTTCAATGTAACCCTACACAACGTCAAAAGAACAGGTTTCAATACACACCAGTTTAACTAAGCAATATAATATTATAGGCACAACAATAATTACTCTAACTGTGGGGCAAGTTGGCTGACCAGTGGGGCAAGTTGGTTGAATCTGCCAACTTGCCCCCACCATCTTGCCCCAACAGGTCCACCCTACAAAATCTCGTGGCTATGGTTTGTACAGCGTGATTTGGAGAAACAAGATATATCAGTAATAACTCACAATAAATGCTTAACAAAACGACCCATTTGCCAAATTTTTTGCCTTCATGTGGATTAAGATATGCGACATTTTATAACAGTGAAATATTTTTAGAGGTAAATAGAAAAACTTACTTTTAGGTGATACGCGGAAAGAAGGCTCCGTAGCACGTAGCCGCGATCGATCAAAAGAACAGGCTTGGCTTGCTCATTGATAAATTTTCTGTTAGACTGTTTTCCTGCGCCGCATTATAATTTTATAGCGCAAACACCATCTTGCCCCCACCGCCAACTTGCCCCCACGTCCCCATAGATTCTCAAAAATGTCCCTAATAAATTTCAGACGTGCAGAGTTAATTTTAGCGTATGCATTAATGTTAGATTAATTTAATATACAATTCAATCGCGTAGATCTTCACCTCTGCCTAGCGATTTTAATTATCGTAATGATAATAACGCCGTAATGCGACCATGCCGCTACAAGGGCGTTGTTTCGACTGAGCGCATGTAAATAAGATGGTTCCCGCATCTCAGCTTTTGCAAGCGCTGAAGAAATCTCAAGATTATGATTATTATTACGATGTACTTGAGTCTGCCTGCGTATATATCCTTACCTTTGGATACAAGAGTAGAAATAGCGAAGCAGAAAGTCATGAGGGATAGAGAGTAGAGTAGGAGGAAGACGAATGTGACGGTGGCTGAGCTCTGGGCAATCACTGGTCCGTTGGTCGAGATCGTAGCGTGGAGGAGAGTCGTCATAATTATTACAATGGTGAGCGTGAACAGAAGGTACTTGACGAACCATGAAGACCAGTACAGCCACGTGCGCATCCCCATCAGCCTCATCGACTCCTACACGGTGTTTAGAAACGATCACACACTTAAATACACGCTGAGTCACATGATGTCAAATCAATATCAATTTAAAAATATGAAACTTTATTCTGTGAAATACCAGATGCAACTTATCATATCTCAAAGCACTGTAAACTCCAAATCGCCCTCCTACGTTGCTGCATTCTTTTGAAAACTTGCTTATTGCTGGAACCTAGGAGCAGGACAATATTGTGGGATCACCTACTGTTGGCTGCTACAATCCTCGTGTTTCGAATTGTACAGGCCTACCAACTTATTGTCATCTTTGAAATCACCTATCCCGACTCAATTCCTACTATGGCCTTTGCATCCCACCATTTCGGCACCTATATAACGTAATGGTAACAGCAAACTCCGAATATCTAATCGCTGCTCATAAAGCTAACCGCAGCGCACCAGCTTATCCATGAACACTGTGTGGAGTCAGTGGTGTTGTCCGGGGCTAATTGAGGAACATTGCTCCAGTTGCCAGAAGACCAGGGATTACGATGATCAGCTGAGTCGGGGTTTAGATTAGGACGAGAGAGATTGGGAGGCGGAAAATTGTTTGGATCAAGACAGGAATTCTTGAAGAGGTAAGACTTCATTACTGAATAGAAAACCTGAGGGTGATAAGAACTTCGTATTCAGAATCAATGACTACGCGCGTATCAATTGCGTTGAGTGAATAAATATCATTTTGTTACACCGTCAACTAAGAAACTAAATTGCGAACAACGAACATTATTCAGCTGCTCAAAATCATCAGCATTCAGAGATACAATAGGCCTTTCACGCTAAATAATGGCTAATAAAGGGTTGCACAAATACAGCACCACTCAGCTTCCGTCGCTCATGCTTAGTGCCCTTTAAATCGTCGCCCTGACCCTATTATCATGTATATCTGTACAGGTATACCTCTGGCTCTAATGATAACGCAACTGGGCTATAGTTGACATTGTAGGCCTATGCATGATATTGTACCTTGAACTTGTTTTCCTTCTCCAGCACAATTTCCTGACAGATTGTCGATGCAATAATGATGAAGCTTAGCAGAATGATGAAAGGCAAGGTATTTCTGATAATCATAATAAATGCATCTTCGTTGTATGGAGGAAACGGAAATCGTTTCAGCAGAGTCGTTACGTTGGTTGTCGTTGGATTGAAACTCTTATTCACTTCAGCAATTAGACTCAGATCAACGGCCTTCTGAATCGCCAGAAAACCCTCGTGGTAATACCCTACAATGTATGTGTTACCTCTTCAGTTACCATCTTCTGTGCAGGTTGGGATTTATCTATATGACTTCTGCTGCTTCCACTACTTCTACGACACCAACAATCACTTCCACTACCACAACTGTTATTTCTGCCACTGCTGATAGCGCTGTTTTTATTATAATAATGAGAATAGTAAGAAATGTTATTAATACTTGTATTAATTAATTTATTTATTTATTTATTAAACGCCCTGAGTTTAAATCTTTGTATTTCTATAACTAGTAGGGTCTATTTTGTTACATCCATCTACTATAGGATGATTTTCTTCAACTCTCCTCAGACTGGGTTTACTTTTTATGTGCAATAAATAAATTTGTAAAAATTTGATCTATATATGGAAATACCTGGTTCGGTTCCACCATATGGATCACCCTTATCTCTCGGTGCGAATGTAATTTTTTCATAAAATAAGGCGTTTGTTTTCCACTCCCCTTGGTCTGAATGCAGACGGATCTTGTATTTAATCTCATTCGGAAGACTGTCCAAGTCTTCAACATCGAGGAAAACGATTGCGCCAAAAATATTTTCATGTATCGCCACGTATTCCTCCACAGCACTCTCAGATGCAAAGCCGAGATCTACACCAAAGAAAGATGCATTAGTGGGATTCAATTAGCTTTTCTTTTGAATGAGCCTTTGAATAAGCTGGTTCCCTCGACATCGTGCATTTTAGGGCGCTGTAGAAAATCTTCTGGTTAGGATTACGATTTCTGTAGTGATCTATGGCTTGAGGTACTCTACTTTTATAAGATGAATTCTTATTCAATTTACTTTTATGAACTTCTAATCTCCAATATTTCGCAAAGCTACATAAGAGGCGGACACTGGCTGATACACTGTTAGCGCTGAGTCTTAAGAGCCAGGATGATATTATAATAACTTGAACACACGATATAGAAATAAAACGTACTCGTTGAATTTTTGAATCCTATGATGGTCGTTGTACTATTCACAATCCTCGCGACGAGGGTCGTGTTGGGAGCGTAGGCGAGGCTCAAATCTGCGGGTGGAAATCTCAGTTTGTCGATCAAGAAGCTGGGGTAGGTTGTTGCGCTTGATATGAAGGTGGGTTTGTTTAAGCTTCGCACAATGACGAAAATAGAAGGAAAGAGGATCGGAAGCATAACGATTAGGAGAGTCCAGATAACCTTCTTCTTCTGGAGCAACCAGTTCTTCCAGAACAGCAACCAGAACAGTCTGCAGTTCCTGTAACACCATTCACCATCATCACTTAGAACTTGGTACTCGAAGCCATCAACACAATTCATCGCATCACTTAATCAACTCGCTTTAGGGCATTGTCACGGTGGGGCATGATGACCGTCATGCTTCAGTGATGATCTCAGCGATCTCCGCCTCGGAAGGGACATTTCTGGGGCACCAGATTCAGCGATTTCGATCATTCGTTTGAGGAATGTTGCTGAGGCGCTGCTATAACGTCACGTAATGACGGTTTTGACGCCAGATACGCTGACCGATCTGAACTAACGAAAGACAGATAATTATGATTGTTACGAGGGACTGAAAGTCTGATTAAGACAGATCGCGATTGCTCTACATTCTATAATTTATTCTATAGTGCATTAGTTCCATTCTTTTGTTAGCATTCTTTTTTACCGCTGGCTTCCCATTTGTATCATCTCGCAACGCATTGATTATGTAATAGTTGCGCTGGTCTGGTGTTGCCTTTTGGCTGTGCCCCGGCTTATCTACTTGCAACACATGTGGCTGGCCGTCGAGCCCTTCGTTCTTCTTCTGCTGGGTGAGCTCTTGGTTCCTCGTTGCACCACCACATCTAGGCAGCGTCATGCTTTCTCTGTGGTCGCCCCATCCATCTTGAATTATCTCCCAATTGCAGATACGCCTGTTGCCTAAGAATAATTCGCTTATGTTTCACAAGCTACTTAAGTCTAGTTTATACTGCCGTGGTTGGGCTGAGGGCGGCTCTGAGTGTGTTCCATGAAGGGGCTCTATGTTAAGTTTTCTGAATGAATGAATGAATAAATGAATATTAAACTTCCGATCAATCGAATGCGCCTGCTTGTCCCTTCGGCAACAGTATGCTCTATGATCTGGTCCTTCAGGTACATGAACACGTCTGCTGCTAGTAACTTCAGTCCTACAATAAACCAGCTTCTAGTTGTTCTATGCGCTCAGTTCTAAGAGGCGCGTGTTGATCCTCGTTAAGAGGACGCCTGCAAATATATTCTTACGAAAATCAGAGTTTGGTGAAGCAGCGGTCATTTTAAAATCCAAGCGGATTCCCTTACCCTTGAAAAACGGCAGAATGATGGTTCTGATCGATTTGGTTATAAAGGAGACGGTTTTCCAGACGTTTTTGAACACGGTTGAATAACGAATATAATATACGTAATGTGGGCGTTCTCATTTCGCTTTCAATTGCATCGGCGCTAAAATTTAGTGTCTTGAAACTTAAATATCTAATTATTTAGTTTTGTTTAAATAATAAAGAACTTTTGGACTACTCTCTGGAAACCCCCTTTGATTTGGTTTGGCCTCCTGGAAATCGGACTTGGACCTCTTTTGGACTACTCTCTGGAACCCCTCTGATCTGACCAGGCCCGGCTGAAGACATTTGGCGGCCCTGGGCAAATCGGCGGCCCTAGGCAAACCGGCGGCCCTAAGCACAAAAAAAGTTGATGACCTTTTTTTAGTCATTCACCTCTTTTACGAATAATAATTAAATAATTTTTGAAAAATGGAAAATTGGCGGCCCCTAAAAATCGGCGGCCCTGGGCGGCTGCCCAGTTGCCCATATGGACGAACCGGGCCTGGATCTGACGTAGCGCTCGTGAATAGGCTGGTGTCCTGCGCTTGGCCTTCGAGTGGCGCTTTAGTAGTTTGGAGATTACGATTACGATTACGATGCACGGAGATGGGAACACAGGACGTGATATGTACTGTTATATAATGCGCTGTTACGGTACGAAACGTTGAATGTCCTTTGTATTCAACAGACATCGCAGCTTTCTGGCCTTTATACTAGAGAACACCGAACACTTGACGAGAAACCCATACACAGACATAACGAGTTCGCATTCCACTCAACGTTTCCAGATCGATTGGTCGACTGACCGAGTGACTGATTGAGTGATTGACTCGCAGTTTGATGCATTGATTGATTCATCTATATATTCATTCACTGATAATGATTATGTCTATTAGACACTGTCTAATTGTCTATTTCTCAGCTGTCTTTTCTCTCTCTTTACTACCACTCCATCTGCCTCTACCTATTCAGTTATCTATCAGTCTGTCGTTCTGCATGTGTGTGCGGCTGGCTTTCCGTTTATGATGTACTGGTGCAAGATGTGTCTGATGTTGTGGATATTCGTTAAGCGATGAAAGGTCAGATTTGGGATAAGATAGTTGAAGAGCGCTACAGTTTGGGCCTAAGATGAAAGCAAATTTAAAAGATGAGTTTATTGACAATGAACGGGTTGAGCGAATTGAGGCATACCAGGAGTAAAACCTTAAGAATACTATAACCCCATCAGTCACAGTGTTAAAAGATTATTAACATTAACATGATAAAGCCATACGAATTTCTTCCATGTGTCTGTGTAGAATCTGTAGATTCACTTGGTTCGGCCATTGCGGTAAAATAACTTTCTGAGAGAATTCAGAATCTATCAGGAGTTTAAACGACTTGTCGCATAACAATCAGCATTACCAACGCCGATACATTCAACAGCAAAGTTGAATCCTTTCAGTTCAACTGCAACGTATGTTAAACTCTTGTGCGAACTTAATATTACAGTTTTTTCTTGTTTATGACGTCAATATTTTATTCATGTCTGTGCGTAATATGCAGGCGACAGACGCGATGACGCGATCAAGCATCTCACCAGTACTGTAGGCCTAATTATTATTACAAGTATTTTTTCCCGAGGTAGAAAGGATCCCTCAGAGCGCAGAATTGTCTGGAATGGGCCCCATTCGTCTAGGTCTAAGTTGGCGTCTAAGGTATTATTATTATTATTATTATTATTATTATTATTATTATTATTATTATTATTATTATTATTATTATTATTATTATAATTATTATTATTATTATTATTATTATTATTATTATTATTATTATTATTATTATTTTTATTATTATTACTATTATTATGAAGCTAAGGTTCTTTGGACATGTTATGCGATCTGATGGTCTGGAGAAGGAAATGATGCTGGCGTGCGGTGAGGGGAGGAGAAGACTGGGTCGCCCAAGGAGGAGATGGATGGATGAGATACAAGATGTAACTGGCATGAATTTGGCGGAATTGAGAGACTTGTCATCGAATAGGAGACGGTGGAGTGTGTTCACCAGGACGATCGCTAGAGCTCCACGAGCTGACAGCACAAGGTGACAAGGTGACTATTATTATTATTATTATTAATCTCGATTTTGCAACGTTTTCTTCAAGATTGTATAGTTAGCTCCAGCTTGGATGGGCCCGCTGGTCCTCGATCCCGGGTAGTCCTGACAAGGTGCCCTGGAATGCAACGGCATTGAATCGTTGAATTGTTATTGATATGTTCTGGAAGAGAAAGGTTGTCTCGCGGGCCTCGCCAGTGATTGCCGTCAATCGGCGGCCGATTTCAGAAATGAAGGCGAAACCTTCTTTGTTGGTAGGGCCCAATGTCTCCACGGCGATCGGCACGAAGGTGTATCTCGTTTCTAGTTCTAAATATTTGGCGTGCTTCCTTGTGGCCGCCCTTTCTGCTGCTCCTCCGGCCGTGATCGCTGTCTCGGGAAGATATGAAGCGGCTACCGTATCCACCACGGTCGCGTCCCATATCAGAGGGCGTCCGCCACTCCAAGGGATCAGAGTCTGGCCGTCCGGCCTTTTTCCGTCTGATCTGGCAGTCCTGATGGTTCTTTGATCGCCGGGGTACCCGCTCTATTAAGAGTGCGGTGAATAAAGTCATTGATGGCGCCGTGTCTGGCTTGTCGACCGAAACCGAGCGAACACGAGAGGCCGTGCGATCCCCTTGCTGAGACGGGGGCGCCGCATGCGCAAGTGTGTGGTTCACAAATGACTGCGCCCAACCGCAGGCCGACCGCCACGCGCACGGCCTCGTCGCTCAGCCTGAGGCCGAATGCGGTGAGCGGGAGAGCATGTAACCAGTCAGAGGCGTGTGAGGTCGTTATGGCCTTTAGGCGTGCCTGATCGTAGGGGCTGTGCAGATTCGCGTCGACAGACGATGTCACCCCGAGGAGCAGCGGCTTGTCCCATTGTGACTGTTTGTTGCCAGGCAGGTTCGTTGGGTCCCAAGTTCCAACGATCTGCAGCCAGTCAGATAGTGCAGACGTGTTGGCAGCGTCATCGGTTTTCGAGGCCACGCCCAAGATGAGGGACTGGACTGAGAGAGTGCTTGCGGCTGAAGCCAAAAAGGCGGGTAGTGCCAGCGAAGTCACCTTCCTAATGCCCAGCCCCCATATTATTATTATTATTATTATTATTATTATTATTATTATTATTATTATTATTATTATTATTTTTTTTTTTTTTTTTTACCCGAGGTATCTTGGATCCCTCAGGATTTGGAAAAAATTATTTAAGAGCAGATTTATTGTCTGGAGGGTCAGGCCTCGTCTTCAGGGTTTGAAGGAAATGTACCTTTATTATTATTATTATTATTATTATTATTATTATTATTATTATTATTATTTTGTTGTTGTTGTTGCCCTGAGGTACTTCGTTCCCTCATGGTCTTAGAGATTAAATTAGTTGTTTTTTCTGGAACGGCTAATCCTCGTCCAAGTATTATTATTATTATTATTATTATTATTATTATTATTATTATTATTATTATTATTATTATTATTATTATTATTATTATTTTTATTATATTATTATTATTATTATTATTATTATTATTATTATTATTATTATTATTATTATTATTATTATTATTATTTATTAGTATTATTAGTATTAGTATTAATAGTATTTTTATTATTGTTGTTGTTGTTGTTATTATTATTATTATTATTTTTATTTTTTGCCCCGGGGTATCAAGGATCCCCCAGGTAGGTAAAAAAATTGTCCGGAGACATATACAAAAAGAAAAAGATTATTCCTGGAACGGCCGAGCGAGTTTTTGCTACGATGTTGTTAGTGAGCCTAGGTGAGCGACTGCATTAAATCGTTGAATTATAACAGACAGAGCTTGAAACAGGAAGCTTGTTTCCCTCTTGTCTCCGGAGATGTTGGTCAGGTGCCGGCCCACATCAGCTATCAGCGACAGGCCTTCGTGGTTCATTGGGCCTAGAGTTTCTATTGCAACTGGTGTGAAGATATATGTATGCAGAAGGTTGCTATACTTTGAGATTTTTCTCGTCGCTGCTATCTCAGCGGCTGCGCCGGCCACGCGCGCCGTATCGTGGATGTACGAAGCTGCTAGTGTATCGACCACCGTGGCGTCCCAAACGAGGCTTCTGCCTGCCCTCCAAGGAATAAGTGTCTGGCCGTCCGGTCTCTTCCCATCGGTTCTGGATAGTCCCAGTGGTTCTTTCATTGAGGGATATCCGGATTTCGTCAAGCTTCGACAAATGAGATCGTTGATGGAGGCATGTCTTGGAACTCGGCCGAATCCTAAGGCGCATGAGAGACCGTGTGTGCCTCTCGCGGTGACCATGGCTCCACACTGGCACTTGTGTGGCTCGCAAAGTGCTGAACCCAGTCTGAGGCCCACAGCAATCCTCACAGCTTCATCGTCGAGTCCAAGGTTGCAGGCCGCTAAGGGCAGCGCCAGAAGCCAATCCCCTGTGTGCGGTGCCTGTATCGCCCTGAGACGTGCCCGGTCGGCTTCGTCGATTGCGTTGTCGAAAAGCTTTCTTCTGGCAGCCTCGAGTAAGGGCCTATCCCACTGAGATTGCCTGTGATGCATGATTGATGAAATGTCGATAATACCTGACCTGTCTTGCCATATGGTTTTCATGTCATCTACTTTCCGGTCCAGGTCTAGTTCTAGATTCGCAAGTATGTGGGATTGGGCAGAGAGAGAGCCTGCGGCCGAAGCTATAAAAGCGGGAAGTGCCAGCGAGGTCGTGCTCCTGATCCCCAAGCCCCCCATCTTGACGGGCAATGTTGCTTGTAGCCACTGGGTTTCGGATATCTTTACATTGAGTATGTCTTCCAGACCCTCATGTAAAAGGCTGTCATACCGGTTCAGGTTAGGATGGTCTACGCAGGGGCAACATCTGAGCGTATGGATGAGTTTCGGCGACCCCAGGGAGCTCCTGAGTATTAGGAGGGCCTCCTGTCTCGTAACCATTCCAAGTCTGGGACGTATTCTTTCGAATTCCCTAATATGTGTTTCGAGGCAGGTTTGCAAGGCCACCTCGGTGGAGATCGGCGCCCCTAATAGAGTTGAGTTTTCTTGGGAGATGTGAGTAAAGTTTCGGAGAGGGCCGCTAGAGTTGTTGATAACATCCGCTGTTATCAACTCGCATTTCTTCCTGTTGAGGCTTAGTCCGATCTCGACACATTCCCGCTCCAGCAGCTCCACATCCCCAGCGACGATTTCACTTTTTCCTCCGAGTGTGAGATCGTCTAGATAGCCAAATGCCAAAGGTGAGAGGAGCCGGTTAAGAATTGGTTGCAGGGGAAGACAGAAGAGAAGGGGGCCGAGTGGGTCGCCTTGTTGTGGGCCCTCCTGTGATAAGATGTTGAATTGTCCAAAGCGTAACGTGCTAGCCTCCGCGTATGCCAGATGGCAATAATGGGTCAGTTCGGGTACTACCTCGTCTAATGCCGTAAGCATGGCGTCTCGATGTAAACTGTTAAAAGCGTTGGACAGATCCAGCTTGACAATTATGGATTCCCTGTCCATCTGATCTAAAAACCGGCGTGTGGCATGCACCGCCGCCTCACAACCGCCCGGGACCCCCACCCCCAGCTGCTTGGGGGCCAAGTATGAAGAGACCAGTGGGACAGCATGCGCATTGGCGCACTTGGACGCAATCCTACGCCAAATGTATCCCACAACAATGGGTCTCAAGCATCCGGTGTTCTTCCTAAGGGCCGTGAGAGACCCACCAAACAGGAGAGGCCGCAGCGACGGTGGGCATATGCCCGCCAGGAATAGGTTAACCAGGGCGGTTAATTCCGTGAGCAGACCCGGACCAGCGTCCTGGGAGTTCAGCAGCTCGGCAATGTGTTGCGGTCGCACCCCGTCCGGGCCTCCAGACGAGCCCGCCGGGAAGGATCGGACCACCCCGAAGACCTCCTGCTCCGATGTTTGATACGGGGAGCACTGTACGGGGCCCGGAATCGGCCGGCGCTCGGGATGCGGTAATGGATGTTTCCCGCAAAGCTGCTCGTATGTGGATTTATCGCAAGGGGCTGGAGCGTCATCCGAGCAGAGGATCCGGGCTGCCGCTCGGATGTTGCCATCTTCCATTTTGGCCGTCACCGCCGCTGCGATTTCCTGTTCTCTAGTCTTCCTCCTATTTCCCGATGAGAGGACTGGTTTCGCCTGTGACGAGAAAATTTCCGTGCTCAGAGCCGGCCAAGTCTGCTCGTATTCGGCTACTCTTTTCTTCACTAAAGAAGTGAGGTTATGTCTTTTTCCACCTCTGTCCGGTTTTGCTAAAATCGCTGCACCAAAGGTAAGTAAACTCTGCCAGGATCGCAGCTCCGATGGATCATCCAAGATGTGCCTGATGATGTCGGAGAGCAAGCGTCCCACTGCCAGTCTTGCACCCTTAGGGATATGTCTGAGAAGGCCTCGATTAATAACCGGGTGTTGCATGGCCGAGTGCGCTTGTGTAGGAATAGGGACTGATTCGGATTCTGAACGGTGGACCTGTGGCTGTGGATCGTCCGAGACAGAACCCGACGGCTCAGGTCCAGGAGTGAGCGTGCCAGCGGTGTCCCGCCCATCACTCCTCCGTGCTCCAGCAAGCGGTGACTTATGTGAGCCCAGACATGGATTCGACCTCGGGCCATGCTGATGTACTTTTCCGTCGCCTACGTGTAATTGGCGTGTTGTATAACATACGCTGCATATGCCGCTGGCTTTAACTATACTTTTACTTTTGTTGCAGAGATGGAATCCGATGAAAGGTTTTCCATATTAGCCTAAAGCCCATCGCCTAGACTAGAAGTCTAGACTTTCAAGGGGCGTATCACCTAGTGCGCATGCGCCGAGCCTATCAACTCGGCGACAATGCGGCTACAAAGGTGTCGAATAACTTCGCACAAAGCCTAAAATGGGATAAAAAGCATGGGAAACCTTGCCTGACCACAGTCGCTCACCTATAAACTCGGAGAATAGACGCCGGTGACGCCAAAAACTGAATAAATAATTTAAAACCATGGACAACCGAACATCGAAAATGTAAACACTCCTTGCCCCAAGGGCCGTTCCAGAAAATAAATTATTATTATTATTATTATTATTATTATTATTATTATTATTATTATTATTATTATTATTATTATTATTATTATTATTATTACTATCATTGTGTAATATGTACGAGCCCTTTATGCTGATGTTTTTATTCATATAAGTATTACAGCTTATATTTTAATATCTACTTATTCATCATCAACATATTCATCATCATCATCATCATCATCATCATCATCATCATCATCATCATCATCATCATCATCATCATCATCATCATCATCATCATCATCATCATCATCATCATCATCATCATCATCATCATCATCGTCATCATCATCAACAACAACAGCAACAACAACAACAACAACAACATCGTCAGGATCCATGGGCCAAAGGCCCGTAGGTGTCCAATGCATGAGTTATCACTTTTTCCAAAGTCCCGGTCTTTTGCTAAAATTATTAAGCTGTGCAGATCTTGTTTACACCAATCTTTAATATCGTCTGTCCACTCTGTTTTAGGTCTGCCCCTCCGCCCATTTCCATTCATAGTTCCCATCATCACAGTTGTTATTTTTCTATTGTCGTCCACTCTGCATATATGCCCAAATAGACTTACTTTTCTCCTCATAACTGTTTGCATTAGGTCTCCCTTTATGTTCAGTCTTCTTCGAACCTCCAAGTTCGTCACCTTCGCTGTCCAGTTCAGAGGTAATATTATCTACCTATTAGCGGATGATTTTGCTGAGTTGTCTTAAATCAGTTTGTTATTTTCTATATATGTCAAAAGCTTCTAAGTTAAAAATGGATTAATAGCCTGCTATCGTCTAAAAATGCTCCCTGGTTCTCCATCATTCCTCGGTCCGTTCTTATTTAAGTCAGGAAACAAAGCGTTTGTTTTCCACTTAACTTTGTCTGATCGTAGACGGACTTTGTAGGTTGTCTTATTCGGAAGAATTTCGGAGTCTTTCGAAACGATTAAGACGATTGCACAAAAAACGTCTTCGTCCGTCGTCACATATTCTTCTAGCGCAGTTTCAGATGCAAAGCCCAGATCTGCGGTAAAGCTAGATGAAGTTAACTTTATCTTTTTATATTTTAAATAGGCTAAATGATTGGTGACAGAAGACACTAATGTAGCTAATAAGCAATAACTATGTAGCTCGTGGCCTTCATTGTGGCCTTACAGTCAGGCTTTGGCTATCATATCAAATCTTATGCAATGAACCTAAGGAAATGTTAACTCCAGACGTTTTGCAGCGTTACGCAAAGAGGTGGACACTGGCTTGTTGGCCGGTACCGCTTAGTCAAATCAATCGTCGAGCCAAGCTATTATTCATGCGATCATTCACTAAGAGCATTTATATAACGCCTCGACCACATAACTTCAAAATATTGCTCTAACAAATATAAGCAGCAAAGTTGAATTCTTTCAAATAAGCTGCGTATGTAAACTTAATATTAATGTTTCGTGTTGTTTATGACGTCATTGCTTTATTTAGATGTGTTCATAGGGTGCAGTCAGCAGATAGAATCAGACGCTTAGGCAGCTGACGTCAATAATAGCTACAGTCTAATTATAAGAACTTCCATGACGTAACTGTCATTATTCTCAAAGTATCAGTCGATGGTCGCTAATAATTGAAATCGTTTTGGAAGCCAAATTCCAGGGTGAATATGAAGAGATATCCGGTCGAAGGCCAAAGTAGGGAGACCGAGAGGACACTGAAACGGTATACGGAGGAAATGAGGGTTATAAGCACCTTAGGCTACAGCCGTTTTGAAAGTTGAAACAAACCACGTAACATGGTTATTATGCGCACTCGATTTTCATATATTAATCCCATAGCTTAAATGGTCCTCTAAAAGTGGAAATATTTTCAGTTAGGTGTCCTTGACGCAACGATAGTGAACAAGATCCTTGCAAGCGATTATTTAGCCTTTAAGTAGAGGGTTAAAAATTTACGAGATCACGATTATGAAAAAAGTCTATAACTCAAGTTTCTCAGTACTAGAAAGCCAGTTCTGTTAATTAGGAACAAATTACAAACGCCTGGTGACAAATATACAATTGTGAGGTTAGTCAAGGTGTAATGAGACTTATTGATGTTGATAATAATATTGTGTTTGCATAGCAACGTTAAAAAACAAAACAAATAAGATTAGCTCAAGGTCAAAGTCTTACGAATTTAGATAGGCCTACATCAGGTTTACATTTAATCAAGGAATAGGCCTAATTTCACGATTGCAATTCTTTTCTTTGCAGAGGCTGAGCTTTCGATGAATTTCCATCTCCAATGCCACGAAAATAGACATTCCAAAAATGCGCAGTGTAAATGCAGCATCGTTTTCTATTGCGACCGTTAGGCCTCGACCCTCCTCAGTTTCCCTAGAATTTACCGGGTGAGATCCTTGAGAACCGCTGCCCGTTTGATTGCGTGCACGTCATTAAAGGTCCCCGTGTACAGAGTTAATTATAATAAAAAATCCAGCACTGCTGCCCGTATGAATTCGCGTCCCTCCATACTTTTGTACCATTTTCCCACAGTGTAGGACTACAGACATAGCGAGGTAAATGTACAAATTTCGGGACTCGTCGTCGTCATCATCATCATTTACAGAAATTAAAACTGACCAATAATGGCAACAAAAGACAAGTAGAGGGCTGCAATCAATGAGCTACCGAGTCCCATGTGAATGAAAGTTCTTCGGTTGAAGATTTTTCTTTCGGATGGGGCGTAAAAAAACAAAGTCAGCAATCCCACTGTTTAGCGGTAGGCCTATTAAATTTTAGATGTTTAATATAGGTTGACAACGAAATGTCTGCTTGACACCCAAATACATTGAGAGTGGAGCTAAAGACGCTGAGACGGACTCAGATGGAGTGTTGACTCAGATGGAGTGTTGACCTGTAAGGGTTATTTGACTTAGTAGACAGGTCAGGTACGTATCATGTGGCTGGTCGACGAGTCCTTCGCTCTTCTTCTGCGAGTGAGCTCTTGGTTCCTCGTGCTACCACCACAACTAGGCAGCGTCGCACTTTCTCTGTGGTAGGTCACTCCATCTGGAATCATCTCCCATTGCAGATACGCCTGTTGCCTAAGAATAGTTCGCTTATGTTTTACAAGTTACTAAGTCCAGTTTATATTGCCGTGGTGGGGCTGGGAGCGCTTCTGAGTAGGTATCTTGTGGGGGCGCTATATTAAATTTTCAAAATGAATGAATGAATATCGGAACATCCCTCTCGTCTCCTTTGCTACCTGAGGCCACCGTGACTTCAGGAGATGTACGTGTATACCAGTGATGGAATAGTTAACTAAAAAGTTGCTAACTTTTAGTTTAACTAAAATTTTTTAGTTAAGGATGAAGTTTAACTAAAAATAAATAGTCTAGTTAAAACCATAGTTTAACTAAAAAAATTAGTTGCTAACTAAATAGTTTAACTAAAAAAATCAGCAATACGCAACTATTTTCCGCAATGAACATTAAACACTGTCAACAACTCAACGCGAAACTTATTGATTAACACTGCCTGGTTTTAGCATTTAACAGCCTGCATTTTCAAATTCATACACTACTTACTGTAACTGTATGCTAGAACAGTACAAATTGCATAGTTTGAAGGTGATTGTCATTTACGCTCTGCATTATTACAGTTCACTTATCTGTTATTGTGAAAATGTTTGTCGTAAAAAGTTGGAAAAAAGTTGGAAAAAGTTTAACTACTTTTTTTAGTTTAGTTAACTAATTTCGAAAATCAGTTGCCAACTTTAGTTAAACTAATTTTTTTAGTTGGAAAATAGTTTTAGTTTAACTAAAAAAAATTAGTTTAGTGCCCATCACTGGTGTATACACATGAAGACAATGCAATTTGTTGTGCAACTTGCTATGCTTTCCAAACAAATAGTACTCTAGGAATAAAATTTCGATCGTCCTTTTTCATGAAGTAAGAATCCATTGGGTCGTGAGCGCAGTTCGTACCGACCTGGAGGCTGGACCACGTTGCGGCGGTGCAATATCTAAATGGATCAGCGGTGACAGTTTAATGAATCAAGGTTGAAGCCATGTTCTCGACGGTAACTTATCACATCACGAAGTCAATGTAGGCCTACACATTGGTTAGTTAGTGGACATCCAATGACATGTAGAACATACATGTATGTCTTTTCTATCTATTTATCTGTCTGTCTGTCTGTCTGTCTGTCTGTCTATCTGTCTGTCTGTCTGTCTGTCTGTCTGCCTGCCTGGCTGCCTGTCTGCCTACCTACCTACCTACCTACCAATCAATCTATCTATCTATCTATCTATCTATCTATCTATCTATCTATCTATCTATCTATCTATCTATCTATCTATCTATCTATCTATCTATCTATCTATCTATCTATCTATCTATCTATCTATCTATCTATCTATCTATCTATCTATCTATCTATCTATCTACCTACCTACCTACCTACCTACCTACCTACCTACCTACCTACCTACCTACCTACCTACCTACCTACCTACCTACCTACCTACCTACCTACCTACCTACCTATCTATCTATCTATCTATCTATCTATCTATCTATCTATCTATCTATTCAATTAAAAAAATTCAAAATAGTTTATTGCGACCAACAACAACAAAATCACAATTCCAACTTTTAAGCACAATTAGACTTATACTAGCTATTGGTAGCAATGGGCGGCCTCAAAGGGAAACAATCCCGCTAAGCGGGGTCACCCCAGTATCCAGGTAACAGTTTCTAGATGTACGGCTGAGTTTCCTTTGAATAATTCTAGGAATAATCTTAACTATTCTTAACTAAATTCCTTAACTAATGCCTCCTGGCCCGGCCCCGGCGCGTACACACTCCAATGATCTGGACCCTTCAGGAGTGGCCCGGTGGCGTTGCTAGGGGAAAGGTTGCGTTTTTCCCAGGTGTCTTCGTAAACTGGCTTTGAACTTAGATCTACTTTTCGAGAGTCTGATTGCAAGTGGTATTTCATTCCATAACTGCGGTCCCGAAGATTTGATACAAAATTCCCTTGTGTTGGTACGGGTTCTTATTGGACGGTACTCAGTAGCACTCCTAGTATTATGTGCATGTATATGGGATCCTAAGGTAAAGTATCCCTTAAAGTTATCGATCTATCTATCGATCCATCTATCACACCTCACTACATTCAAAGGTCACTCTTCATCTCTCCTCCCAATCAATGCTAGTATAGTTCAAGGCTCAGTCTTAGGACCTACCAACTTCTCCATTACTGCTTCAGACCTGCACCCTTTTCAGCCTCTTAATCTTATGTTCAAATTTGCAGATGACACCTACCTCCTTACTGGAGATGACACTTACCTCCTCTCAAGCTCATACTATTCCATCTGAACTGCATTTAATCTCCACCTGGGCTTTTGCCAATAACCGTACCTTAAATGGTGACCGGTCAATTCGGTGCCGGTCAATTCGGTGCCGGTCAATTCGGCACCGGTCAATTCGGCCCCGGTCAATTGGGCGCGGTCAGTTCGGCGCATGGTCAATTCGGCGTCTTTTGTTAACGCTTCTATTTCTACCGACATTTCGTCTACTATGACTTTCCTTGATCCCACTTCCAGTGTAAGTTATATTTTAATCGTTGATCCCGCTTCTAGTTTAAGTTATATTTTAATCGTTGATCCCGCTTCTCTAAACATATATTCGTAATCCATTTTTGGTTCATCAGAATTTCGGGTCCGCCCTCGCACGCTTAGTCCCGACCGCCAGGGAACCGAGTCCCACCGGCGGCCAGTTAAGCTCCCCACCTCGACAAGGTGCGTGCATCGGACTTCGTCACCCACAAATATTAAGCCATTCGAAAGCGAAGGCGATGAAGAGATGGGTAGAAATAGAAGCGTTGACAAAAGGCGCCGAATTGACCGCGCCCAATTGACCTGCGCCGAATTGACCGGCGACCAATTTGACCCTCCTCCTCCATTACCTAGTATTACCCGAGTTAAAACCTTGAAGGTACTGGCTGTCATCCTTCAAGATGATCTCAAACTCACAGCTCATATAGACCACCTCACAGCAACCTGCTCCTTTTATGCGATCAGAAAGCTCAAAACCCATGGCCTTTCTTCCTCATCCATCCCTAACGTTACCAAAGCCACTACCGTTGCTAAACTTCTATATGCCTCCCCATCCTGGTGGGATCTTACCCTGGCTTCCGATAAAGAACGCCTGGAAAAACTCTTAAAAAGAGCCAAACGCCTAGGTTACTTAGAACAATCCTTTCCAACAGTCTCTGAACTTGCCAAATTATATAGCCGATGCGAAACTCCTTTTCTCCAAATTACACAACCCTAAGCATGTACTTCACCAACTCCTACCTCCACTCCGACCCCTCTCCTCTCACCAACTCAGACCAAGAGCACACAACCATACTCTCCCACCCAATGACAACTCTCAAGTTATTCCCAGATCATTATATAAAAATATTTACTAGTTTACTCTAAAATTTTCTAATGAACTTTAATTATCCATTATAATCACTTATGTTAGCATTTCTGCGTTTTTGTCAGATTGTTTCTTTCTTCTCAAAAAACGAATATATATATATATATATATATATATATATATATATATATATATATATATATCTGTCCATTATATCTATCTATCTATCTGTCTGTCTATCTTTCTGTCTATATATTTTCAGAAAAGGTGCTTCATAAATAGCCAGATACATTCATTCATACATACTGTTGGATGTGGGCGTCTAGGCCTACCCATGTAGCTGTGTGGCTGTTGAAAGGATGGGCTGCGCACGGGATGTGTGTTGGCGCCTGAATCTAGCCTTTATAAGCTCAGTGGTAGTACAAGTGCGATTAGACTGCAGGAGATTCAGGCAGACGGCGATTGACGACGAGAGACGGTGGTAATACTGCGTGTTATTTTGTTCTTACTTTCTCAAACTGCTTCTCTTCTGCCTCTCTGTCTTATTGGAATGATCCTCTGGATATTGAACTGATTACAACTTAGTTTTAGAGCTTCTCATTTTAGGCGATCGATCGATCGCTCTCCTTGGTCGCTCGCCTAGCGAAGGTCCGGGCGAGCGGTAAATCGCTCGCCTAGCCGAAGGCGTCTTACCGTCGGTCGTCGATTTATGAGCTAGACTCCAAGACGATAGACGAACCTGGAGACAGACCACTATTTTATTTACCTAATTTACATTATTTTAATTTACTTACTTGCGGCAGCGGTGAATGCGTGCCGTGACTTAATTACTGCTGACTGATCACTCCAATTTCGTGCAATGTGATTGGCCATAACAACACGGTCGACAGCTCACGCCGCGTACCATCATTCGTAACGTCACTAATTTCAGAAATTATTTTAAACAACAATGGCAGCGAAGGTAACCACGTCGAACAATAATGTACAGTACAGTTGAGCACGTATCTTTAAATAATATTTAAAAGTCGTAGGAAACATGTATCTGAATCTGACACTCCCATCATAAGTATTGATAATATTCAGCTATGCCGGGTTACAAGTGTTAAATTTCTAGGTGTCATTATTGATGAAAATCTTTCATGGAAGGCTCATGTTGAGCATTTGACGAATAAAGTGTCTAAATCTGTAGGTATTATTCATAAGCTCAAATGGTCCTTACCTACCCATTCTCTTAAACTGCTGTATACTACCCTTATATTGCCTTACTTGAATTATTGTACTACAGTATGGGCAGGTGGCTACCAGACTATGCTTAAACCATTATTTCTGTTGCAAAAAAGAGCCATAAGAACCATCTGTGGTGCCCACTATCTAATGCCAAGTTCGAATCTCTTTAAAAGCCTGAAAACATTAAATATTTATGATATCTACCGACTCCAATTAGCACTCCTAATGTATAGACACCACTCAGGTACTTTACCAATAATATTTAATTCCTATTTTACTGTAAATGCTGCATTCCATAACCACAACACTCGTCATAAGGGGAATTACCGATCCGAGGTGCACAGAACCAATGTGCGAAGCTTCTCTGTTAGAATAAAAGGCCCACAATTATGGAATTCCATTGATCCTAATATACGTGCATTACGATCACTAAGTGCCTTCAAATCTGCTTATAAATCGTTTCTGATTGACCAGTATTAGCTACGTGAACAATCATCTACGGATCTTTTATTTTTATCTCATCTTAAAACAGGATGATTAGCATAATCTTAAGTCTGATACATTCCATTGACGAAGTAATACGAACTTCTGATAAATACCGGGGATGACTAGATAAGCTTATTCAGCTTCTTCTCTCCGGGAATCGTCTTATTGCTTTATATTTGAAAGATTATCACTGTAGTAGTAATGTTACAGCATATAATCTCTTGTCTATAGATATGATGCAGACTATGCACATTATGTTATCGACTGTTAATCATATACTGGTCTTGTATTCGATTCAATAAATTTGATTTGATTTGATTTGATCTTTCATAGAATTAAGCGACTCGTTCAATGTTGATGTAGTCGAGATAGAAAACCGTCGGACTGTGAACAAAATTAACTGCAATTCCTGCAGAAAGCACACCGACAAAATTCGACTGGACTGCCGGCTGAGAGGTCAAGCCAATAATGATTGTTCAACGTATGCTGAAGGTTCAACCAGCGCAACGTTGTGAAATCAGTTGTCACACGTCAATGGTTGGTTTTTAATGAATATTATATGTTGATGTGATAATGTGACTCTAGTGACAATGCTAATCATATGCATTATACTACTGTGATAAGTGCGCTGCCAGTTAATAAAGATTTTTGATTATTGAATGAAGTTCAAGGCAAGCACTAGCAGCCTCGCTTGACGAGGCCGCGGCAAACAATCGGGGAGAATTCCACTATTAAATTGACCAAAATTATGAAAATAATACTGGACAAATAAAGGACCCAATGATAGCTATTAAATATCATGACGACGACCCTCCAGGTCTACTGCTATAATACTGCGTACAATACACAAAATACACTGTGCACAAAAGCTCCCTAGGTCGACCGCATATCGCTCGCCTACTCTATCCAGGGTGCTCCATTTTCAAACCTCCTACTAATTTAAAATGAGAAGTTCTGCTTATGTTAGGGAAGTAACCAGGTGATGCCTTGTGTCTTAGACACTGGCGTGACAGAAGTTGAAAACTTTGTAATAACTAGCAGAGGACAGTTTCTTTGCGCAACATGATTCGAGTGACATGAAATTCCTTCCTTCTGCTACAGGAATAAGTTAAGGACGCAGGCTACTTTACCTCGCCACGATGTGTATTCACAACACGTCACATTCACAAAGTAATTTAATTAAAAGACTTTTTAAGTATTCAATAATGGATTATATCAAGGGTATAAACATATTTCTTTCATCTGCTTATGTTTAAGCAGTTTCACGTGGTCAAAACTGGATCAATAGATGGTGCGTTCGGGAATGATAGAATCTGACGATGCAGCTTCTTCTTAGCAAAGTCCAAAGCATTTCTTCTTGGAGACTTCTTGCGGCACCCGCTGCAGACGGGCAAATCCGATGAAGATCTGCTCTAGAGTCGTTTGTCCAACCGAATAGTCCTCAATCTGGTAGGTCTCCTTCGCCTTCTCCATGATCCCGAAAATTTGAGACCACTTAAAAATCTGCATCTTGACCTGGTAGTTAAGAAGGTTTTCGTGATGATCCTTAAGGACGCTCTCTGGGAATGTTTCGCCGATGAAAGTCTTCAGTTTCTGAATCCGTTCCTGTAGTTCTTCGGGTGTTTCAGTGTCGGCTGAGCGCTGGAGCTTTATGACGAGCGTGTATCCATCGCCGAACTTATCCTTCAGGTGCTGGAGACTCCCAAGGGAAAGGAAGCGACCGTTTACGAGGATTCCCATCCGAGTACAAACGGCTTCGCTTTCTTCCATGCTTGAAAAACAAAAGACAAAGATGTCACTCCAACGACATGTTTCTGTCGAACTAAATCTATGTAATACTGCATGTAAGTATGTATGTAAGTAGGCCTATGTCATAGGCTAACACTCTTATGACTGGGAACCAATGTAGCTCGTCGTTAAAGTGTTGAAGCGCTTTACAAGTAGCCAGATACTTGCGCTTGTATTTCTATGTAGAGGTTGACGTCTCTGGCGATAGATAATTAATGCACTCAGACGCAGACTGAGACATCCGCGTATGCAGAGCGCCAGACTTAAATACCGGGTCGTCGAACATAGATCGAAAGACCAGACGTAGGCAGAGATAATAATAATAATAATCTTTTCTTTAATTAAGCGCCTGCAAACGCACTGCGCTGTACATTGAACATACATATAGTAGAAACGGCAGCCACGCAGGGCGCCTTACATACATGTATTAAGTAGAAACACACATGATAAGTTTACAGGAGTCTAATATAACTGCTTAATGCGGCAGCCACATAGGGGAAAGGCTTGTATTATGGGCCACCTAACAAATTGTTAGATTATTTAGTACAGGAGAAATTGGGTGGGTAGTTTTGTTTACTCCATGCATTACTTGGCATTAGTTATGACCAAATGTAAAGGAATGATTGCTTAACCGATGTAAATAAATTTTTAAATCATTATTTTTAAAATACCAAAAATGGCCCATATTACACAACCGCGTGTGTAATATGGGCCACCATTGTTGAGATAAAACAATACTGTTACACGTGTTAGACAACTGCCTGATTTTTGCAATAGAAGATGAAAATGATTAAAGTTTTAATTTAATTATCATATTTCAGAGCTTGATATTCTCAATTCATGCAATTTGCAACGTTTCCGAGCTGTTTACTGGTATTAAATTTATGTCAGAAGTTTTTAGGCAAAGGCTGGCAATTGTCACAGAAGTAAAACTTAGGATGGTTAAAATTTGCACAGTCTTCATGCGACCAGCGTTGACATGTTTGTGCACTGCACCCAGTTCTCTTCGTATGACTCCCCCCCACACACTACAAATTGTGAGATCAGGGATGCTCTGGTCATTTTCGATGTCTCCTTTAAACTTGTGTTTTGTTTTGATTTTGATTTTATTTTGGTCCATTTCTTTAGTAAGGTTGATTTAGATACGATTGTTTTGGTGGCTCTAGTCTTTGTCACAACTTCCATATTGAAACTGCCCGTAAAGAGTGTCTAAAACGAAAATAAAATGAAACAAATTGCACTTGTGAAATCAGCTACAATTACCATGTATTATGGCTCGTGTAATATGGGCTGGCCCATAATACACATTCCATCGCAGGCCCATATTACAAACATAGTATGCTTCGGGGAAATCAGTTATAGCGTGACCGTCGAATGTTTTATAGACCCAACAAAGCTATTTTTATATTTGATTCAGAAATTGCTACCTTCTGAAAACACACGGCATAGCATAGCTGAAATCCTAAGCTACACAACAGCTGCTGAAGTTGAACCAATTTTATAAGCAATATGTACCAAAACTGAAAATTGTTACCATTCGTGCAGAAGTTATTGCCAACAGCTCAAATTCACAACATGAAGTTGAAATAAGTAGACGGATCGTTTCGCACGTTAAGAGCTCTTCGCAGACATGATAGGTTGGAAAAACAGCCGAGGCCCATATTACACGGTGGCCCATAATACAAGCCTTTCCCCTACGGCGCCAAATCACGGCCTACTATTCATTTAACCACCGCCGCCGCCTAGCGAGTGGAAGGCAGAATTAACTTTAGATTAATGGATATCTACGGGGTTCGATCTTGGTACCTTCAGCTCTTCACGCCAGTGTGTTATCCATTACTCTATTACTCTACGGGCCCCCCCCCCCAGATACATAGACAGACAACGATGAATACAAAAAGAGACACAGAGAGTGACGTAGCTACATGTATGTGAGAAACCGAGTAACGTAACCTACTGGCTTCCCCATTAAAATAGGAGCTGATCTTAATCTGGAAGGATTATTACGAGGAGAGTTCGTAGTTGGTTTGCGGCGCGTGAGAGTCAGTTCAGGATTCGCCCATGTCCTTCCTATCCTGCCAGGCGGTCGCTTCGTCCGATGATCTCTTGGGCTAAAAGCGCGTCCAAATATCTTTTGTATAACTTTTTCGTTGCTGCCACCTGCTGATTCTGTTCGTCTATATTGCGGTTCTCCACATGAAGATATTATATGCTCAAGAACTTCATCATCATCATCATCATCATCATCATCATCATCATCATCATCATCATCATCATCATCATCATCATCATCATCATCATCATCATCATCATCATCATCATCATCATCATCATCATCATCATCATCATCATCATCATCATCATCATCATCATCATCATCATCATCATCATCATCATCATCATCATCATCATCTCCCGACGCCAGTCTTTTGGTGGCGATGGGAACGAATAAATGTTCTCCAGTGTTCTCTGTCATTTGTCAAGCTATTGGCCTCCTTATTGTTAGTCCAAGTGAACATTTATATTATCTATCCAGCGTAGTCTTGGTCTGCCTTTGTTTTTTTTCATCGAATCTTCCTGGTATTCGGTCAACTGGCATTCATTCTACATGTCCAAACCATCGGATACTTCTTTGAACGACTTTGTCTAGCAGTTGTTCGTAATGTATAATGTCGTAGTCTATTTTCTGCAGTCTTGAAATCCATGCGACCTTCCGCAGCGATCTTCCGCAGCCAGCGTATTTATGTTGTAAGAATTCTTTTCTCATCTTGTCCATCATTCCGATTCATAATTATAGGAAAATAGGTTGCATCGTCGTCTCACATTTTTGTCTTGGTTTTCTTTGTTAACTCTCTGCTTCTCCAAACTCTGTTCATTGTTCCAAATGCCTGTGAAGCGCGTTAATTAATTTTCCTTTCTATAACTTTTTCGTTGCTGCCATCTGCGTTAATTAGCCCTCCTAGACAGACGAATTGTTCCACTTGCCCGATAGCTTCTCCTTGGATTGTGATAGCTACTGATTTCTCTTTGGTTTTTTCAATCACCGTTGTTTTAGTTTTCTCTGCTGATCATTAGGCCAAATCTTCTACTGGTTTCGTCAATCTGTGTCGTAACATACTGTAGTTCTGGTCCGCTTTTAGTGAAGAGGTCAATGTCGTCAAGAAATAGAAAATTATTCCTAAACTCTCCGTTAAATTTGATTCAATGATTCATGTCTCGGTGTTGTTAAGGCTGAGTGACATTACTGCTTCTGATAATCAGGTTAAATAGTTATGTGGGGATAAGATACATCCTTGTCGTACAGGACACTCCCGTTTTCGTGTCGAATAATTATGTGGTCTTTTTTTATCAATTTTTATGGCACTTCATGATTTTCAATATTATATCACTTGTACAAGTTTTATCAATTGCTTTGGTATTCCTGCATTTTGCATCGCCCTCCACATTCCTGCATGCCATGTCGAGCGCCTCTGAATGGTCTGAGCGCCACTGAATGGTCTATACCGCGAGAGGCGCTTTATAAATGCCCATATACAATACAATACAATATAGTGTCGAATCCTTGTTTGAAGTCTATGAAGTTAATGAAGACTTTCTGGTTGTCTTCTATGCTTTTTAAAGTACCGGTATCTGTCCCATTGTGAATGTTGATCAATTGCTGGTCTCAATCCGACTTGCTCTTTTCCAAGCGCTCTCTCAACACACTGTTTTATTCTGTTTTGTATCATTCTAGTGAACACTTTTCCTGGAATGCTCTGTAAGCTAGTGCCTCTGTAATTTTTACAGTCTTGTGGATCTCCTTTTTTCTTTGTATATGGGTACGATTGTCGATTTTTCTCAGTCTTATGGTATTTCTTCCTCTTGTTAAATCCTTGTAAAAAATAGTATACATTGCTTTAACAACTGCTTCTCCTCCTCCTCCTTGAAATAGGTCAACACTCATAATTATGATCTGTCTTATTGTCTGTTTGTCTCTTTGTGCTATCTGTCCGGCTGTCTGTCTACGTAGCTCCATGCCTACACATGCAAAGATGGACAGAGACAGCAATACTTGCCGGTTCAATAGTGATACCATTAATTATTCGGGGTTAAAAGAGGAGGGCACGGTATCCCAGTTCAAAGTGGGGGTACGGGTTCTCTGTGAGCCCTCTGAAAATTACACCTATGCCATCACTCAACTAATAATACGCTCTATATGTATGTAAGCATGTATGTATGTATGTATGTATGTATTGTATGTATGTATGAATAATATGGACGTGTGTATTTACAGTATGTATGTGTATTTGTGTGTATGTATGTACTATGTATGCCTGATTGTATGTATCTATGCAAATATGCACAAAAGCGTTTCTGCATCGACACCTTGAAGGAGCAATTTCCACATTTACTGAATGAATTGACAAAAACATCTATTCAATACTGTGTGTAGGCAGGCATGTATGTCAAGTCAAGTCAAGTCAAGTCAAGTTTATTGAAACCATTCTGTCAAGGCACGTATGTAGGTCATAGTTGTTAGTTATACTAGCACGTGTATGTGTGTGTGTAATGTGTTGCGTGTGTGTTGTGCTGTGTGTTATGTGTTCTGAGAGGTGTGTGGTGTTTGGTGTTTGGTGATGGTGTCTGGTTGTGGTGTGTAGTGCATGTCTGGTTGTGGTGTGTGTAGTGCGTGTGGTGTGTGGGGTGGTGTGTGTTGTGTGGTCTGTGGTTTGTGGAGTGTGGTGAGTGTGATGTGTGGTGTGTGTGGCTGGTGGTGCCTGGTGTGTGGTGTTTGTGGTTGTATGCGTGCGTGCATATGTATGTATGTATGCATGCATATATGTACGTATGCGTGCATGGATGCATGTACATATGAATGTATGCATTCAGGTCAGTAAGTAAATGTTCTTGCGTGTAAGTATGCATGCTTGCATGTACGTTTATATACATATACGCGTTTCTGAATGCATTACCCTTCTTCATTATGTAAGAAATACTAGTGTTGTTTCAATAATGTCTCAATTTTAGTTTTAGTTTTAGTTATGATTGTTAATCTTAAATTTTAGTTTCAGTTTTAGTTCTTATTGTTTCTGAATTTTAGTTTTAGATTTAGGTAAATTTATTTAGTGTTAGTTTTAGTTTTAGTAAGTTAATTTTAGTTTTAGTTTTAAGTTAATTTCAGTTTTAGTTTTGAAATTTGATTGCAGGGTGAGTTTTAGCAATTATCTAATTCTAGTTAAACAGAAATGGGAGTCTACCGAATTATTCAGACTGTTCAAATTTCACTGTAAGCCGTTTAAAGCAAAAAGAAAAATACTAATTAATAAAGGGCAAACAGTGCTTCAAAAGCACTTTCTTCTGGAGAGTTTTGGAAAGTTTATTTCACCTGTCATTGGTCAGCCATCCACGAGTGGAAAAAGTGCACTCTACAGAAGTTTCTAATGCAGGGCAGGTCCATATATTGCATGCCAAACATGACAGAAGCAGGTATTCGGTTTTCCTTCAAATTCAAAGTTAAACTGAAACCTGCAGTGACTGTCTGCTGCTTCATCAAGAACTTGTATACATGTATATTTCTGGAGCTCTTCTTCTCCATTGTACTTTTCTGCTCCAGCAGAATGGACGTTGCCCTAAATAAATGCTGCAGACAAAAATTTGGGCAAACTTGCGCTATCGGAGTCCCTAATTGTGCAACCTGGCTATATTCGAAATTCAAGGTGACTATGTATACCAAGAGGTCTCACCGTAACACTAATAGGCCTAGTTTAATTAAACAAGTACTACACAAATATTCATAGACTAATAAGATTAGTTTAATGAAGCCATTTACCGACCAATCCTAAGTCTACATAAAGAGTCACATAGCAAAAACATTAAGAAAGTAAAAAATCTTAAGCTAAAATTAAAGCTGAAATGTTCAAGCTAAGTGTTCAAAGGAAACGTTAAAGTGACTTCACTGAGAGTTCTGAACAGCTAACTATGATTTAATAATTAAAATTTTCTATTGTGGTTTATAGCGCAATGCGTGTAGTTACCCTGTTCAAGTAAAAGTAAGGTGTAAAACAAGCTTAATTGCTTTAAAACTGTGCATGTTTCGAGCCTTTACGGCTGTTTAAATAGTCAGAACCGTTATCGCAAACCCTAACCCAGTTAGCTACATCGGTAGAGCGTTGGCTGCGCGTCTCATGCGCCTCTGTGTTAGAGCGCATGCGGACCGCGGTTCGCTTCCCGAAGGTGGCTTATTTCAGAGATTTAAATCTCGGGTTAGCACGGTCCCAACACGGGGACCTTAAATGGCGTGGCACCCATTCAAACGTGCAAGCGGTGGTGAAGGATCTCACCCGATCAATTCATTGAAGAATGAGCAGGGTCGAGGCCATAGGCTATACGGTCGCTGTAGAAAATCGCGAACATTTATATTTACATTATCCCTAACCTTATTAGTGTCATTACCGGTATGTGCTAACTAGTTTCATTATTAGCGTCTTTGATGCACAATTGCACATGTAAAGTTTTGTAAACCCTTCTTTCATTTAACTAGGCTTATTAGCGTCAGTGTCTGACGTCTTGTAATACAGAGCCCCCTTGAATTTGGGTCTGTAAGGATGTCTCATTAATATTATGGACCCCGATCGCATCTTTGCCAAAATTTGAATCGCTTGATTGGTCTTTCTGCTGATGCTGTTTCCTCAAAGCAGTAAACTACTAAAGCTCTTGTTAAACATTGAAAATAGATGAATGATTGGCGAAAGGAAGCTAAACAAAAACCGCAACATCTCGTTCTCGTTCTCCTCTCGTGTATTGAAATAGCTGAGCAATTATTAGAAATGGTAAGCCATCCGCATGCTAGTTGAATATAGGGCCTATAGGCCCTAGCACTTGCATATAAACGCTACACACACATATGACTTCGTAAGTCTCATGAATATCAGACTTGATTTCATTACTTTGACCAACATTTCTTCTCTAAACCGACCCTCACGCCGCCTTTCCTGACCCTAGCCGACCCTCACGATGCATAGAGGAAATTTATTCATGCGACATGTTTTAGCAAAAAGCGTGATTGGTAGAATGACTCTAGTGACGACTGACCAGACGTCCCGGTTTTCCCGGGACAGTCCCGATTTTCTGCTAGCCTTCCTGGCTGCCGGGAAAGGTACGCCAAACCCTAAAAATGTCCCGGTTTTTAAGAACTGACCTGACTTATCAACGTCTCCTTGATTTTACTACTGGCATCTGGCGAGTAAATTCATTTTTAACTTCACTTTCATTTATTTATCACCATGCATGATACGGTAACACCTCTTCCGGTTCTAAACGTCATATTGTCGTAGTGATAATATTCTGAGAAAACAGTTAGTCGAGAAAAAGTGGAACAATGGAATGAAAACAATGTTGCGGTGGATAGCAGATGGGTGCAGATTTTCAATGATCTGTAAGAAAGAGAGATAATTCTTCCAAATTTGAAAATGATTCTACAATTCTTGTTAGCAATTCCTGGAACTAATGCTCCAGTTGAGCGAGTTTTCTCACTGATGAACTCTTATTGGCCAGATCAAAAAAGTCGATTATCAGAAGAAACTCTTGAAGCTGTTATGATAGTGAGAGTGAATATGGAAGAAACATGTGTTGAATTTTATGACAGAATATTAGCAGACAAAAAGCTTCTAAGAAGCATACATTCAAGCGCCAAATATGAGTGACTGATTTGATAAATTTATAATTAAATTTAAAATTTAAAAGCATGATTTGCAATAAAACCTTTCAGTTATACCAATTTAATGTATATTGTATATTATTGTATAAGCATAAAATAGATATTTGTGCAAGTTATATTATAATTATTGACAAAACACAAATTGATTTTGTGATTGAAGTGTCCCGGTTTTTAGTTTCCAATATCTGGTCAGACTACTCTAGTCCCTTCATTGACGCTAACGTGCGGGGCGTGAAAAAAATGCACAACGAAATAACACAGGAAATATAAAATTTCGTGAGTCGTTACCTGGGAGATTGAAGTTTAAATTGACGAACGTAAAATTAGCAACATAAAATTAGGAAGAAACTGTTTTTGTAATATTAACAAGTTGACAACTAAACGTTCACATGTGCCACTGAAAACCTATAAAAACTTACCATGTACCCACGCGCGACCTGATTTCGACGTCATTTAATAAAACTAGGTGAAATGCGGCTGAAGAAGTGTATTTCACAAGCGATTGGTTTGTATTATATTTTCGAGGGTGTGCCGTGAGATAGCCTACTTTTCAAGGCAGCACAACACATATAGTGAATTAAGTAAGTAAGAAGAAATTACAAGCAAAACATTGGAAAATTTAGATTACATTTCAAAAATTTAGTTTTAATATGGTAAATATCGTTTTAGTTTTCGTTTGATCAATATTCGTTTAGTTTTAGTTTTTATTGTTACAATTTTCGTTTCTTTTAGTTTTTGTTGTCCGAGTATTTTCGTTTCAGTTAGGCCTATAGGCCTAGCTTTCGTTAACGAAAACGTTTAAGTTTCGTCAATTGCTATTTTCGTTTTCGTTAACGAAAACAACACTAAGCAGTACTAGAAGGCGTAAATGTACCTGTGCGACGTGAGTATGATGGTGGTGCCGGCGTTTCGTGCGACGGCCAGAGTATTCCAGACGCGTCTTCTGGCTTCTGGATCAACGCCCGTTGTCGGTTCATCGAGGAAGATGACCGTTGGATTTCCCATCAACGCAACGGCCACGCATAACTTACGCTTGTTTCCACCGCTACCAACAACGTTATACAATACAGGACACGTTACTTGGGTATGTTATGCTATCTTAAAATTATTAAAACACAAGATAAGGCAAGGTAACTAGGGCCAAGATAAGGCAGAAAAGTGTCATGACGAAAAAAGAGGTAAGGTATGAAAAGGGAAGGCAAGGTTAAGTTTAAAGACAGGAATCTATCGAGATATATGCATTCGGATTTTACAAATGGTGCACAAATGCACATGTCATGACGAAAACAAGAGACTGTAATTATTTCTATACCGATTTTTGAATTTCTCATCACACGCTCCAAATTCAACACAGGGACTGTAGGCCTATAATTCAGGTTCACCTGAGATTTCCAGCGAGTTCGTTAGCGTATGGTTTGAGCGTCAGATGTTCCATCAATCGATCGATCACCTGCTTCATGGCGTGAGGCGGAATTCCGTGTACGCATGCGTACATCCAGAGCGTCTCGTGAACAGTTAGTTGGTCAATGATCGAGTCAAATTGAGCACAGTAGCCGATCTCCTGACGCACTTGGGCAAGATCGTCTTGGACGCTCATCCCGGCAATATAGGCGCTTCCGAAGGATGGCCGGATTTCTCCAGTAAGCATCTTGAAAGTGGTCGTCTTTCCTGCTCCGTTGACTCCCAGGAGACCGAAGCATTCCTTCCAAGAGACTCCGATACTCAACTGGTTAACGGCCACAAAGTTTCCATAGAGCTTTGTCAGATCCTGGATGACGACTGAATCTGTCTTGACGAGTTCCTCTATGGTATTCGACCGTATGCGCTGTCGCTCATTTGCTACATCCGAGTCTTCACTGGTCTTTCCATCTTCATCAGCATTCATCTCGCTGACCGTGGCTTGACTCACTCGATTCGGATTCATCACCTTGAGTCGACGTCCGACGATATCGGATTCGATGATGTAGAGAATGAGAAAGAAAACAATGCCTTGAAGGACCATGAAGACAAGTGGGCGTCCTACCCCAGGAGGAGTCCACGATAGATAGTTGTCAACCATTTCTATGCAGTCTCCACCACAGTTGCCTTAAAACGGAATAACAGTTTATGTGTGAAAGTGCAACGGTTGTTTGTAAAAAGAAAGAAGAACGTAAACTGTTATAATCTACAAACACAGAACACTAACAAACATCGTCTTTTAGAGAAAGAAACGGAAGGCCAGAGAAATTCTCTTTCGAAAACCGTTTTAAGATATATGAAATATTCTGTTTCATACACCTCTCAATGCATACAGACATAAATTCAATTCAAATCGATATTCGATTTTTATATAGTTTCCCAGATCTGTGTGTCTGTCGTAATATATAAGCTCTGTAATGTATGGAATGTAACTGATTCTGCCTAAGGCCTGCATCCGACGCCCGAGGCAGGCACACGCGTGCTGCTAACCATGCTTGTTCGCAGACTCCCTAAGGCTTGCATTGGTCGAAGACGGACGCAATGGCACGCGGGCGCTGCAAACCAAGACTGTCTTTGCCTCCATGTCTCCATCCATGCCTGTCTACATCCACCACCCCTGGCATCACTCCCTCAATATGGCACACGATATGACGGGAGGTTTAGGGGGAGGAGGTGCAAGGACGAGGCGAAGACTGATTAGCATAATCATCGATTGGTCACGTGCAATACACGAACAACAACAGATAAAAGGCAATTACTCTACTGTTCGTATGTAGTCCTTGGTAATTTCTTCTAACAGTCCGCACGACGTATAAAACTGGAAAATACTATATTGTTGGTAAATAGTCTTTCAAAATTTCGCTGTCCCATGAATGAAGAAAGTCCCCAAGACCGACGATTACGTTTAAATCATCAGCGACAGCAATGATGGATGGCCCGACAAAGGTATAAACAGCTCGAATTTTCACTCGCAATGTGACTTAAACAAGCTTTCCAATAAGCAAATTCCTTTCTCTTCCTATCAATCCATTCAGTTTCTTTTTCAACCCGTCATATGACGAGCAAATATTTCAGTTACATGAAGATTGACACAGACACAACTTGTTACATTAAAAGATGTATGTGGTGCCAGCCTTAACAAGACATTATACTCGTTCCCGTCTGCGAAAGGTGATACACCTTTAAATGCGTACTAGAGTTGTCTTGAAGAGGCGCCATATAAACCTGTGATTATATTGCATTACATTACATGCCTACACGCATGCGCACATAAATACACACATAATTGCATATATAGGGGCCTACTAACATACAACGACATGGACTTGCCGTTGTAGATATAGCCCGCTAAAAGTGTAAATAATCACCAAGTGCATTCCGTATAAGAGCAACATATTGTGGCTTTTAAATATTTAACACAGAGATATCTTATACCTGGACAACAAGGATGAGTCTGTTGATGCCGTTTCGTAGATGCGCAGAACTCGGAAAGTGTGACTCCTGGGACCACTTGGCTGCAGACTCCATGGCTGTAGAAGTTTTTGTACATGTCCTCAAGAACCGCATTGAAGCAGTAAGTGGGAAAGAAGATGTAGAATATCCATTTCAGGGTTTGCGCAGTACTTACGTAATGTACGAGTTGCAGTACGAATATAATGACAATCGGAATTATTCCTTCAAAAAACCAGAGGCAGACTGTAGTCTTTACACAGATTTTGTGTTATTATAATTGACTTCATTAGTATCAATAAGAAGGTTTGTTAAAAAATGTATTTATTACAGGAAACGGTGTAATTATAATTAAAGTTTCAACCGTGTCTAGTTCTTTATGTACGCTTGACCAATTTATGCATACCCATGGCCGCCGACAGATATTCCGGGCCCCTAGGCAGAGCAGTCACGGGCCTGCAGGCACAGCAGTCGCGGGCCTCTAAACTATCTTTACGCTTTATGTAAATATAATATCGTACGGTCGTACGAAAATAGAAAAAAATTAAACAATAAAAGTGCGGGTACGACCTACGCTATTATACTTATATATACAACTATGATTTTATTCAGATGCTTATAGTTTAAACTGATTGTAATTAAGAGTCAGATAATATATTTAAAAAGGCATAAATCATAAACTTTGTAGCCGATAAGTGATTATAATAGTTTTCGTAAGTTGATTGCGGGCCCGGCCCGGGCCCCTAAAAAGTCGCCGGGCCCCTGGGCATTTGTTCCCTTGCCCCCTCTCGGCGGGCCTGTGCATACCTGTCTCTTCTGTGTCTGTCTAGTCTTACGGTCCGTGTCACTGTCTCTGTGTTTCATCCTATCTGTCTTTGTCCTTCGTCTTGTCTGCTTACGTTCTATGCAATTAACCGACGCGTTGCAATGTTTGGTTCAGGCCTCGCTTGATTGCCTAATCTGCTCTGGTGAGTTTTCCTGTCTGCTAAACCAGACGCTTGTAATCCTTCATCCTATCTCTTGGTTTATTCATTATACAATTATAAGTCGTTTGTTCACTTCTCTTTTGCGACCGCTTAAAACTGTAGCGTCTTTACTCTCTTGTGATAATACAATGATGAACTGGTGCAAAGCTTACAATGTGTGGGACATCTTTCGGCGGTATTTCCCTTCCGAAATATGCATGTAGTAGCCAGTTTTGGACAGCGTGCTATAATGCATAAAGTTATTATGGACCAGGCTACAGCACAACCACTGTGATTCGTACTGAGTTATTTGATCTAGAACTTCTGCGATTTCTTTACGAAATAATTTTTTTTTAGAAATACGTCCATTGCTTATTGCGTTTTGCAAATCCATTGCAGAATATTTTACTTAAGGTAAACGATATCAAAGAGAAATAATCGATATCTAATATAACTGATGTCATTGCGATTCACCTCAGAAACATTGGCAAAGACCATTACAGATTTACTCTGCCTTCTAACCTGTAATGATACAGATGATGGAAAGCCAAAAAGATCCGACTGATGCTTCGCCAAAAAGGAACGACATTGCGTAGGTAAAGGGCAACATGGAAAAACCGTATAGTATCAAACCAATAAAGACTATCCTGAAAATGATACACATTAGGCTAAAACAATATTTGTCAATATGCACAGAATTCACAAAAACCTATCGTCATCCGATCCATGAAGTTGAAGTAGGCGGTCAATTACTTACCGGTGTAGCGATTCAGATAACTCCCGGGGGTAACTTGAAATCGATTCCAGATTACCCCCTACGATTTCAGATTACCCCCAAATTAATGGGGCCCGTTCTTCGACTATCTCATAATAATAATAATAATAATAATAATAATAATAATAATAATAATAATAATAATAATAATAATAATAATAATAATAATAATAATAATAATAATAATAATAATAATAATACCCTTGGAAACCCTTGGTCCGATCAACAACGAAGGCTTAGCTTTCCTTTCGGACCTGGGACAAAAGCTCTGTTCCGTCACCGGAGACCCACGGGAAACTACGTTTCTTTTCCAACGCCTCTCTCTAACAATACAACGTTTTAATGCGATAGCGTTCAGAGGCACTTTCCCCAGCCAGGAGTTAGAATAGGGCCATTCCGGACTTTTTATAAGTTACATTAATTAATATGATCCTGTATACCTCGGGGCATAAAAAAAAAAATAATAATAATAATAACCCTTCAGCCTCAGATTTTATCAGCGACATAGGCGGTCGCATTTCTTCTATCAGTGGCGACAGACGCGAATCAACTTTTCTTTTTCAGCGTTTGTCCATCAGCATCCAACGCTATAATTTGATTGCATTTAAAGGCACTTTCCCACGCTTTCCCCCGAAGACGAGGCCTGACCCTCCAGACACTATCTCTGCTCCTAAAAAACAATAATTTTTTCCAAATCCTGAGGGATCCTTGACACCTCGGGTAAAAAAAAAAAAAAAAAAAAAAAAATAATAATAATAATAATAATAATTATAATAATAATAATTGTTAACATTTATCATTAAACTCTCATTATATATTACCCCTCTAGTGCATTATGTACAACAAGCTGCCTTTCTCTGTAGATCACAATTACATCAACTTGGTTGAATCTTTGTATATCTCATGTTTGTATGTAATATATCAGGCACTTTGAACTAGTGTATGAGTGGTTTTAATACAATTAACATTTCTGTGACATTTTTTTATTTCTTTCAGATGTTGAAACTAGCGTTCAAACTTGTATGTTTCACGTGTTTTATTCAATAAACCTACATGTATATCATGAGTTGAAAGCGTCAGAATTTATCACTTTAGCTAAATCAGGTAGGGGGTAATGTGAACAGCGCAGGGGTAACTTGAAATCGCGTTCAGGTTACCTCCGGGGGTAATGTGAAATCGATTTCAGATTACCGGGGGTAACCTGAAATGAGGGGTAGCCTGAAGTCTTTACACCGGGGCACAAATGTTATTTAAAATATCTGTACTAATAATTAATTTTCATCCCCGTCACCCTATCCTTCTTTCTGTCTGGATTTTTTCTATTTTTTGTTTCGGGATATCCTTCACACTGTCTTTATCCTTCTCACTCACATTACATTCATTATTTCTGTCATTTTCACATTTCCTCCTCCTCCTCCTCCTGTTCTTCTTCTTCTTCTTCTTCTTCTTCTTCTTCTTCTTCTTCTTCTTCTTCTTCTTCTTCTTCTTCTTCTTCTTCTTCTTCTTCTTCTTCTTCTTCTCGGAATTCTTCTTATAATAGTAATTTTTTTTATCATTATCGTTATTCTTTATCTTCTCCTGCGTATTTTTTTTATCCTACTCATTGTCCTTAGTTACTTCTCCTACTTCTCGTTTTTGGTATCTTTCTCTTTTTCCTCATAATTCTTTTTCTGTTACACATTCTTCTCATTCTTCTAATTAATTTCCTTCTCGCCTTCACCTACTTCATCCTCTTATTCATCTTATAATCCTCTTTCTTCTTCTTCCTGTTCTTTTTCTCTTCCTCCTCCTCCTCCACCTATTTCCCGTTCTTTTTTATAGTTTTCTTCTTTTTCCTTTTAGATACGCATTGTAAGCAAAGTGAATGAGATTTGAGTGGTGACGTCTAAATGCAGTATACCTACCAAACATTTTCCCAGTAACCCACGGTCTGAAAGCTCAGGATAACGACGATGATCAAGATACACGGAACGAGGTAGTTGATGTAATCCCAAATAAATGTAGCCAGCCAGAAATTATGCAGTCTGACTCCGCTCACGAGTTGGCTGAGCTTTGCTCCCGACTTTCGTTCTTTGACCAAGAAGGTCAAGAAAGTTGGGAAGAGGTAGGCGAATCCGAAAGACAGGAGGATTGAGAAAATCAGTAGGCCTATACGACTGTCCTGCCAATTGAAGTTATCCTTGATCTGTTGCGAGGTGTTTCTGGGAAGTGGGTGGTTGATAGTTTCGATCCGCTTCGATTTTTCGCCATAGCATTGCATCAGAGTGTTATCCAAGAACGATAAGGAGATGGCGATAGTGTGATAGGCTTTGTTGTTGAAAAATCCGGTAATGTTCAACTTTCCGCCAGAGCCTTCTTCTATAGTAGCGCCGATCTGGTAGATCGAGTTGTACTGGTCTTTGTGATCTTTTCCGATCCTTATCAGGTAGTCATCCATGGTGGAGTAGCCTGGCTCGGAGTTGATGGGGACAGCTTCACTCTGCCTTAAAACACTAGTTTCATAGCAAGTTGACAGACTCTTTGCTTTCGCAGTTTGAGACCGAACGTCGTATGGAGTGACTGAATTTTTGAACTGTGTTAGGTTAAGGGTTAGAGGTGGAAAATAGTCGTGTTGTACCGATTTCAAAAGGACAACGCAGGCAGATATGGCGCAGATGACTGGAGTCAGAATCTGGATCAATGTAAATACACAGTCTCGTATGGAACAAATTAATCGTTTGTACATCATGGCACGCAGCTGGAGATTCTGACCTTTCCAACCGGTCTCCTTCCGATATAGCACATCAGCATCTGAAATTCATCATGAAGCCTTCTAGCGCAACAAGGTGTCAATCATCTTATGTGGTTTAATGCTATGCAGCATGATAGTACAGGTGCATGAGACACTTGTGCTAAATGTATTATTGTATAACTCGGAGACATGGACATTGAAGGAGGTGCAGAAAAGACGACTGAGGGTGTTCGAAATGGTACGTTTACGAAGGATAGTAGGAGTCACCAGAAGAGACAGGATAAAAAATACGGAGATACACAGCAGATTGAATATACACCAGGACATCGTGGACAGGATAAGGATCAGGACACTGCGCTATTTCGGCCACATATCAAGAATGCGAAATGAAAGATACCCGAATATAGCACTACACGGATACGTACACGGAGAGCGGAGGAGGGGAAGACCAAGGTTGCGATGGATTGATGGATTCAAGAGGATTGCAAGGAGATGGGCCTATCCGTGCAGGAGGCTACACAGAGAGCACAGGACAGGGAGAAGTGGAGACTCACCAAAAATGAGCGGCTATTGCGTGCTGGGGCATCGCCAAAGCCACAAAGAAGAAAGAAGCATGATAGGTTGCACGTGTAATGTAGGGTCTAAAAATTGTGTGTTTTGTGTCTGCGTTCTGTTCTGCGTCATCTACTAAGCAAATATTCATTGATAAACAAATTCTGACCATAAACCAAATAAATATATTCCAGATTAGTCTTTTCATGTACCGTTATCATAATAATTTGCTGCCTTTGTCTTTTGTTTCTTACTTCGGGAGGGGCGTAACCATCCACCACCAGACGCGCACCGCCCTGAATTACCGTCCTGAGTTTGCCCGTATCAATGTAAAAAGGTTCTCCATCAAATGCCGGGGCCCCAGAATATGGAACTCCCTACCTGCTGTACTAACCTCAATTCGACCTATCAGCCGATTTAAAACACTGCTAAGGTCCTATATTATAAGCAACATCACCTCATTTATTGTTGACATATAATATACTAGGGTTCATTGATGTTATCTGTTTTATAATTTGTTAATTATTACTACTATTCATTAACTGATTAATCACTTAAGGTTTTAAGATAGTAAAATAGCTATACCTTGGATATGAATATATCTACTCTCAATGCTTGCTTTATTTTGTGTTTAAATTTTGGCTCACTGTTAGTTAAGATTTATAAATTTTCAACCAGATATGTATCTATACTGTCCGTCTCAGCCTGTGAACTATCAGGGTGTCCCATTTTAGCGGGACTTGTTGCTTAGGGACATCCTTTTATAACACTAAACTGATAACTGTTGTTTTCTGTCACTGTTAATCTGCAGTTTGTGTGTTGTAATAAAAACGGATTTGATTTGATTTAAGTGTGCAGTTGACATGTCGAATGTGTAGTTGACTTGTCTGGAGTGTGCAGTTGACCTTAGTAGTATGAATTATTTTGGAGGTATTTTCTCAACTACACAATTCATTCTATTACCTGAAATTTTACTTACCAGTTCATTTCAGTTTGAGAATTTTATCAAGACAGTTCAGTTGAGAATTTTCGGCAATGGTGTAATGTAAAAGTGCATCTGGTGCTAACGGCGATAATATATAGGAAATGTTGTTTTGACAAATCTCTAAGTCCCAAACACTAAACTGACTGACTTGCGATTTTATCCGGATTATTCTGCAGACATGAACTGAATCATTTTAAGGTTTGGAAGCGATAATTTCAAGGCTGCTGCTGGCAATGAACCCAAAATATAACGATTGTCTTCTAAGTTTGAACTATTAAATATGCGCTTTAACAATGGTGACGATACACATGTCGGCTATTATGACAACAATATCATTATTTAGGCTGCAGTAAGGCATTAAACTAGAATAGAATAGATTTTGTCTCAGGACATACGTCGTCATTTTCTCATAATTGGCTTTGTTTTATTGTGACTGTTTCTAATCTAATATCTATTAATCATCAGCAAGAAGTCATGGGGTGCCCTGTTATCCCAGATTGTGTAGGGAAGACCGGGGCAAGCGTGGCATGGTAGGTAAGAGTGGCACTCCCTACTGGCAAGAAAACGGCCACCACTATAGAACCTTTACCTTGCATTTTAATGAGCGTGTGTGCCGCGATGAACAACGAAAAACTATATTCTGCATTAGTGCAAGATGTCATGGGGTGCCCTGTTATCCCAGATTGTGAACATTAGCCCAGAAAGACTTTAATAAGGTTATCCAGGCGCGTGCACTACGAGCTAAAACACTAACCGCGGTGATTATCAGTCTTATTAATAATTATGCTGGTCGTGTAATACATACATGATAAAATGTAATGATGATGATACAACGACAACTATGAATGCAAGAACCATCGGCAACCTTATATGTGTATTGTGTAAACTAGAAATGCTCCTAAAATATTGTAACGAGTAAAAAATGTTACTTTAAAAATAGTATACTTAGTCCAATAAGTTGTAAAGTCAGTGGCTAAGAATTTACCCACGGAATCATTAAGTCAGTCGGTAATTCCTTAGTAGACAAGCAGTTGAAAAAGATAGGTCCAAATCCAAAATAACTGAAAATAAGGTGAGTGAAAAAGAAAAGGTAGGTAGATAACCAGGTAGGTATGTACAGTAGGTACGTATGCATATAAGAATGGGTAAGGTGGGCTATTAGATAAGTACTACAGGTTCTTTTTCTCTATCAGCGTATGTTCGTTTCTTTGTATGCAATTAGGAGGGTGAAGGAAAAATTCACTAGCTATTTGCCGTCATGCCATCCAATAGGAATCGTTTTCCTACCGGTTGGCTTGCTAACAGAAGGCTAATGTTTACGGGCCTGTCTGGTCTGACTGGTTACACTGCTATGCATTTTAAAAGAAAGAATTAGATGTCTGATTTTTTTTACTGATTTTATACAATTCTGACATCCTAATTTCAAATATGTTGATGAAATTTGGCCATCACGTCATAATTTCGTACAAATCAAATTATAAGTTTATTGAATTTTACAATACCGAGAAATTATTTACTCTTTGATACACTGCAGAAAAATTTTAGAAGAAAGGTTTATAAAAGTCCCTGATGTCAAAATCTTAGAAACAGATGACAGTGCCCAGATGTTTACAATAATTTTATACAAAATATATGTCAAAATCTTGTATACAATGAAACTGAGACATAAACCGTCTTAGGGACAGAAACGTGTTTTCTTAGATTTTCTTGCGTGTTGTTCCTCTGACGAACAATCTCTGTTCATCATCCAGCAATAGTCCACCAAATCAAAGGGGGTTTCCAGAGAGTAGTCCAAAAGAGGCCCAAGTCCGATTTCCAGGGTACCAGATCAGGTGAGGCAGAGTAGCCGTCAAGGCGGGTGTCGTTTACGGCGAGAATAATTGGAAGGCGGAGGATCAAATGAGTCAGGGTAGGAGTATTTGAAAAGGTGAGACTTCAGTTTTGAGTGGAATGCGCGGGGGTGATAGATAGAGGAACAAGAGGAGGAGGATGAAGGACGGGTTGCAATGACGATGGAGGCACTGACAAACCGCGGAATTCAGGGTGGAGATCATTCCAGAGGCGTGGTGCTGTGACGGATGTGGCTCGGTTGCAGAACTTGAGGTGAGTAGTGACTGGTGTCGAGAAAGACTGAGATAGGACGATGATCGGGTGGAGCGGGTTGTCTGAATGGTGAAGAGATCACGAAGGTATACACTTAGGCTGGGAATATTGAAGGGAGTTGTAGGTTAGTGATAGAACTTTGTAGTGGATTCGCTCTGGGATTTTTAACCAATGGAGTGATTTGAGGATGGGAGTGATATGATGATGTTTGGGCGTTCTAGTGACAGCTCTGGCTAGTGAATTTTGAATAAGCTGTAGACGCTTGATTTGAGTGGATTCAAGGTTGAGGAAAAGAGAATTGCAGTAATCAAGCTTTGAATTAACAATGGAGGTAGCAATGGTGGAGGCAGTTTTAAGGTCGAGCATGGGTCGTATGCGTCGGAGGTCACGAATGTGCATGAAGCAGGAGCGCGAGAGGTTGGAGATGTGGTTAGAGAAGAAGAGGTGTGGATCAAAAATAACACCAAGATTGTGAACAGGGGAGTCAGAGATGAAGGTGAGAGACGACGAGTTAGTCGAAAGGTTTATGGAAGGATCAGGGATTTTCTTGATTTGATCAGGAAGGCCTAGGATGATGAATTCAGTTTTGGAAGGGTTAAGGCAGAGGAGATTGGATGACATCCACTGTGAAATAAGGCTAACCACGTTGAGTAGTTGTGTGATGGCGGTGGAAAAAGAGTCTGGGGAGAAGGATATGAAGAGTTGGGTGTCATCTGCATAGAGATGGTGGTCGACAGAGGAGGATTTTATGAGATGACTTAAAGGAGTGGCGTAAAGGATGAAAAGTAGTGGACCCAGGACGGAGCCTTGAGGGACTCCACAGGAAAGAGGGAGGGGTTGTGAGCAGTTGCTGGAGGCTTTAACAGAGAAGGATCTGGAAGACAAGTAGGACTGGAACCAGAGTGGAGCAGTGTCAGAGACGCCAAACCAAGAAGATAGTCGTTGAAGAAGAAGGTTGTGATCAATGGTGTCAAATGCGGCGGAGTTGTCGAGAAAACCCTACGTCATACAGAAAAACGGATATCATTTTTGAAATCAGCAGACTAAAACTTTTAGAGAAATTTGTTTTTGGCAAAACATCAGAAATCATGCATAGTAGTGCTATCAATAAGAAAATATAAAAAGAAAGAACTTAACATGAAGAGTCTCTTAGTACGTCTGCATCGTCCGCTATGCTCATCTTTGGCCCGCCTTCCAGTGTAGACGAACCCTTTGCTCTATATTCAAATAACCAATACGATTCATGTATCTAATAGCAGCATCGCAACTTTCTACCACAGACTTTAAAAACTTAACTTGCTCGATAGACGACATAATCTTGGCGGGAGATTCAGATTACAATATAGACTTGCTTAAAAGTAATTCGCATACTCTCACCCGCACGTTTTATAATATCCTTACTTCACATGGTTTATACAGGTCTACCAGTGCTTTTTTTCTAGAAAAAAAGGTTCCGGAACGGAACAATGGGAGGGGTCTCAATAAACACTGAAAACAGTTCAAAAACGCTTAAATTAAATTAAAATAACTAAATTATTGTTTTAATTATTAAAATAGATAAATTATTTTTTAGCAGCTGAAAAAGGTGCCGGAACGCCGTACCGGCGCGTTCCGGCTGAAAAAAAGCCCTGAGGTCTACAATACTAAAACCAACTAGGATAACACAGCATAATTCCACACTAATAGATAACATCTTCACAAATACATTGTCTGATGTTATAGACTCGGCCAGATTAGTTGATGATATGTGTGACCACTTTCCAATATACGTGGAAATAAGAAACAGTGGAGCTGAGACCACTTATAACGAAAGATTGATCAGTGACCAAAACATAAGAAACTTTGTTGGGTTAGTGACTGACACGGACTGGACTGACACATATGAAACCAGGAATGGTGGCAACGCAAATTTAACTTATACCTAGTTTATTGAAAAATATAAGCTCTGGGTGCCCAGTCTGTACCAGTCAAAACCTGCAGAGTAAAGAAAAGGGATACTATAAAGCAGACCATGGATGACTATGGCTTCAATGAGATCGTGTGAAAGAAAATCTCGTTTATACAAAAATATACAATAACCGTAAGAAATTTGTCATTTATAGGAATTTATTTATAAGGACACGCAAGGCGGCAGAAAGACAATATTATGCCACAAAATTTCTGGAATGTGAGAATAATCTGCATGAAACCTGGCGTATTATTAAAACACTTCTACATGGTACGGAATTTACAGCTTTGCCAAATCTTATATGATTATTTATAGCATCTACATTGGTGGCACACAATGTAAAGATAAAAGTATCTCATAGCAAATAAATTCAACGAATTTTTTACTGAATTGGGGCCAACATTGGCCGCAAATGTGTTTTCAACAGGAGCACTATATAGGCCTACAGTATACTGACTACCTAAAAAATATACCGACTACCAGGCGAAACTGACAGTGTTAAAACTGCGCTAGTGAAGTGTGTGTTGAAATAATGTATACAGAAAAATGCTTAAGTGGGAATCTGCTAAAAGCATCCAATTCTACCCGAATGGACATCTTTCATAGTCCTCATTTGCGTAAATTAAACTGTTTAGTCGATTGGCGTATGGAAGTTATAATAACATTGAACTTATGTTCGTGGCAAAGAGTATAGCTACAATTTTGAACTTTACGACTTTGTCATGGTTATGATATTGATAAAGCAGTGTTAGCCTGTTAGGCCTACTACGTCAGAGAAGTGATCATGTAATATAGTACGTAAAGACTGACTTGATAAAGACTTCTTCCATTGTTGTGACCGAAACTCCGAAAGTGTCTATGCCGAGAGTTTTACGATCTGTCTCAAGCGTCTCGAAGAGTTCTTCAAATTTTGAAGATTGATTACTGGGCAGAACGAACTTGGCCTCCTCATCCTCATCGCTCACCAAGTGGGCCTTGGGAATTTGAGACTTTATAACACGGCGCAGTTGATCCACATCACAATTGGACGTCTTCACTATCGTCAGGTGATATCCAACGCCTTCAAAAATCGGTAGTTATGATTATTAGGAGTACTTAGCTTGGTACCAAAAATGGATTGATATTAATATTGCTGATAATTTTGAAAATAGGCCAATATTGTTTTTTCATTATTTTGAAATATTTAGTCATATGTGTCATTTACTGTTATAATGCGTGTCAACTATGCTATTCAGTGTGAATATTAATGATTTCTTATCATGCTGTTTATTGCTTCTGCTACTCATGATAATTCCGATATTGATAATGATGACAAGACGACGAAGATGATGATGCATATATTTATGTATTGATTCATAGATGTATTTGTGGATATTGCCGGTGGTTGCGCGGGCCTCAGTGGTGTTAAAATCATTATGACCAAACAAATTAATCAAATGTCATTTTCATTAATATCTATAGATTTATAACTAAATACGCCGCATGTCCTTTCTCTGACTTTGTAGAATGCCCCATGTCTGTCTTCCTGCCTCTGGGTCTATATGCGCTCAACAAAATGCATAAGACGAACATGCTGATGTAACTTAAGCAGCCACCACTGACGAGCCCCCACAAACACGCAGATCCAGACTACCGGATTTTCATCCATAGCTGATAATAGACACACTTGTGCTTGGAGTTCCTGAACACGTTGCATCGAAACAGAGGACCAAAGACAGAGGACTAGACTCGCAACACGCGAAACATTTTCAGACTAGAGGACACATTTTCGATGCTCGAAAATTGCATATTCGGCGTCACCAAAATAGAACTGTCAGCAGCAATTCAATGAGTCTCCGTGCCTTTCCAAATTGGCTGAAAAACTAGTCCACCGTTGACACACACGAGTAAACATCCAAACACCGTTCAAAACAATCAGAAGTAACGATGAAGATAGAAATAACTTTAAATACGCAGACTTGGTCACAACCGAAGCCAGCAAGAACGAAAACTAGGAAGCAAACCCGGATTTGAACAGCTAGTTGACTAAAAATTACATACTAGGTAGTGATGATATTGATTATGATAGTGGCGATGGTAGTGGTTGTGGTGCATACACTGATGGTGGTCGTGGGAGTGATGGAGTTACGGGTGGTGGCAGTGATGGGCACTAAACTATTTTTTTTAGTTAAACTAAAATTATTTTCCAACTAAAAAATAGTTTAACTAAAGTGGGCAACTGATTTTGGAAATTAGTTAACTAAACTAAAAAAAAGTAGTTAAACTATTTCCAACTTTTTTCCAACTTTTTACGACAAACATTTTCACAATAACAGAGGTTAAGTGAACTGTAATAATGTAGAGCGTCAATGACAATTTCACCTTCAAACTATGCAATGTATACTGTTCTGGCATACAGTTACATGTGTACTGTAAGTAGTGTAGGAATTTGAAAACACAGCCTGTTATTGTGAAAATGTTTGTCGTAAAAAGTTGGAAAAAAGTTGGAAATAGTTTAACTACTTTTTTTAGTTAATGCTAAAACCATGCAGTGTTAAAATGTTTTTGTTGACAGTGTTCAATGATCATTGTGGAAACACAGTTGCACATTGCTGATTTTTTTAGTTAAACTTTTTAGTTAGCAACTAAAATTTTTTAGTTAAACTATTGTTTTAACTAAACTATTTTATTTTAGTTAAACTTCATCCTTAACTAAAAAAATTTAGTTAAACTAAAAGTTAGCAACTTTTTAGTTAACTATTGCCCATCACTGGGTGGTGGACCACGTGATCGACAACACCGACGAGGGAGATACATAGCATTTTTCGACAGATGATTAACGGCAGCTGAGAATTTCTTACCGTATCTGTTTTTGAGGAACATGGGCGTCCCGTAACACTGTATCTCTCCTTCAGACATGATGGCTATGCGGTCTCCCAGGAGATCGGCTTCGTCCATGTAGTGCGTCGAAAGAATCATCGTCCGGTCCTTTCTCTGGCTCTGTAGAATGTCCCATGTCTGTCTGCGTGCCTCTGGGTCCATGCCAGACGTCGGCTCATCCAGAATTACATACTGCAATAGATTTTTAACTATGACATCATGTTCTTGGCTTAATGACAAAACTTGTCAGAATGCATAGCAATGAGCCTGGCGTGCGATTGCCCTTGGCAATAAAAACAGAAAACAGATAGGATATGTTACATTCTGTGCTGCATTTAGTTTTTCTTTGCAAATTTGAAATGGACATAGGGAAAATAATTTAAAATATTTAATTGAAAATGATGGATGCTGTTGAAATGGCAAGTGAAAAATGGAAAATGTTGACTTGCTATTCGCCATCAGCTGAGCGAGGAATTGAAGGCATTAGTGTATTACAGCTGTCAGAAAATAAAAGTAGGGCGGCTCTATCTTATAGATCTAAACCGCTGCATAAATGGTGCAGTATTGCTGACTCTAGGTCAAGGGAATTCAGAACCGTAGTCTTTGATGTCATTGACAGATATAACAGGTATTTGATGGAAGATAGCTGGGTGACCGATAGTTCTCTAAAGAAGGCAAACTACAACATGTACTAGGTTGATTAGTTGATTCTTCAATGTACGATATAACTTGAAACTGATTCAAGACCTCACATGTATACTCAGCCAATTTGGCTTTACCAGGATACGAGAAATGATCAGAACTGCGGGTTCAGATCAACATTCGGGCCGACGAGTTCTGGACGCTGTTTGACAATAAACTTTGTGATGTAGCAAACTGTATTATCATGGCTAAACGCAATTTTTGAGATCGTTTTGTGATTGTTTACCTTGGAACCGAAAATGAGCGCAATTCCAACACTGAGCTTTCTTTTCTGTCCGCCGGAGAGCTTTTTCGCTGGTGAGTTGATCATCTCTGCCATGTGCAAGACCGTGATCATTTCGTTTACCTCTTGTGAAGCCCTATCAGATGGACTTCCCTTTAACTAAAATCAACAACCAGATTTGACGCATCACTGTTCCTTTCACAAAAGATTGTTTCTCACAGCATTTCCCCATATAAGTAAATGTAAGAATAAATGCATTTAGCCATTTTCCGTGTGATTAAGATATCGGTGGCTTCTATGAAGATACTGGTGGTGACTTTGATTACGGCATTTCATCGTTTTGTTATGCCGTTTGTGATAAAAATTCCAATGGCTAGCAGCGGAATGTTTGAAGTTGGGGCAAACAAGGAAACTACATGCTTTTCCTCAAACAAATTCACGAAAAGTGTCTTTAGTAGGAAGTCATCAGAATCAAATTGCCAGTCGTCCATTCTCTGCATATCCTGCAATGCTTAGTATTGCAGTGCCCAAGGTTGAAAAAGATCTTGACGGATGAACAATGTTTACAACAATCATATTTTTATAGCGAACACCATAATAATAATAATAATAATAATAATAATAATAATAATAATAATAATAATAATAATAATAATAATAATAATAATAATAATAATAATAATAATAATAATAATAATAATAATAATAATAATAATAATAATAATAATAATAATAATAATAATAATAATAATAATAATAATAATAACCATTACGTCCACACCATTGGACGTAACGTAACGGAACAAGTCGGTCGTGGAATTTTATCTCTCGTAGGGGCTTTAAATGTTTAAAGGTTACGCGAGTTCGTCAGAATACGTTTTTAGTATCATTGTTTTTCTATCGATACCAGGACATGGATAATCTTTATATTTTCTGAAGTTATGCTAGGGATTTTACAGGATTTTAAATTAAAATGTGTGAAATGCACAACTGGAAACCAGAATACAACTTCATTATCTACAACGGTAAAACAGTTAAAACATCTCACGACGTCACAATGCGCGTCGCCTAGCAACGCAATAAAAACGCTGATTCATTGACATTTTAAACATAATTTGTTGACATTCGGTTTCAATCCTCCCACTCCAGATGTCTCCATTATCTTCCTCTTCATATGTCCATCTATAATAACAATGCAATCCGGCTAAACCGAAAGGCAGAAGGCATCTTTTAATCGCAAGTCATGAGCCAACGGTCACCGAAAGACGTTGGCATATGCCCAGTTTGTTTTAACGAATTTAAACTACACCGTACTAAAGGCACACTACACTCCCATGGACCCCGTCGGAACCCATGTCCCGGATCAGACCAGGCGCCTATTAGTGGTATGCAAACAGGGACCCGCTCTTCACACACAGCGCATTCTGACGATAGTCCGTACGATAATGATAGCGACGAAAACCTAATAAGCAGTGAGCCGTTACGAGACATTTTAACCCATCCAAAGGTTAGAAGACCATTGATGAAACACATTCCACTTGCAACAAGAACAGCATGTAGGAACTTACTTACCAAGATCCTAAGGGCCGTTATACAAGAACCACATAACCCCTTAAAATGGCAAGATCTACTCCAATTTCCATCAATAATTCTATCAAAGCCCAAGAGGGGAGGCAAAAAGCGGAACCTGGGCAAGATAATTCTACAGCGCATCGAAGCCTGGCATAGTGGAATGGTCTTCTCTGATGTAGCTAAAGAAATCACGCCATCTGACACACGAACCAGGAGGAACGACAAGATCTACGATGGGAGCAAATATCTTGCCCAGGCAGTGTCTAGCAGACTCGAAGACGGCGACATAAAAGGGGCCCTTCGTTTGCTATGCTCTGATGATGTTCCTGTAGAAGATTCACCTAGAGTGATGGAAGAACTGCAGAAGAAACACCCGAAGGCTTACAATGACCGGAGGACACTGCCATGCCCTCAGGAAGACAAGTTTGACCCGATACAGGTTTCTGGAAAGATGGTTTGCAATGCTATAGCTTCCTTTCCAGCGGCATCTAGCGGAGGACCAGATGGCTTCACACCACAACATCTAAAGGACCTTCTGTCCAATGCAACAGACACTGATTTCGTGGAGACTACTACCGATCTAGTCAATCTACTATTGAGAGGCGGGCTACCGAAACACATTGCAGAGATTTTATACGGCGGTAGACTCATAACACTTGGGAAAAAGGATGGCGGAATTAGACCGATCACAGTAGGATACACGTGGCGGCGTCTGGCTGCCAAGTGTATCTGCCAGGTTGTCACTCCATACCTATCGCGAAGTCTGTCACCGCTCCAAATCGGCGTGGGAGTTTCAGGAGGGGCCGAGGCTGCTGTCCACGCAACCAGACGATACCTGCAGTCTATGCCCGACAACCATATTTTAGTGAAACTGGACTTCTCCAATGCCTTCAATGCTCTGAGAAGAGATTCAATGTTAGAGGCGATAGCAGCAAAAGCTCCAGAAATATACAGATACGTCTTTGACAACTATGCCTACGCTCCCCAGCTACAGACCAAACAGCATACTATTCTGTCAGAGGAAGGGACTCAACAAGGCGATCCCTTAGGACCACTGGAGTTCTGCCTGACGATACATCCACTTCTCGAGAGTCTGACAACCCCACTAAATATTGGCTATATGGACGATCTCACACTTGCTGGACCGATTGATAAAGTCGAGTCCGACATCAGCTTGATAGAGAAACTCGCGCCAATGTATGGTCTACAGCTGAATCGAGCAAAATGCGAAGCATCTTTTATAAGTTATGATGAAACAAACAATAGTCAGGCCTTAGCCGAGTTTGAAACTGTGGCCGTTGAAGATTTGACATTGCTTGGAGCACCGCTACTTCCAGGCAGAGCTGTCGATACATCCATTCAGAAAAAGATTGAAGATCTGGAGAAAGTCATCACAAGACTTGAGATGTTACACCCACACGACTCATTCACCCTGTTAAGGTGCAGCTTAAGCATACCGAAGCTGCTATACATATTAAGAACCTCAGCCTGCTTCCTAAACAAAGGACTTCTATGCGACTTCGACGAAGTCTTGAGAACGGGACTCTGTAGCCTTCTTAACATTCACATGAGCGACGATCAATGGATCCAGGCGTCTTTGCCTGTGAGAAACGGTGGTCTTGGGATTCGTAGTGCCGATATGCTGGCAACTTCCGCCTTTTTGGCATCAGCCGCTGGCACGCGAAGCCTTCAAGACCAACTGCTGCACGATGTCGCCGTAACGGTCGCAGATCCATTGGTAGAGGAGGCTTCTAGATCGTGGTCTTTGAGATCGAACGCGCCTACTCCCATCGAACAGAAGGCTCACGTACAAAGAGAATGGGACAGCGCACTGATATCGCGTGCACTTGAAGGCCTTTCAGAAAGAGCCACTGATTCTACTGCTAAAGCCAGACTGTTAGCTGCGCAATCACCACACTCAGGAGACTGGCTTCAAGCACTACCCATAACAATCGCAGGATTACGGATGCCAGGAGAAGTTCTGAGAATAGCAGCCGGCATCCGGCTGGGCACTGCGTTATGTGAAAAACACACATGTAAATGTGGGGCGATAGTAGAATCCAATGGCCATCACGGATTCTCTTGCATCAAGGGAACTGGAAGGCAACAACGACATGCCATGATCAACGACGTGATTTGGCGGGCCTTCATCAGAGCCAAAATACCGGCCATCAAAGAGCCCAATGGCCTCTCCAGAGCTGACGGCAAAAGGCCTGATGGAGTCACCATAATTCCTTGGGCCAGAGGTCGATGCTTAGCGTGGGATGTCACGGTGCCAGACACATTCGCAGCATCGTATCAGCATGTAACATCGCAAAACGCAGGTGCCGCAGCGGAAAAAGCAGCCCACAATAAGGAAAACAAATATGCTGTCATCTCGCAATCGCACCATTTCATACCTGTTGCAGTCGAAACCTCAGGAAGCTGGCACGCCGAGTCACTGGAATTTATCCAAGAACTTGGTTCCAAGATAAAAGCAGCTACAGGAGATCAGCGTGAGACCAGCCATCTGCTGCAGCGTCTATCAATTGCCCTGCAAACTGGAAACTCTCTATCTGTTCTAGGCACGTCGGACTCGAACAACAAGGAGACCGTGCAGCCAGGACTGAATGTCGGTCTATAGCCTAGAATCCCTAGATAGGCTACATTTAACAATTCGTCTGCATATGAGTTTGTTGGTTATAATAATAATAATAATAATAATAATAATAATAATAATAATAATAATAATAATAATAATAATAATAATAATAATAATAATAATAATAATAATAATAATAATAATAATAATAATAATAAGAAGAAGACGGTCACTCCATAGATTAATTTCCACTTACCTAGTATCTGACTCCTGAGGTATTATATGTACCTCGGGGAAAAATAATAATAATGATAATAACTAGGCACATTTGAGCTTTTTCATTTACATACAAGTATGTTGAAGTGTCTTATCAAGTATCTTATGGTGAGCTTGTAACGTTGAGACGATGTTAACACGTTGTTACTAACACGGGCAAAGAAAAGAAGGTGTTCTCTGACAGTTAGGGTGTCAAAGAGTATGTTGTGCTGTGGACAGAGACCGAGGTTTTCTCGGATCTTATCCATTTCACTCGTTATATCGTATCCGTTTACGTAGGCTGTGCCTTTCGTTGGTGGCAGAAACCCTGCAAAGCAACAAACTCTGGTCAGTCACATACAAAATTTACGATACGCAAATTATTAATAGATAATCGTTGTGCAATGACGCCCATGTGCTGAGTCTGATTTCTCGCGATATACAGTGACTAAAAGACGCGATATGGATAAGTAAAATATTTAAAAATTATTATTTTTACTAAATTCTTGTTTTACCATTTTTTAATTATGGACAACCGAAAGGATAGTGAAAGCAAGTCAGCTGATGATGATGGTGGTGGTGGGAATGATCTTGACGAGTGCGTAGATATAAAACAAGAAACGGATAAAAATAAGAACAAGCAAAGAAGCAAATAAGAAGAAAATAAAAATGAACCAACCAAAGAAGAAATAAGTGAAGAAACAAAAGAAGTTGAAAAGAAATTGAACAAGTACAAAAACAATAAAATGAACATGAACAAGAAGAACGATCAGAAAACTGAAAGAAAAACAAGAAGAATAAAAAGAGCAAAAGAATACTCATGAAGAGGATAAAGGCGTTTAAGCTAGTAGATATATAATTACACTTGCCTGTTAACATGAACATGACCGTTGTTTTTCCTGCTCCGTTGTGTCCCAGTAGAGCGGTGATATTGCCTTCATACATATCGATGTTAAGGTTGTTAACTGCTGGCTTCACTTTGGAACCAAAGTTCTACAGGAAAGAATCATATACTCATTTGCTCTAGTTCACAACATGCATGACCTCAAATGAAATCAGTCTAGTCTGCAGGTCAGTATTTAAATCAAAGTTTACATAAACAGTGAACTCATTTAGGTACATAAGTTGTATGAAACGGGTTTGTTGTTAATCTGATTTCATAACTTTTATAGCGCTGATAATAATGATAAGAGCATCAACCGATAATTATAGGCTGTAAGTCATAACAATAATAATAATAATAATAATAAAAATAATAATAACAACAAACCTTTTCGAATAGTTTCTAAGAGCCTGTGGGATTTGTTTTACCTCGGGCGTTAACAATAATAATAATAATAATAATAATAATAATAATAATAATAATAATAATAATAATAATAATAATAATAATAATAATAATAATAATAATAATAATAATAATAATAATAATAATAATAATAACACTCTAGTCAATCAAGAGCCACCATAGACCAGGCTACAACAGTCCAGACGTACAGCGTACGCAATGGGGTCAACAAGACAGGAGGAGGGAGTAGATGCTTCAGTCAATCACAGCCTGCCACAAACCTGTCAAAAAATTTAAACAAGGCCAGTGGTGTATGCAGTCATTGCCTGTCGGTTAGACAGCTACACCTCAAAGATGGAACTGTACACCTCCACGGTCCAAGGAACAGCCCATGCCCGGGGTCGAGTCAGCCACCGTTACAGGCAGGACAGTCAAAGGTGGGGACGGCAAGGGAGGACACTCCGTCACTTGACCAACCCGTGACTCGAGAGGAGGTTAATCCAATGGGACCCACTATAGCGACCCAGATGAAGATCACAGAGGAATCGGAGGCACTGCAGCACCCTAGGCACCCGAGAGGAAGAGTGCTAAAACACATCCCGAGAGGAGCACGATTCGCATGTTCGCGAGCCCTTTCGTCCATTCTTCGGACCATCACCGACAGACCGGGAGCTGTCGAGCCATGGCGACAACTATTATTGTTTTCGTCTAACATTCTGGCGCAGCCGAAACGAGCGGGCCGCAGGCGAAATCTGGCCAACGTTGTCAAAAGCAGAATTGACAGACATGACCACTTGCAGGAGGAGGAAAGGGAGATGAGTGACTTGGGAGGGAGTCGAAGAGGGGCGAGCGATAGGGACCTGCTTCTGGCGGCGGTCGGAGCCAAGCTGGAGGAGGGTAACTTAAGGGCGGCTACCCGCATTTTATGTAGCAGAGGCCATCCGGTCAGGGCTACAGCGGAAACCTGGGCAGCCATGCAGGAAAAACACCCGTCAGATGATCGGGTGACCTCACCGGAGAGCCTCCCGAACCCGACGCAAACCTCTACATACCAAGTCACGGAGAGGGAGGTGCAGAATGCGGTGCGATCATTTCCCGCGGGGTCAGCCGGTGGTCCGGATGGTTTTCGCCCTCAGCATCTTCTAGACCTTCTGAACAATCGGGAGTCATCGGAGCAGCTCGTCCAGGCACTGACGGGCTTCATCAACGTCATGTTGAGAGGGGAGTGCCCAGTTGAAATGCGTAGGCTGATGTTCGGAGGCGCCCTGATCGCCCTCTCCAAAAACACCGGAGGCCTCAGACCGATCGTAGTGGGTTACATCTGGAGAAGACTCGCAGCGAAATGTGCTAACCAATATGCGATCAGCAGACTGGAGTCCTTCTTCGTCCCGCTTCAGATGGGCATAGCTACCCCGAGTGGGGGTGAGGCAGCGGTCCACGCAGCCAGAGCGTTTATCACGAACATGCCACAGGACCACATATTCATCAAATTAGATTTCGCCAACGCCTTCAACACCTTAAGAAGAGATGTTATGCTGCAAGCAGTTCATGAAACAATACCCGAACTGTACGCATTTATTCACCAGGCGTACGCAGCAGAGTCTCTTCTCCAATTCGGGTCGTTCGAGGTCCGGTCACAAATGGGGCCGCAGCAGGGGGACCCTCTGGGACCTCTGCTCTTCTGTTTGCCGCTCCAGCCGGCGCTGCGTTCGTTGATTTCCGGATTCCGCGTGGGGTACCTGGACGACCTCTCGCTGGGAGGCAGACCGGAGGATGTCCAACATGACTTAGAAATTATAGCCGACCTGGAACAAAGCTTGGGCATTCGACTGAATCGACAGAAATGCGAAATCCTGGCGAAGAAAGAAATCTCTGAAGACGTCTTCGTCGACTTCCAGAGGAGAAACCCAGAGTCGTTGACACTTTTAGGGGCGCCACTCTTCAGAGGAAATGCTTTGGATGACGCAATTCAAGACCATATTGACAAATTAGACCAAGCGGTGAAAGACATGATGCACCTTCCCACACAAGGGGCACTGATGCTCCTGCGATCGTGCTTCGGGGCGGCGAAGTTAACATACTTGCTGAGGGCTGCCCCGTGCTGGGGCCATCCACTTCTGGGTATAATGGACGACCAGATGAGAGATGGGCTAGAAACGTTGATAAATATCAAGCTCAACGATATGGAATGGAAACAGGCCACGCTTCCGATCAGAGATGGTGGGCTCGGGGTTAGAAGGGTTAAGATGCTGGCTTCTTCTGCTTACTTAGCGTCAGCTGCATCGACCAGAAACCTTGTGTCCGTGATTCTCGGAGGACAGGATTGGACGGATGAGATCATGGAGGAAATTTTGCAGGCCCGAAGCACATCATATCCGACGGGAGAGAAAACCACACTGTCCAGACAAAAAGATTGGGACAGGCCATTGATAGACCAGGACAAAACAGAAATTTGGACCTCACTTAACGACCCACTCAGCCGGGCAAGATTAGGAGCGGTGACCTCCCCCCACGCCGGGGACTGGTTGTCTACTGTGCCGATAACAGCATGTGGGTTAAATCTGAGCAACGAGGCCGTCAGAGTGGCGATAGGCTTACGCCTGGGACTACACCTCAATGCACCTCATCAGTGCCAATGTGGCGAGACAACTGATCAAGGAGGACACCATGGTCTGGTCTGCAAACAATCTGGAGGACGAGCCAGCAGACACTTCGCAATGAATGACATCATATGGAGAGCCCTTCAGCGAGCGGACACCCCTAGCACCAAAGAACCTCCAGGGCTTTTCCGTAGCGACGGCAAGCGACCTGACGGCGCGACGCTCGTTCCATGGTCGCGAGGCAAATACATCGCCTGGGATGCCACCAGCGTCCATACATGCGCTGCTTCATACATCCACTTGACGTCGACAACGCCTGGGGCAGCGGCGGAACTGGCCGCGACGCGAAAAAACTTGAAGTATGCAGCCCTTCCTGCTACGTATGACTTTGTCCCTATTGCACTCGAAACTCTGGGCCCCATCAACAGTTCTGGCTGTGAATTCATTACAGAGTTAGGCCGGCGACTGACAATAATGTCGGGTGACCCACTCGAGTCAATTCACTTGTTCCAGCGCCTCTCTATATGCACTCAACGATTTAACGCCGTCGCTTTTCGAGGCACATTTGCACAGTTAATCGTGGACGATGACCGCTAAACTCTGGAACTTAACTCTTCTAAGACAGTTTCAAAGTGTCTGAAGGATCATTTTAAATAATAAAATTTGTTTATATAATAATAATAATAATAATAATAATAAAAAAAAAAATAATAATAATAATTATAATAATAATAATAAACCATATAATAATAATAATGATAATGATAATTATAATAATAATAATAATAATAATAATAATAATAATAATAATAATAATAATAATAATAATAATAATAATAATAATAATAATAATAATAATAATAATTATTATTACTGAACGATCTAATAAGCCGCAGCCTCACACGCGCAGGTGTGCTTAACATCAAAGAACCATCCGGACTCTCTAGATCAGACGGAAAGCGCCCCGATGGATTGACGCTGATTCCGTGGCGTCGGGGACGCAGCCTTATATGGGATGCCACTGTATCCGACACATTGGCCCCATCCTACCTTCACGCGACTGCAGCAGAGGCCGGAGCAGCGGCGGAACTGGCGGCTCCAACAAAAACCATCAAGTACAACCAACTACTCGCAGACCACTTGTTCGTACCTGTGGCTTTCGAGACTCTAGGCCCCATTAACACCAGCGGAATGGACTTTGTTAAAGAACTGGGCAAACGTCTAACGTTAATTACCGGAGAACCCAGAGAGACTTGCTATCTCTTCCAACGCCTCTCTGTCACCATTCAACGCTTTAATGCAATTGCATGTCGAGGAACCTTTGTCCAACAGAATCTTGAAGAGGGAGAAGCTGTTCCATAATAACACCATAATATCTCCGGAATAGTTCTGACCACCTGAGGGATCATATTATTATTATGATCTTGATTGTACTGTCATCCTCTGATGTGATCTTGCTGTGTGCTTGTCGATTTGAATTAATAAAGATTCGTTATAATAATAATAATAATGAAAAAACGAAAGAAGTAGATAATATGATAATACACAAATCTCCTGGCGTCAGCTTTTTATCCAACGCTCCTCTCATTGGACGAATCCAACTAATTAAAATTCATGACCAATGACGTCACAAACTGCCATTCGAATTTCGCGACTTGATTTGATATAAGGTCGATAAAAAAACGCGATCAAACTAATTTTACTAAGCTTTGACGCAAAACATTGTTACACTGAAATTTTCAGAAATTTTTAAGCTATGAGGGTCATAAAAAATCTCATGCACATTGGAAAATACATCTTCAGATTGGTTTAAAACTGTCTTAGGAGGGGCGAACATCTAGTAATAGGCCTATCATAGTTATATAGTCATGTAATGCATTTCATTCGAATATTAATTTCTGTACTTGAAATGGAATTTACAATACGCTTTTGTCTTAGCCTAATACAGAAGTTGATCGATAATACTGACGTGTTGAAGTTCAATGATTGATCTTTTCGCTTGTCGAAATTATTCTTTTTCTGCAGCGTATTGTGTATGAATTTTGAACGGTGTTATATGGGCCACTAATAACTAGCTGTTGTATACACGGCCGCTTGTCATCGCTCAAAACTAACTAGGAAATCGGTCCAGGATCTCTTAATATTAGGCCTATGTTGTCCTTTTCAATTGCAATCCGTTTGCTTGGCTCCACGCGTGTGAGACGGCCTGAGGCCAGAGGTTTCTCTGTAGTTCTCTTCGCATTGTGGTTCTCCTTACGGATGAAATTTCTTTTCTCGATTACATTTAGCAACATTTAAGTCGGCGTAGATTACAGAACCTCTAATTAGTTTTTAGAATTGTCATTTTGCAAATTTTAAATTAGAATCACACTCAATGATATTGTTTTCAGTCTAACTTTTCTTTTGCACTCCCAGCATTTTCTCCTAACACTCTGTAAAATGCATTGCAAACTAGTAGTTTCATAGACGAAACGTGAATTGCAATAGTAACTCTCTGATTGATTGGCGGTCAAACCTTAGTCAGTCCTCTTATCTGAACTCCAGCTTTAGCATTCTGCAATGGAGTTTCAAAGTACGGTCTCTTATCTTCTGGAACCAGCGTCATGAAATCTTCGTCGGTTAACGTTATCTTATCTCCTTTTCTGCCCATCCAGTACTCCTTCTGCAGACGAACAAACGAACATTCAAGTACACTTCGAAACCCGGTTCTTAGCAGTACTTATTCGAACAATTAAAACCTGGATTTCAAATCAGGTGTTAAGAAATTTATTATATTTATGGTATATACCACTATATGGAGCAGAGACGTGGCCAATGACGGTAGCAGACAGGAGGAGACTAGAGGCGGCACATCACAGATGGTTAAGAAGAATTCTTCATGTATCATGGCGGGACAAGGTAACGAACAAGACCGTAACAGAAAAGACAGGACATGAGACCATGGAAAACATCATCAGAATGAGAAGATTGAGATGGATGGGGCATGTCTTACGCATGGACGACAGCACGAGAGCAAAGCAAGTGATGAACTGGGACGCTGGAGGGAAAAGGAAAAGAGGAAGGCCGAGAAAGAACTGGCCGGGTGACAATCAGAGATGACCTGAGATGTCTGTAGCTGACGTGGGAGGAGGCGGAGCGGCTGGCAGTGGATACAGGAGAGTGGAGGAGATGCGTCGCCCGATGTGCAGACCTGCATGGGAAGGACTAAGGTCTAAGATATCCTAACCAAAGAAATAGCCAACTGCGCTATACATATACCGAGAGTCAAACTGAGAGAAATACTAGCATAATGGCTGCTTTGTCAAAGTCAAATCAAATGTGAGGTAAAGGTATGCGACAATACAGCGACCCGGTTTCTCATTTGAGAAAACTCGTGTATGCCTTAATTCTTTATCCTCTTCCCTTCCCTTGCCTTCTCCTTCCTATTATTCCTTACTCCTCTTTCTCCTCTCTTAATCCCTCGCTGCCTCTGTCTCTTTTGTTCTCGCACTCTCTCTTACTTTTTTTTTCTCTCTCTCTCCTTTTTACTCTCTGCCTCTCTCTCCTCTTTTCGCCCTGCCTGTTTTACTCTCTTTATCTCTTACTCTCACGTCTTAATAATTCATTGCCGCTCATTCCATTGCATCTTTACATTATTATCTCTGACTCTTTTCTTTAACAAATCTCTTACTCGCTTGCTATATCACTTTCTGCGTACTGAACAAAGTTGATCTTTCAAAACGATGTAGAATCAAAGACGGTTCTCTGTTGGCTGAATGGATTGAAAAATCGACCTAATTCTGTTTAGGGGCCTATGGGAAAGCATAAAAATACTGACCGTGAAGAGGAAATTGAAAGGTTGCGGAGTTCCGAAGTCGCCGGGTATAACAGCATCCAAATACCAAGTAAGCATCGAGTGAATGATTGCATCGACCAATAACATGATCAGAATGTGACCCATCGTAAGATCGTCTTCTGCATTCGCCGAAGACCAAATGTTGTTCCACTGTACGCCAATGCCTGATCAAATTTAAACAGCCACAAAGTTTCGACTGTAACAGACAAATATAAGGCTTAAATTATCTTCGTCTAGCTCTACCTGTCTTGGTGATCCGAAACTTTTCACGTTTTTCTACACTTGAAAGCCTCTGTTTAGCCAAACTCTCTTTCAATTCTATTTGATAATTCTGTTTCATAATTCTGCACTTTGTAATTTCCAAAAATCGTGCTTAATGCTGATGAACTAATAAATGGAAATCATATAAATGGTTATAGTAGGCCCTATACAATAACACAACGATAATACTTCTCTCTCGTTCGCACTTTTCATGCTTTAGCAACATGCTGATGAGATGTATTTAAACAGTTATAAACTGCTACCGTTAGTTAAGAGAAACCTGACGTTATCCTTTTCTGAAACGTAAGCGCATTATGTGTTCGGTTTTACAGAGGAGCAATTAAAGTACCGTACGCTATCTCTGACGTGATATCAGTATCTCATCAGCATGTTGCTACCGTATGACCTCGACCCTGCTTATGTTTTAATGAACTGATCGGGTAAGATCCTTCACCACCGCTGCCTGCTTGAATGGGTGAAACGCTATTTAAGGTCTTCGTGTACCGACAGTGCAATGTATAATAGTGTGGTTATAGCCTGTTGACCTATCAATGCTACGTTCACAACAAACACAATCAATGGCAACTAGTGACTTACCGAGGGCTTCGAACTGCAATATCTTGATGCATCCAAAAGCCATGGCCAAGTTGAAGTCGAGCGATGCTCCTAGTTTCTCCGCAAGAGTCATTTCGTTATAGATGTTTATCAGGTAGAGATATGGCACGTACCACAGGAAGGAAATTAAAGAACTGATAATCAACCCATAGATGGCTGTGAACAAATAGTAAGAGTATCGAAGAATTCAAAGCGACATTGTAAGTTTACACTAGTCAATATATATATATATATATATATAGTCACAGCGGTTGTGTGGCAGGCGGTCTAAAAAATCATTAATGTAATGGGAAGAAAAAATGCAAGTTCTGCAGTCCCCGACCTGGACGCTACTCCAGGCGGTTTGTGTTGGGACCATTTCGCTGCTCCTCGTGAAGCACTTATAGTTGTAACTTCCGGCAGGAGGGGTGCGACTATTGTGTTCAGTTCTCTTTTATGCCAATGTATAGATTGAGCTCCTGGTCCAATCGAACGATAATCTGGACGGAGCTGGTGTAATAGGCGCTCACTACGTTTAGGAATGAACAGGAACTTCCTGAGCATACCTTACATTACTCGTTTCCGGGGCTCCCGAGGTGTCGGCCGTGGCAAGAGCGTTGGCAGGACTTGTGATGCGGCGACTACAGGGTGTTTGCAGTCTGGGTTCGAGTTTGGTTTCACGGCGTCTCCTTCCTATCGGGAAGTTTCTAAACTATCTAGGCGCTGTATAACTTCTTCATGACTATACGCTAGATGTGCTTGTTGGTAGGCTATGTCATCTAGTCGATCCATTCATCTGTCCTATGTCTGGTTATCTAATATGTCCATCATCTGACTCATTGCCGAAACCAATTGTATAGCAGGACTGAGAGGCCTCCCTTCACCTTCAGTTTCTCTCTCTAGTTTCGCTCCTAACTCTACAGATGGACTACAACGATTAGTCATAGCTTCAAGGTTATTTCTGAACTCAACAAACTACAAAAATCTACAAATAAACTATAAATTACATGCAATCAACAGAACAGAGTGTCTTATTTCTTAAGTGCAATGAACAATTCTACAGATATTGTAAACGTTTCTTCTACTAAATTCTATGCAATCAGCTTTGTCCTGTCTTCCATTTCGTCAGCTCACGAATCAATCATTCAGTTTTTAATTGATCCAACAAAAATTGTAACACGTCAAATTTTACAGAGTGTAAAACTATCTTGGACTCAAAAGGCAGATCCAGAAAAACTCAACGTTTTACTTAATTAGGGTCGCCTATTAACACAGAATAATCTGGATGGCGATCGATGTATAGAATATAGCGGTATTCAGCATATAACGCCTAATATTAAATCTCACGTGATATACCTTTACCTCGCCTCCATATTTGGTCTTACATGTACTTCAGACTGCCTGCGTATATCCTTACCTTTGGAAACAAGGGTCGATATAGCGAAGCAGAAGGTGACGATGGATAGAGAGTAGAGTAGAAGAAAGACGAATGTGACGGTGGAGGAGGTTTGGGCAATCACTGGTCCGTTGGACGAGAACGGACCGTGGTAGAGAATCGTCATGATGATCGCAGAGATGAACATGAACAGAAGGTACGTGACGAACCACGAAGACCAGTACAACCAGTTACGCATTCCCATCAGCTTCATCGACTCCTGTATGGTGTTCACAAACGATCACACGTCTTCAAAAATGTAGCCGAACATTTTGCGTAACGCATTATGATAACTTATAAAATGATCACGGTAGCATTTGTATTGTCAGCATTTTACAAATTCGGCGATCGAAGTAATTGTATAAAGCAGCGTTTCCCAAACTTTTCAGTGTGATGGTCCATCACACTGAAAAGTGCCGGTCCGGCAGGAATTTACTTTTAGTGTGACGGACCGGCAGGAATATTTCCCTTGCAGCAGGACCGGTGCCCAATTTATTATTTTTATCTATAAATTTGGTCAAAAAGCTTAAATTATTTTTAATAGTAGCGCGGGTATATAATTCAGTACTAAATATCAACTGAATACTATGTACTGATCTGATATGAATAAAAAAAAGTTGCATTTAATTTTGTTAAATAAATATACATAGTGCTGTTTATTAATATGTTCATATTTTTAAATTTTCAACGTCCGGGGTACGAAAAATCCCTGAGGCTCTAAGAAACTATATAATAGAAGTCTGTTTAAGCTTAGAGAACGCCGTCCTCGTCTCCGGGTGTGGTGTGGTATATTTAATTGTTGTAAGTTTCAAATTTGTATTATATTATACTTAGACTACATTACAATATCAAATCAAAAAGCAGACGTGTTTATTTTATATTGACGGAACCAGTGACCAGGTTATTAAAGACGAAAGAGATACGTCACATCCGGTTTCTAATTGCGGGTCAAAAACCGCAAATGTTACGATCAAAATTTATAGCAAAGGCGAACAACTTCTATTTGACCTGTCAGCAATTCGTCGAATAATTCTTTAACTATTTCTTCGGCAGTTTTCGTTTACAATAGCTGAAATACATTAACTTCCAGAACAAATCTGCTCAATTTATATAAAAATATGGTTTTTGATTACGAGACAATAGTGTTTTTTGATCATAGTTCGAAGCGAGACCCAATCGAGAAAACGTCTATCGTCTTTTTTGTCCAGTTTCTTGACCGGCAACTGAGGGCTCGCGGACCGGCACCGGTCCGCGGACCACAGTTTGGGAAGCACTGGCATAAAGAATATTGACTAGTAGCAAAAGAGCAATCGACGAGAGGACAGATGCATAGTAGCGTGCCGATTGCAGAGGAGGGATGGGTTACCGTACATGAGGAGGCGTTTAAACATAATTTTAATGCATTAACGGTGACTAAAACAATGTTCTTACACTATTGGAAAGGAACAAACGTCTATAAAAATGAACAACGACCTTGAATAGCAGTTGATGATTCACAATCTCCGTTTTGCTGGCCTTACAGCTCACTCCAAAGATCCTACATAGGATATCATTTCGTTCTTCCGGGAAAAACTCAACTATCCAGACATTACAAAGACCGACACCTCGAACATTTCGCTCATCATTCTTCTTCGCCCAGCCCCTACGACCATTGTTTCTTTCACGCATAGATCGATTCGGGACAGTACAGTCCTTAGTCGACGTAAACTCAAGGGAATCCACAAGGGCATAATTATACTGCTGTCAGTGTTAGGTAAACTCAGACAAGAAATGAATTAAGTCAAAACTCAACTCATGCACCTCAAAATGAGTTAAAACTCAAACTCAACTCATCCTAAGTGAAATGAGTTAACTCAAACTCAGTTGTTAAATGAGTTAAATCATCAACTCACACGTCTGATACTAGAACGTTCTAATCGAACGTTGTACAAATGCACAGTTACCAGGAAATGGTATCATCAGTTTATTATTACTAGTATAACTGTTATTGCCAACGACGGCAGTGGACAAGAGGAGACTAGAGGCGGCACATCACAGATGGCTGAGAAGAATTCTCCATATATCATGACGGGACAAGGTAACCAACAGCACCGTAAGAGAAAAGATAGGACAAGAGACCATGGAAAACATCATCAGAATGAGAAGATTGAGATGGATGGGGCCATGTCCTCAGCATGGATGACGGCAGGAGAGCAAAGCAGGTGATGAAATGGGACGCTGGAGGGAAAAGGAAAAGAGGAAGGCCCAGGAAGAACTGGTCGGAGACAATTAGAGATGACCTGAGATGTCTGGAGCTGACGTGGGAGGAGGCGGAGAGGTTGCCAGTGGACAGAGGTGTCGCCCGATGTGCAGATCTGCACCGGAAGGACTAAGGTCTAAGGGTAAAGTAACTGTTATTATTATTAATGGGATAACTGTTCACAATATACAAAATATGCAGTGCTTAAACACTGTCCGCCAGCCGCTGCTGGCCGTGTTTACAACCCTCCCTGCCGTCACCACTCACCAGTATTGAAAGCCGACGATATAAAAAAATGGCTTGTTTCAACATAATATGTGCCGAGTGCCGAATAGTGAGTAATTGACAGTTACAACTCAAACTCACAGAAACTATGAATTAAATCAAACTCATAACTCACACTCTTTAAGGTGAGTTAACTCAAACTCATAAATCACAGAAAGTGAGTTAATTCGTGAGTTTCAACTCATCTGAGTTAACTCATACCCAACACTGACTGCTGTTAATGGCCGTTTCCTATCTACAAACCATAAAGACCGTGGGTTGAAAGACTTATTGGTCATGGAACGGCAGGCTCTATCTGAGCACCTCCAAAGATGGCAAGAAGAGATCTGTTTCTCCCATCCTCTCACTTTATTTTATTTATTCCGGATATTTCTATAGCGCCTCTCGAAGTCAACTACTACTCAGAGGCGCTCCCGACTACAGCATTATTTTGACACTGTGCCGGAATTTTCACGCCGAAGCGCCACGAGCAATTGCGAGTGAAGGACTTGCCCAAGGTCCGTACGCAGCGGCTAGAGTGGGATTCGAACCTGCAACCCTCCGGTCACAAGGCGCCGAACTTACCACTGAGCCACCACGCCCCACACTTGAACAGCTGATTGATGGCTGACTAATCTACCTAACTGACTCCGATACGCTGCCTATCAGGCTACCCCTGTGTGAGCACGCCATCGAATCCAGTATTGACATGGTGTCAAAGCGTCGAGGAGGCATAAACCTACTCCTAACTTTCTCTTTAAGACTTAATGTTTTGTTTCTGTTTAAGTGTAAACTAAGGTGTCTCTGTTGCAAACACAATAAGTGATGATTTTGTTTTGCACAGTTCGTGTAAATGTCTATTGTGCCCGTGCTGATTTCTCGCAAGAGTCTGCGCATTATTATACGAGGTTGTCTGGCACATTATAAGCACACCGTCTGCTTCTTGTTTGCCTGGATCAATGTGCAGTCTATGATTTGATTAACTGGTGGTTATCTGCTGAGCGATATTACTAAGATGTTTGCTTTGCTTTGTTCGCCATGGCATCTGATATTATGATCTGTCTTATCTTCTGTTTCCTCGAGTCCAAGTGACGACAGGCATTGTAATGCATGTAATGATAGCATATCTTCATTCATACCTAACTCTCGCAAGAATTTACGTAATGCTAGCTTGAATCGAGCTTTCCCCACAATTTGTCTGAACTAGGGAATGCAAACCCGACGGTTTTTTACAAACCCGGGTTTCCGGTTTTGGCGCCAGTAAAAACCCGGGTACCCGGGTTTTTAACGGGTTTACCAAACTTTACATGATAAGTATTATTGAACTATGTTTTGCGATAAGAACAACGTCGTTGTATGCAGCTACAAAGTCCACAGTTCTGCAGATGACAAGGGTCATCTACGTCCTTGTGTTTGAGCAGGTTTATCTTATGCTTGGGCGGGAGATGAATATGCATACATCGTGTTGAACCGCCGACAATTTTCAGTTTCGATTTACATAACAGTACTGGCACTGAGCCGTCTGTTCCACAGAATCGCGAACGATAAAGTGTTCCCAAACACCGCTCTTTAAATTTGTTGATTTAAGCATTGCTTTTTAAGTCACTAAATTTAAATAAGAACAGTTTACCGCTACCATGCGAACTGGATAATAATAATAATAATAATAATAATAATAATAATAATAATAATAATAATAATAATAATAATAATAATAATAATAATAATAATAATACGATTTATATACCGCCGTAACACAGCCGAGGCCGAAGAAAAGGGCGCTGTACATGAGTTACAAAAGTCAATGACAGTCGTATGAGAGTTTTAAAAGATATGTCTTCAGGTGCGATTTGAATGACTCCAGAGATGGCGCATTCTTAACGGGATCAGGAAGATTATTCCACGCAGTAGGTCCAGCGACAGAGAAGGAGCAGTCGCTAAATCTCTTAGAAGACCGCGGGACTTGCAGTTGATTTTTTGATGACGATCGTAGCCGACATCTGTTCTGGTTGTCTGCCACACGAATGCAGAAATCAGAGATATAATCCGGTATGAGGTGATTCAATGCTGTATAAGTGATCAAGCACAGTTTGTACGTAATCCGCTGAGGAACGCGCAGCCAGTGAAGGTTGTCGCGCAGTAGATCAGTGACATGATCAGATCTTGTCCGGCCATATATGATACGTGCAGCAGAGTTGAGCAGCGACTGTATTCGATCTAGTTGAGAAGTTGGCAGACCCGCCAGTAGGCTATTGCAGTAGTCAACCCTGAAAACTATGAAGCTGTTGACCAAGATGACGGCAGTTGAGGTTGGAACGAATCTGCGGATGGTTTTAATACGCCGCAGTTGGTAGAAGCAGTCTCGAACGAGTTGACTCACATGGTCCGTCATGGCCATGCAGCTATCAAAGTGTACTCCAAGGTCGCGGATGGTGTCAGATGGTTGAACGTCTGCATCACCAAGGTTGAATATACCGCCGTCAAGTAGATGGCGACGCCGGAGGTGGTGCACCATAGAAACTCAGACTTCGTTGGATTTAGTTTGAGACTGTTAGACGCCACCCACACTGAAATGCGTTCAGAACTTCCGACAGGTAATGTCACGAGTCAACAAACTCAACATTCGGCCTAATCACTGGTTAACGTTATATTTCCATTACTCTGCATTTGTGAGTTTCACGGCGTCAACGACGATGAAAGTGACGCTTTTCAATCACGCCAAACCTGGGTTTCAACCGCGGTTTACGATGACGTAGACAGGTTTGGCAGATGTCCGTCCCTGGCTTTGGCTGTGGGGTCCCCATACTTGCGTTCGATGCAGAGGAGAAGACTGCACGTGCGGGTCCAACCTGTCACAAAGGGGACATTACTTCCGTCCAGTCTCAAGAGCTGTCTTCGTCTAGGGTGGAAGAGTGAAAGCTGTTGTGGCTTATGTGGTGCTCAAAGTTTGTATTACTCTCAAACATAATTGTTTCACCTGCAGGCCTCCTTTGTTGTTGTTAATCTTTCGAGTTTCGCTGCATTTGTAGTATATTGATGATAGTGATATGCATCCGAAATAGGTTACATTTATATTGTTAGGCTACATTTTAATATAATAAAATAGTAATGAAAATTTAATATCATTGTTCAAACCCGGGTTTCAATCGCGATTAAACCCGGGTTTTCAGGTTCCGAAAAATCCCGGGTTACCCGGGTAAGCATAAACCCTGTTTGCATTCCCTAGTCTGAACGTAATGCTTACTTGAATCGAGCTTTACTTTTCCATCTGTCAAAACGATGATAAGGCTATCTACTATAAGTTCTGTCTGGAAGAAACTGTTGGGTACGACGACAATTCTTCTAATGTGTTCAATAAAATTGTAATCGTCGGGAACGATGATAATCATCCGGATTTCAATCGCATCAGCCCCGCAACTAGACCTCTTCCTACTAGCTACTATTCAGAAGACAACTTTAATAAAATGGTTCATCTTAGTGGTTTATCTTAGTAATCGCCACGCTAATATCAAAATTCTTCACCTTAATATTCGTAGCTATAATATGAACCAACGCAATCTATAGACCTATAGATATTAAAAGCATCAAAACCTAGCCTATATTAAAAGCATGAGACACAAAGCTCATATCATTGCTTTACAGTGAATGGCACTAAATTAATTTGTTAGTTATACTTAAACTATTTGTCAGCTAAAATAAAATAGTTTAACTAAAGTTGGCAACTGATTTTGGAAATAAGTTAGCTAAACTAAAAGTAGTTAGTTAATTTTTTTCCAACATTTTATGACAAAAAATTTCACAATAACAGTTAAGTGAATTGCAATAATGCAGAGCGTCAATGACAATTTCACTCTCAAACTATGTAATGTATACAATGTAATATCCTACTACAGTTCTACCAGAAAATAATACAGGGCAGTTGCTAATGCAAACGATGATGCATCATGCAATGCAGTTCACTTGACTTTAATAATAAAACCAGTTACTCATGACAATAATGATCAGCAACAGCAAGACCTCTGTCAAAAGTTGTATTTGGATCGTAAGAAAAGAAGGTGATCAAGTGTTTCGTCAGACCTTGATGTTGTTCAGAAAGTTGGTTGTTTAAACAGAGATCCTTTTATTCACAAAAAATGGACATTTTGCACTGAAGTTCTTACATTTGCTTAGTCTTCTTTCAGTTTTACCTCAATGAAGCTAGTGGTGACTAATAATTATAAACTATTCATTTTTACTGATGTAGCCTTTAATTCAAATCTTCGCTACTACTATACGGTCAACTCATATAAAGAATAATAAAGATAAAGACCAATGTCATTATTTACACTGCGCCTTACTACATAGTGTATTCTATGCAGAGGCAACCTCAGTGTTAATAAGTAAACGTCTCGATGAGTTGTTGACAGTGTTCACTGCGGAAAATAGTTGCGTAGTTGCTGACTTTGGCGGTACGATCTAGCGACTTCCATACATCAGCGTATCATGGAGGAAAGGGAAAACGGCAATTACAGACTGATATGGTTGGTGGGTGGACTGCAAGGTCAGTTAGGTGGCAGTTGTCTCGCGTAATAAAAACATCCAGCCAGCCGCCCAGTCCATGTGTCGCCTCAGCGACTCCCTACACCAGGCCGAAATCTTCTGCGATGAGTGCAAACTCCTTTGTCTCTTTCAGCACCGGGTCCGCAAGGTGTACGTAGATGTCACCCGCGATCACCAGCTGGGCGTCATGGAGCGCGAAGCCTTCGAGCAGCGCCGCAAACTCTCCAAAGAAGGTGGTTGACGGCGGCTCAACTCCAGGACGGTAGACAGCAATGATAGTTAGTGGGCCATAAGGCGAGGAGACGGTGGTAGGAGGGTCTGGCAGTGCAACGCTTCGCGTTGGTAGCGATACTTTTCGGTTTGTCAATGTTTAGAGCCCTTTAACACTCTAACGATGACCTGCATTGGTTTAGTTTCTCCTTCAGCTCACTGTGATCGTCCTTCATCATCGTCGTAGGCCCTAATTGTTATCTCCAAACTTCTAAAGTGCCACTCGAACCCAAGCGCAGGGCACTAACCTATTCAGCAGCGATATGTCAAATCAGAGGGTTTTTCCAAATATAGCCCAAAGAAGGTGTAAGTCGTTTAAGTGTTAAACACATGATCTTGCCCTTTTTCTCAAATCTACGCCAGAGTATATAGATCTGTGGCTTTAATTATAACATGGAAGTGACCATAGTTGACCATGTACGCAAGTGGTTTTACCTTGAACTTGTTTTCTTTCTCGAGCACAATTTCTCGACAGCTATTCTGTGCAAGAGGGTTGAAGCTGAGCAGAATGAGCAAAGGAAATAATATTCCTACAAAATCAATCATTTTATCTTCGTAGTATGGAGGAAACGGATATTGCTTCAGCTGAGTCGTTACGGCCGTCGTTGGATCGAAACTCTTGTTCACTTCGGCAATTAGACTCAGATCAACGGCCTTCTGAATCGTCAGAAAACCTTTTCCGTCATACCCTACAACGTATGTACTACATCTTTAATTGCCACTGTCTGTTATTCTATTTTTTCCCTAAATTATTATTAAAATCAAGCAGGACTTTGAGGCGTAAACCGTTAGGCGCATAATTATCAGAATTGATTACTCCAGTTATAGTTAGGTGAGTCAATAACTCTTCTGGCTAATAAAGAAAACCAATAGGCCCATTAGCTAGATTGTCGTTGTCGAGAACTTTTCTTATTGTAAACCATGGTGCGGTTAGCAATTGGTATAATAAAGAATATACTAACTTACAAACTTACTTAGGGCTACGCTTAGGACTGCAACAACTAGGAAACCTAATGGTATGGTATGACAATAACAATAAAATATTATGTCATACCATACAATGTTATTCGATACCACAACGCTACACAAAAGGTGTGACGTTGCTATTATTATCATTAATAAATTTCTTACCCGGGGAAAATATGATCCCTCAGGTGATAAAAAATTGTCCGGGGTCAGAAAATGGGCGTCTGGAACGATTACGTCTCCTCCAATTCAGGTGTATGCCTATTGTTATTGTCTCCTCCAATTCAGGCGTTTTATTATTGTTGCTATTGCTGCAAATTATTATTAGCAGTGCTTTTTTTCTAGAAAAAAGGTTCCGGAACGGAACAATAGGTTCCGGGACGCAACAATTATGGGCAGACTAATATTCACGAGAAAAACGGGGTTGGGGGTTGGGAGGGGTCTCAATAAACATCGAAAACAGTTCAAAAACACTTAAATTAAATTAAGGCAACTATATTATTGTTTTTATTGTTAAAAAAATAAATTATTTTTTAGTAGCTGAAAAAGGTGCCGGAACGCCGTTCCGGCTCGTTCCGGCTGTAAGAAAGCCCTGATTATTAGTAGTAGAATTATTAGTATTATTATTGGTAATAGAATAATAACTCGTTCCCTCAGGGTCTTAGAGATTAAATTAATTATTTTTTCCGGAACGGTTAACCCTCGTCCAGATCCTGTTGGGCTGATACCATCGAGCCGCTGTAGGCCACCGCGTTAAACCGTTGGATGGTAAACCGTTGGATTATTATTATTATTATTATTATTATTATTATTATTATTATTATTATTATTATAATTATTATTATTATTATTATAATTATTATTATTATTATTATTATTATTATTATTATTATTATTATTATTATTATTATTATTATTATTATTATTATTATTATTATTATTATTATTATTATTATTATTATTATTATTATTATTATTATTATTATTATTATGGACACGCGCCCTTTGTGTTAGTGTTTTTATTCGTATGATAGAGTAATAGAGCCTATATTTTAAGATTATTTTGCAGACTTCTCTTAAATTAATTTGTTGCTTTTCTTCATAATTATGTCAGAAGAGATTTTAAAAATAGATTAAAAATTAGTTATCATCTACAAATGCAATCACCTGGCAATCCATCAATCCTCGGTCCGACCATACTTGGGTCAGAGAACATGACGCTTGTTTTCCAGTCTACTTTGTCTGATCGTAGACGGATTTTGTAGCTGATAATGTCCGGAAGTTTGTCCGATTCGCTAGAAATGTTGAAGACGATTGCACCAAAAATGTCTCCGCCCATCGTCACATATTCTTCTAGCGCAGGTTCAGATGCAAAGCCCAGATCTACGACATAGCAAGATGAAGTTAAACTTTTTGTTATTATTTCCATGGACATTAGATGAGATCCATATGGAATCTGTACGGGTCCCACATGCGAATATGGGTTCAACCTGTTTGAAAAAGCGGGCCACTGAAACAAGTATTACTGAAGCCTAGGGCCGCACCAGAAAACTCAAATGCAACGGCTAAAAGTTATTGAAAATTTCTAACTGTATTAAAATTTATTATGAATGGCAATGATTATGTAACAACCAGTGAATAATAGCATGTGTGTATGGCATGCTTTATAATAGTTCACGCCAAAAAGTATATCAATAAACGTTCAAGCATGTTTTTACTTAGATATTTGCCTTCAAATAATTGTGCTTGCAATTTTTTTATTTTGCGGTTGGTTTTCAGTTCTGGCGGGCCACTTAAAATCAGCTCGCGAGCCGATTGTTGGACAGCACAGCTATAAGGTTCCATTGGTCGTGATAAGAAATACATTCTTCAGAATTAACACATGGATGGCTGGCGACAAAAGACACCAATATAGCTAATAAGCGATAACTATTAATAATCACTGTGTTCTTAAGGTCAGGCTTTGGGTACTTTGTTAAACATGACCAGTATTTTATAAGACTCTGAGGCAGTACAATTAATGGTTATAAGGAATGAATGAAGTGAAGAAGATACCACACCATGTATATTATGCCATTGTAACTATCTTCCAAACCATGCCATTCGAATGATTCGATACATTACACTACTATGCATGATTTCTGATGTTTTGCCAAAAACATATTTTTCTAAAAGATTTTAGTCTGCTGATTTCAAAAATGATATCCGTTTTTATGTATGACGTAGGGTTTTCTCGACATCTCCGCCGCATTTGACACCATTGATCACAGCCTTCTTCTTCAACGACTATCTTCTTGGTTTGGCGTCTCTGACACTGCTCTACTCTGGTTCCAGTCCTACTTGTCTTCCCGATCCTTCTCTGCTAAAGCCTTCACCCACTGCTCACAACCCCTCCCTCTTTCCTGTGGTGTCCCTCAAGGCTCCGTCCTGGGTCCACTACTTTTGATCCTTTAAACCACTCCTTTAAGTCATCTCATAAAATCCTCCTCTGTCGACCACCATCTTTATGCAGATGACACCCAACTCTTCATATCCTTCTCCCCAGACTCTTTTTCCACCGCCATCACACAATTACTCAACGTGGTTAACCTTATTTCACAGTGGATGTCATCCAATCTCCTCTGCCTTAACCCTTCCAAAACTAAATTCATCATCCTAGGCCTTCCTGATCAAATCAAGAAAATCCCTGATCCTTCCATAAACCTTTCGACTAACTCATCGTCTCTCACCTTCACCTCTGACTGCGCTGTTCGCAATCTTGGTGTTATTTTTGATCCACACCTCTTCTTCTCTAACCACATCTCCAACCTCTCGCGCTCCTGCTTCATGCACATTCGTGACCTCCGACGCATACGACCCATGCTCGACCTTAAAACTGCCTCCACCATTGCTACCTCCATTGTTCATTCAAAGCTTGATTACTGCAATTCTCTTTTTCTCAACCTTGAATCCACTCAAATCAAGCGTCTACAGCTTATTAAAAACTCACTAGCCAGAGCTGTCACTAGAACGCCCAAACATCATCATATCACTCCCATCCTCAAATCACTCCATTGGTTAAAAATCCCAGAGCGAATCCACTACAAAGTTCTATCACTAACCTACAGCTCCATACAATATTCCCAGCCCAAGTACTTTCGTGATCGCTTCACCATTCAGACAACCCGCTCCACCCGATCATCGTCCTATCTCAGTCTTTCTCGACACCCAGTCACTAGTCACCTCAAGTTCTCCAACCGAGCCACATCCATCACAGCACCACGCCTCTGGAATGATCTCCACCATGAATTCCGCAGTTTCTCAGTGCCTCCATCGTCATTGCAACCCGTCCTTCATCCTCCTCCTCTTGTTAGTCTATCTATCACCCCCGGGCTTTCCACTCAAAACTGAAGTCTCACCTTTTCAAATACTCCTACCCTGACTCATCTGATCCTCCGCCTTCCAATAATTCTCGCCGTAAACGACACCCGCCTTGACAGCTGCTCTGCCTCTGCTGATCTGGTACCCTGGAAATCGGACTTGGACCTCTTTTGGACTACTCTCTGGAAACCCCCTTTGATTTGGTGGACTATTGCTGGATGATGAACAGAGATTGTTCGTCAGAGGAACGACACGCCAGAAAATCTAAGAAAACACGTTTCTGTCCCTAAGACGGTTTATGTCTCAGTTTTATTGTATACAAGATTTTGCCATATATTTTGTATAAAATTATTGTAAACATCTGGGCACTGTCATCTGTTTATAAGATTTTGACATCAGGGACTTTTATAAACCTTTCTTATAAAATTTTTCTGCAGTGTATCAAAGAGAAAATAATTTCTCGGTATTGTAAAATTCAATAAACTTATAATTTGATTTGTACGAAATTATGACGTGATGGCCAAATTTCATCAACATAATTATTTGAAATCAGGATGTCAGAATTGTATAGAATCAGTAAAAAAGCAGACATCTAATTCTTTCTTTTAAAATGCATAGCAGTGTTATCATACTCTGTCATTTGATATATAGGCCCTACCATGTCATACTCTGTCATTTGATACCATATCATACTCTGCCATTTGATACCATATCATACTCTGTCATTTGAAACCATATCATACACTGTCATTTTATACCATATCATACACTGTCAGTTGATGCCATATCATACACTGTCATTTGATACCATATCATACTCTGCCATTTGATATCATATCATACTCTGTCATTTGAAACCATATCATACACTGTCATTTGATACCATATCATACTCTGCCATTTGATACCATATCATACTGTGCCATTTGATACCATATCATACACTGCCATTTGATACCATATCATACACTGTCATTTGATACCATATCATACACTGTCATTTGATGCCATACAATGTCATTCGTTGCGATATCATTTAATGCCAATTGGTTATCATACTGCACCACACTGCACTCAACCGTATCATACATACTCTGCCACGAACCTAATGGAATGTTAATACCGGAGATTTTGCAAAAGCTGGACACTGGTTCATTTGCCGTTAGCGCTTAGTGAAATCAATCGCCAAGAGCCAGGCTAGTATTCATTCGATCATTCACTAAGAGATTTATATAGCGCCTCTGTAACAAATTATCAGCGGCGCTTCCAGCCAAACCCCAGCGGAAAAGAACAGCTGTCAAGCGTTTGTAGAAAATAAATGCATAAGCTCTAGCTAAGAATGGTGTAGATCCAATGTAGTCTGTTCCAGGTGGTTAACTAAACTATCGACGGAAGAGCGATGTAGCATCGTCGAGGTGTATGCAAAAGGAACAGTTACTTCACCCCGAGCAGATTTCAACGGCCACCAAATCCTGAAATGGGGCACTTTAGATCAGAGTAAAAAGCCCGGTGCATTTTTCAATTGACAACGTTATTATGTGTAAGTTTAACAAACGGTATATGAAAACGACGTACCTTTTGAAATCTTAACGCCCATAATGGTCGCCGTTCTATTCATAATTCTGTCCACGAGGTCTGACTTGGGAGCGTAGGCGAGGATCAATTTCTCGGGCGGAATTTGCTGGTTTTGGATCAAGTTCGGAGTAACGAAGAAACTGTCGTAGGTTGTTGCCTCTGATCTAAAGTGGACTGGGTTTAAGTTTCTCAAGTGGAAAAAGAACGGAGCCGCGAGGATCGGAAATACAACGATTAAGACAATGCTGCTGATCGTCTTCTTCTGGAGCAACCAGTTCTTCCAAATTAGCAAACAGAACTGTCTCCAGTTCCTGTAACACCATTCACTATAATTACTTAGCACTTGGCACTCTATGACATCAGCAAAAATTATCGCATAACATCATCTGTTTTAGGCATCCACATCATCAGCATCGCCTAAAACATCACCACATAAAAATAACAATAACAACTGATGAAGAATATATTATTGGACGCATCAACTGATCAGCGATGTTCTTCGAAGCGGGTATAAACAGTCTCGATGCTCTGAAAAAAAGTTGGAAATCACTGGCTTAGACATTTAAATGACAGAAGGTTAAAGATCAGTGCTAGATGCCAACCAACTGATCAAACCATACGACACTGATTGTTGCTGATGGAGAATTGGACGCTTCAACTGGTCAGCGATGTTCTTCGACGCGGGTACAAACAGTCTCGATGCAGACGTACACCGGTGATTGCAACGCGAAATCGATAGGCAATGATCCGATGACTGACTGTTCGTGTGTTTGTTTGATTCATTGATGAATTCATTCATTCGTTGATATATGTCTATTTACTCAAATGTCTTAGCGCAAGATATGATATAATGTCGTGAATATTGGTCACGCGATGAATGGCAAGAATCGGGATAAGACAGTCGAAGCGTCACGGTTTGAGCAGCAGATTAAATTCACAGTTTAAAAGGAGAGTTTATGACCAATGACCTGGTAACTAAACTAAGCGAGTTAAGGCAGACAAAGCGTAAAACCTTAAGGATACTACATCTTCATCAGACACACAGTAAAAAGTTTATTATTGTTAACGTGATTAAAGCATACGAATGTCTTCCATTTGTCGGTGAAGTTTCACTTGGTTCTGCCATTGCGGTAAACTAACAGTCCGAGAGAATCCGGAATCAAGAGTTGAAACTGCCGCTCGCAAATAGATATTTCGGTTAACTTCGCAATTATACAATATCAAAGACGAATTCTTTCAAATGAGCTGCGTATGTAAACTTAATATTACTGTTTCGTTTTGTTTATGACGTCGTTGCTTTATTTAGATGTGTTCATAATTATGTTGCAGTCAACAGATTCAATCACACGCTTAGGCAGCTGACGTCAATAATAGCTACAGTCTAATTATAAGAACTTCTATGACGTAACTGTCATTATTCTCAGAGCAACAGTCTATGGTCGCTAATAATTGAAATCGTTTAGCAAGCCAAATTCCAGGGTGAATATGAAGAAATATCCGGTCGAAAGCCAAAGTAGGGAGACCGAGAGGACACTGAAACGGCATACGGAGGAAATGAGGGTTATAAGCACCTTAGGCTACAGCCGTTTTGACAGTTGAAACAAACCACGTAACATAGTTATTATGCGCTCTCGATTTTCATATATTAATCCCATAGCTTAAATGGTCCTCTAAAAGTGGAAATATTTTCAGTAAGGTGTCCTCACACAATCCCTCTGTCTTGAGGTAACGATAGCGAACAAGCACCTTGCCTGCTTTTTTGGTGTGGCTGTTAGGCCCGGTGAGGCACTGGCACACGGCAGATCCTCCCTCCATCGCTGGGTCGTTTTTGTAGAGCTGTATATGTCTGTATTCCGCCTGTAGACCGCCGTATTAGGTTTTACATGTTCAGTGCGTATGCTGTACACTGTCCATGTGTTGTAGATAGACCTTGCCTGCGATTATTTAGCCTTTAAGTAGAGGGCTAAAAATTTCCGAGATCACAATTATGTAAAAAGTCTATAACTCAAGTTTCTCAGTACTAGAAGCCAGTTCTGTTATTTAGGAACAAAATGCACACGCATGGTGACAAATATACAATTGTGAGGTTAGTCAAAGCGTAATGAGACTTATTGATGTTGATAATAATATTGTGTTTGTATAGCAACGCTCAAAAAGCAAAACAAATAAGATTTGCAGCTCAAGGTCAAGGTCTTATGAATTTATATGCATCAGGTTTACATTTAATCAAGGAATAGTAATTTCACGATTGTAATTCTTGTCGTTGCAGAGGCTGAACTTTCGATGAATATTTCCATCTCCAATGCCACGAAAATAGACATTCCAAAAATACGCAGTATAAATACAGCATCGTTTTCTATTGCGACCGTTAGGCCTCGACCCTGCTCAGTTATCCTAAAATTGATCGTGTGAGATCATTGTGAGGTTCCCGTGTACAGAGTTAACTTTAATAAGAAATCCAGCACTGCTGCCCGTATGAATTCGCGTATCTCCATACTTTTGTCCCATTTTCCCAGTGTAGGACTACAGACAAAGCGAGGTAAATGTACAAATTTCGGAACTCGTCTTCATCATCATCGTCATCGTCATTAACAGAAATAAAGACTAACCAATCTAGTCAACACAATGTCTAAAGACAAACAGTTGTACAGTTTTGGATTAATTACGAATGAAGCTCAATTGATCAGTTATTCTCTGCATATTCACAGATGACCTGATTTTCTCCAATTGATATAAGCCAATTCTCTACATGGAACAACCCTTGTAAAACACGGCCTTTATTAGTAGCTAAACAATCTTTGATTTGCGGATGCCATGTCATGTGCAGACTTTGTATGTTAAGATGAAATAAATATGTCGTTTAAGCCTTAAAGTAGATATCTGTAGGAGGTGCTTCAGAAAGTTTAAATCTAAAAAATCTGCGCATTGACTGCTGCCTGTTAGAATGTAATCCATTTAATTTGGACGTACGAGGCTGCAATCAATGGGCTACCGAGTCCCATGTGAATGAAAGTTCTTCGATTGAAGATTTTTCTTTCGGATAGGGCGTAAAAAAGCAGTCAGCAAGCAATCCCAACGTTTAGTGATATTAAATTATAGATGTTTAATATAGGTTGACAACGAAATGTCTGCTTGACACCCAAATACATTGATAGTGGAGCTAAAGACGCTGAGACGGACTCAGAGGGAGTGTTGACTTGTAAGGGTTATTTGACTTAGGTATCATATAGCTGGCCGACGAGTCCTTCGCTCTTCTTCTGCGAGTGAACTCTTGGCTCCTCGTGCTACCACCGCAACTAGGCAGTGTCGCGCCTTCTCTGTGGTAGGCCCCTCCATCTGGAATCATCTCCCATTGCAGATGCGCCTGTTGCCTAAGAATAGTTCGCTTATGTTTTACAAGTTAGTTAAGTTCAGTTTATATTGCCGTGGTGGGGCTGGGAGCGCTTCTGAGTAGGTATATTGTGGGGGCGCTATATTAAATTTTCAAAAGGAATGAATGAATATCGGAACATCTATCTATCTATCTATCTATCTGTCTGTCTGTCTGTCTGTCTGTCTGTCTGTCTGTCTGTCTGTCTGTCTGTCTGTCTGTCTGTCTGTCTGTCTGTCCGGGCGAGCGGTAAATCGCTCGTCTAGCCGAAGGCGTCTTACCGTCGGTCGTCGATTTATGAGCTTCAGTTAAACTCCAAGACGATAGACGAACCTGGAGACAGACCACTATTTTATTTACCTAATTTACAATACTTTAATTTACATACTTGCGGCTGCGGTGAATGCGTGCCGTGACTTAATTACTGCTGACTGATCACTCCAATTTCGTGCAATGTGATTGGCCATAACAACACGGTCGACAGCTCACGCCGCGTACCATCATTCGTAACGTCACTAATTTCAGAAATTATTTTAAACAACCATGGCAGCGCAGGTAACCACGTCGAATAATAATGTACAGTACTGTTGAGCACGTATCTTTCATAGAATTAAACGACTCGTTCAATGTCGATGTAGTCGAGATAGAAAACCGTCGGACTGTGAACAAAATTTACTGCAATTCCTGCAGAAACCAACCGGCAAAATTCGACTGGACTACCGGCTGAGAGGTCAAGCCAATAATGGTTGTTCAACGTATGCTGAAGGTTCAACCATCGCAACGTTGTGAAATCAGTCGTCACACGTCAATGGTTGGTTTTTAATGAATATTATATGTTGATGTGATAATGTGACTCTAGTGACAATGCTAATCATATACATTATACTAATTTTCAAAAGGAATGAATGAATATCGGAACATCTATCTATCTATCTATCTATCTATCTATCTATCTGTCTGTCTGTCTGTCTGTATGTCTGTCTGTCTGTCTGTCTGTCTGTCCGTCCGTCTGTCTGTCTGTCTGTCTGTCTGTCCGGGCGAGCGGTAAATCGCTCGTCTAGCCGAAGGCGTCTTACCGTCGGTCGTCGATTTATGAGCTTCAGTTAAACTCCAAGACGATAGACGAACCTGGAGACAGACCACTATTTTATTTACCTAATTTACAATACTTTAATTTACATACTTGCGGCTGCGGTGAATGCGTGCCGTGACTTAATTACTGCTGACTGATCACTCCAATTTCGTGCAATGTGATTGGCCATAACAACACGGTCGACAGCTCACGCCGCGTACCATCATTCGTAACGTCACTAATTTCAGAAATTATTTTAAACAACCATGGCAGCGAAGGTAACCACGTCGAATAATTACTGATTAGTGCGCTGCCAGTTAATAAAGATTATTGATTATTGAATGAAGTTCAAGGCAAGCACTAGCAGCCTCGCTTGACGAGGCCGCGGCAAACAATCGGGGAGAATTCCACTATTAAGTTGACCAAAATTATGAAAATAATACTGGACAAATAAAGGACCCAATGATAGCTATTAAATATCATGACGACGACCCTCCAGGTCTACTGCTATAATACTGCGTACAATACACAAAATACACTGTGCACAAAAGCTCCCTAGGTCGACCGCATATCGCTCGCCTACTCTATCCAGGGTGCTCCATTTTTAAACCTCCTACTAATTTAAAATGAGAAGCTCTGCTTATGTTAGGTAAGTAACCAGCTGATGCCTTGTGTCTTAGACACTGGCGTGACAGAAGTTGAAAACTTTGTAATAACTAGCAGAGGACAGTTTCTTTCTTTGTGTAACATGATCGGAGTGACATGAAATTCCTTCCTTCTGCTACAGGAATAAGTTAAGGACGTACATGTAGGCTACTTTACCTCGCCACGATGTGTATTCACAACACGTCACATTCACAAAGTAATTTAATTAAAAGACTTTTTAAGGATTCAATAATGGATTATATCAACGGTATAAACTTCTTTGTTTCATCCGCTTATGTTTAAGCAGTTTCACGTGGTCAAAACTGGATCAATAGATTGTGCGTTCGGGAATTAGGCCTATAGAATCTTCTTAGCAAAGTCCAAAGCATTTCTTCTTGGAGACTTCTTGCGGCACCCGCTGCAGACGGGCAAATCCGATGAAGATCTGCTCTAGAGTCGTTTGTCCCACCGAATAGTCCTCGATCTGGTACGTCTCCTTCGCCTTCTCCATGATCCCGAAAATTTGAGACCACTTAAAAATCTGCAGCTTGACCTGGTAGTTAAGAAGGTTCTCGTGATGATCCTTAAGGACGCTCTCTGGGAATGTTTCGCCGATGAAAGTCTTCAGTTTCTGAATCCGTTCCTGTAGTTCTTCGGGTGTTTCAGTGTCGGCTGAGCGCTGGAGCTTTATGACGAGCGTGTATCCATCGCCGAACTTATTCTTCAGGTGCTGGAGACTCCCGAGGCAGAGGAAACGACCGTTGACGAGGATTCCCATCCGAGTACAAATGGCTTCGCTTTCTTCCATGCTTGAAAAACAAAAGACAAAGATGTCACTGCAACGACATGTTTCTGTCGAACTACATCTATGTAATACTGCATGTAAGTATGTATGTAAGTAGGCCTATGTCATAGGCTAACACTCTTATGACTGGGAAACCAATGTAGGTCGTCGTTAAAGTGTTGAAGCGCTTTACAAGTAGCCAGATACTTGCGCTTGTATTTCTATGTAGAGGTTGACTTCTCTGGCGCCAAATAATGAATGCACTGAGACGCAGACTGAGACATCCGCGTATGCAGAGCGCCAGGCTTAAATACCGGGTCGTCGAACATAGATCGAAAGACCAGACGTAGGCAGAGATAATAATAATAATAATCTTTTCTTTAATTAAGCGCCTGCAAATGCACTGCGCTGTACATTAAACATACATATAGTAGAAACGGCAGCCACGCAGGGCGCCTTACATACATGTATTAAGTAGAAACACACATGATAACAGTTTTACATGAGTCTAATATAACTGTTTATGCGGCAGCCACTTACGGCGCCAAATCACGGCCTACTATTCATTTAACCACCGCCGCCGCCTAGCGAGTGCGCTGGCAGAATTAGCCTTAAATTAATGGATGTCTACGGGGTTCGATCTTGGTACCTTCAGCTCTTCACGCCAGTGTGTCATCCATTACTCTATTACTCTACGCCCCCCATATACATTAGGGTGGAGTGAAAAACATAAAAAGTCTAGAAAATGATCGTAATAGTGATGGATAGTTGCCTTTTGGTATAGTTAGTTATCACGCAAAATATATATTTAAAATTCGTTCGGGAAGATGTGCCCCAGGGAGTTTTAAAATTTGATAATTTTTGAAAAAATATCAAATTTCGAAAAATTTCAAATTTAAAAAAAAAATTTACACACTAATTGTAATGGTGTTTAGGCATTAATTATGACGTATTTAATGACCATGGAAGAAAAAAATTATAAAATCTGCCTTCTAAGATGTGCCCCAACGAGTTTTAAAATTTGACATTTTTCACAAATTTGTCAAAATTTTTAACAATTGTATAAACTTAAAAAATTTAAAAATGCTAAGTGTAAAATAGTGTTTAAGCATTTAATTATGATGTATTTAATGACCATGCAAAATAAGATTAATAAATGATTGTATGTTAGCAACATTGAATAAACAATAAACAATCCCAACAGACTATACTTGTAAATCACTGAAGAGTGAGTCAATACTTGTTTTATTCCATTGATTTAACTCGTTTGAAATTCTGCTTTTGTATTTAAACAAGGAATTAGTTCCCGTGATTCCAATCTGGCAAGGATAAAACCATGTCTAGATGTTTGCCCAACCAAAGCAGCAGATGCCTCAGTAACAAGTTTTACAGAGCGCTCAACCGATTATGTGTGGAATGGAAATTCTGGAAAATCCTTTGCAGCAAAGTTAAGTTCTGGAATAGCTTTTGATATAAGGCCAAAGTCTTGCAAAAACAACTGAACAAAAACAACTGAACCGAACAGTCCCGCTGATTGATCCGAAATTGCATGTCTGTCATACGCTCTTGCAAACCAGCAATTTTTTTACGTAGTTGTAGAGGTGGAGATAATGTTTCATCTGGAGAATGGGATGTTGACACGAAGACCGTTCCATCAGCAGGTTCATTCTCAATAGTTTCATCATGATCAGAATTATTGGTTTCATTATCTGTGTTAGATCCTGACAAATTATCTGCTGCCATTTTGTTTTTTGAATCATTGGTTTTTTAAAATTTGCTTACTCTTTTACCTTCTTGTACTTTTCGTTTATACTTTTTCTTAAGTTTTTTGGAGGCAGTAATAAAGGATGTTGTTCTCAATCTCTGGCCAGACGTAATCAAGGTGCTGTGTCGCACTCCATATGGGTAATCACAGCTAATCGAATCCTGGTGATGCAAGTGAATGCCCATCAGACAATCTGAAAATATTGGCGACATACGTTGTAAGAGTGTATGCTCCGATGTGGTTTTGCATCCGAATGAAACCCTCGTGCAAATATGGTTCCATGCACCTTTGACATACAATCTCCAGATCACGTTACCTGCTGCCGGAAGTTCTTACGGCTGTTATCGACCCGAAAATACAGCGAAATGGATTTTTTGGACATCCAGGAAGCATCTTTCTTGGAATGATAACTGAGACTCGGAAGTATATCCGTGTTCTAGGACTAGGCCTAAGCACATTCTTGCGATCGAGAAATGAATGTCAACAGGCAAACAGAATACGTGAATTTTCTATTACAGAACTTAACTTTGCTGCAAATGACTACATCGATTTAATTGATTGGCAAAACGTAAAAGTAACAGAACCACCGGTCATTTCCACACTTTCCAAAGCTGACCTTGAAGAATTTATCGCCTGTGAGTGTGTGCCAACACTGGATTTTCCAGAATTTCAATGCCATCACAATCGGTTGAACGCTCTGTAAAACTTGTTACTGAGGCACCTGCTGCTGTGGTTGGGCAAACATCTAGACATGGTTTTATCCTTGCCAGATTGGAATCACGTTAACTAATTCTTGTTTTAATACAGAGCAGAATTTCAAACGAGTTAAATCAATGGAATAAAATAAGTATTGATTCACTTTTCAGTGATAAAAAAGTGTAGTCTGTTTGGGTTGTTTATTGTTTTTGTGGTTATTTAATATTGCTAACACAATCATTTATTAATTTTATTTTGCATGGTCATTAAATACATCATAATTAAATGCTTAAACACTATTTTACACTTAGCGTTTTTAAATTTTTTAAGTTTATACAATTGTTAAAAATTTTGAAAAATTTGTAGAAAATGTCAAATTTTAAAACTCGTTGGGGCACATCTTAGAAGGCAGATTTTATAATTTTTTTCTTCCATGGTCATTAAATACGTCATAATTAATGCCTAAACATCATTACAATTAGTGTGTAAAATTTTTTTTTTAAATTTGAAATTTTCCTAAATTTGATATTTTTTCAAAAATTATCAAATTTTAAAACTCGTTGGGGCACATCTTCCCGAACGAATTTAAAAAAAATATTTTGCGTGATGACTAACTATACCAAAAGGCAACTATTCATCACTATTACGATCATTTTCTAGAATTTTTATGTTTTTCACTCCACCCTAATATACATAGACAGACAACGATGAATACAAAAAGAGACACAGAGAGTGACGTAGCTACATGTATGTGAGAAACCGAGTAACGTAACCTACTGGCTTCCCCATTAAAATAGGAGCTGATCTTAATCTGGAAGGATTATTACGAGGAGAGTTCGTAGTTGGTTTGCGGCGCGTGAGAGTCAGTTCAGGATTCGCCCATGTCCTTCCTATCCTGCCAGGCGGTCGCTTCGTCCGATGATCTCTTGGGCTAAAAGCGCGTCCAGTTATCTTTTATATAACTTTTTCGTTGCTGCCACCTGCTGATTCTGTTCGTCTATATTGCGGTTCTCCACATGAAGATATTATATGCTAAAGAACTTCATCATCATCATCATCATCATCATCATCATCATCATCATCATCATCATCATCATCATCATCATCATCATCATCATCATCATCATCATCATCATCATCATCATCATCATCATCATCATCATCATCATCATCATCATCATCATCATCATCATCATCATCATCATCATCATCATCATCATCATCATCATCATCATCATCATCATCATCATCATCATCATCAGTTCCCGAGGCCAGTATTTTGGTGGCGATGGGAACGAATAAATGTTCTCCAGTGTTCTCTGTCATTTGTCAAGCAATTGGCCTCCTTACTGTTAGTCCAAGTGAACATTTATATTATCTATCCAGCGTAGTCTTGGTCTGCCTTTGTTTTTTCATCGAATCTTCCTGGGATTCGGTCAACTGGCATTCATTCTACATGTCCAAACCATCGGATACTTCTTTGACCGACTTTGTCTAGCAGTTGTTCGTAATGTATAATGTAGTCTATTTTCTGCAGTCTTGAAATCCATGCGATCTTCCGCAGCGATCTTCGCAGCCAGCGTATTTATGTTGCAAGAATTCTTTTCTCATCTTGTCCATCATTCCGATTCATAATTATAGGAAAATAGGTTGCATCGTCGTCTCTCATTTTTGTCTTGGTTTTCTTTGTTAACTCTCTGCTTCTCCAAACTCTGTTCATTGTTCCAAATGCCTGTGAAGTGCGTTAATTAATTTTCCTTTCTATAACTTTTTCGTTGCTGACATCTGCGTTAATTAGCCCTCCTAGACAGACGAATTGTTCCACTTGCCCGATAGCTTCTCCTTGGATTGTGATAGCTACTGATTTCACTTTGGTTTTTTCAATCACCGTTGTTTTAGTTTTCTCTGCTGATCATTAGGCCAAATCTTCTACTGGTTTCGTCAATCTGTGTCGTAACATACTGTAGTTCTGGTCCGCTTTTAGTGAAGAGGTCAATGTCGTCAAGAAATAGAAAATTATTCCTAAACTCTCCGTTAAATTTGATTCAATGATTCATGCCTCGGTGTTGTTAAGGCTGAGTGACATTACTGCTTCTAATAATCAGGTTAAATAGTTATGTGGGGATAAGATACATCCTTGTCGTACAGGACACTCCCGTTTTCGTGTCGAATAATTATGTGGTCTTTTTTATCAATTTTTATGGCACTTCATGATTTTCAATATTATCTCTTGTACAAATTTTATCAATTGCTCTGGTTTTCCTGCATTTTGTATCGCCCTCCACATTCCTGCATGCCATGTCGAGCGTCTCTGAATGGTCTGAGCGCCTCTGAATGGTCTATACCGCGAGAGGCGCTTTATAAATGCCCATATACAATACAATACAATACAATACAATACAATATAGTGTCGAATGCTTGTTTGAAGTCTATGAAGTTAATGAAGACTTTCTGGTTGTCTTCTATGCTTTTTAAAGTACCGGTATCTGTCCCATTGTGAATGTTGATCAATTGCTGGTCTCAATCCGACTTGCTCTTTTTCCAAGCGCTCTCTCAACACACTGTTTTATTCTGTTTTGTATCATTCTAGTGAAAACTTTTCCTGGAATGCTCTGTAAGCTAGTGCCTCTGTTATTTTTACAGTCTTGTGGATCTCCTTTTTTCTTTGTATATGGGTACGATTGTCGATTTTTCTCAGTCTTATGGTATTTCTTCCTCTTGTTAAATCCTTGTAAAAATAGTATACATTGCTTTAACAACTGCTTCTCCTCCTCCTTGAAGTAGGTCAACACTCATATGATCTGTCTTAATGTCTGTTTGTCTCTGTGTGCTATCTGTTAGGCTGTATGTCTACGTCGCTCCATGCCTACACATGCAAAGATGGACAGAGACAGCAATACTTGCCGGTTCAATAGTGATACCATTAATTATTCGGGGTTAAAAGAGGAGGGCACGGTATCCCAGTTCAAAGTGGGGGTACGGGTTCTCTGTGAGCCCTCTGAAAATTACACCTATGCCATCACTCAACTAATAATACGCTCTATATGTATGTAAGCATGTATGTATGTATGTATGTATTGTATGTATGTATGTATGAATAATATGGACGTGTGTATTTACAGTATGTATGTGTATTTGTGTGTATGTATGTACTATGTATGCATGATTGTATGTATCTATGCAAATATGCACAAAGCGTTTCTGCATCGACACCTTGAAGGAGCAATTTCCACATTTACTGAATGAATTGACAAAAACATCTATTCAATACTGTGTGTAGGTAGGTATGTATGTAGGTCATAGTTCTTAGTTATACTAGCACGTGTATGTGTGTGTGTAATGTGTTGCGTGTGTGTTGTGCTGTGTGTTATGTGTTCTGAGAGGTGTGTGGTGTTTGGTGTTTGGTGATGGTGTCTGGTTGTGGTGTGTAGTGCATGTCTGGTTGTGGTGTGTGTAGTGCGTGTGGTTTGTGGGGTGGTGTGTGTGTTGTGTGGTCTGTGGTTTGTGGAGTGTGGTGAGTGTGATGTGTGGTGTGTGTGGCGTGTGGTGCCTGGTGTGTGGTGTTTGTGGTTGTATGCGTGCGTGCATATGTATATATGCATGCATTATGTACGTATGCGTGCATGGATGCATGTATATATGAATGTATGCATTCAGGTCAGTAAGTAAATGTTCTTGCGTGTAAGTATGCATGCTTGCATGTACGTTTATATACAAATACGCGTTTCTGAATGCATTACCCTTCTTCATTATGTAAGAAATACTAGTGTTGTTTTAATAATGTCTCAGTTTTAGTTTTAGCTTTAGTTATGATTGTTAATCTTAAATTTTAGTTTTAGTTTTAGTTCTTATTTTTTCTGAATTTTAGTTTAAGTTTTAGTTTTCATTGATGAATTTTAGTTTTAGATTTAGGTAAATTTATTTAGTGTTAGTTTTAGTTTTAGTAAGTTCATTTTAGTTTTAGTTTTAAGTTAATTTCAGTTTTAGTTTAGAAATTTAATTTCAGGTTGAGTTTTAGCAATTATCTAATTCTAGTTAAACAAAAATGGGAGTCTACCGAATTATTCAGACTGTTCAAATTCCACTGTAAGCCGTTTAAAGCAAAAAGGAAAAATGCTAATTAATAAAGGGCAAACAGTGCTTCAAAAACACTTTCTTCTGCAGAGTTTTGGAAACTTTATTTCACCTGTCATTGGTCAGCCATCCACGAGTGGAAAACGTGCACTCTACAGAAGTTTCTAATGCAGGGCAGGTCCATATATTGCATGCCAAACATGACAGAAGCAGGTATTCGGTTTTCCTTCAAATTCAAAGTTAAACTGAAACCTGCAGTGACTGTCTGCTGCTTCATCAAGAACTTGTATACATGTATATTTCTGGAGCTCTTCTTCTCCATTGTACTTTTCTGCTCCAGCAGAATGGACGTTGCCCTAAATAAATGCTGCAGACAAAAATTTGGGCAAACTTGCGCTATCGGAGTCCCTAATTGTGCAACCTGGCTATATTCGAAATTCAAGGTGACTATGTATACCAAGAGGTCTCACCGTAACACTAATAGGCCTAGTTTAATTAAACAAGTACTACACAAATATTCATAGACTAATAAGATTAGTTTAATGAAGCCATTTACCGACCAATCCTAAGTCTACATAAAGAGTCACATAGCAAAAACATTAAGAAAGTAAAAAATCTTAAGCTAAAATTAAAGCTGAAATGTTCAAGCTAAGTGTTCAAAGGAAACGTTAAAGTGACTTCACTGAGAGTTCTGAACAGCTAACTATGATTTAATAATCAAAATTTTCTATTGTGGTTAATAGCGCAATGCGTGTAGTTACCCTGTTCAAGTTAAAGTAAGGTGTAAAACAAGCTTAATTGCTTTAAAACTGTGCATGTTTCGAGCCTTTACGGCTGTTTAAATAGTCAGAACCGTTATCGCAAACCCTAACCCAGTTAGCTACATCGGTAGAGCGTTGGCTGCGCGTCTCATGCGACTCTGTGTTAGAGCGCATGCGGACCGCGGTTCGCTTCCCGAAGGTGGCTTATTTCAGAGATTTAAATCTCTGGTTTGCACGGTCCCAACACGGGGACCTTAAATGGCGTGACACCCATTCAAACGTGCAAGCGGTGGTGAAGGATCTCACCCGATCAATTCATTGAAGAATGAGCAGGGTCGAGGCCATAGGCTATACGGTCGCTGTAGAAAATCGCGAACATTTATATTTACATTATCCCTAACCTTATTAGTGTCGTTACCGGTATGTGCTAACTAGTTTCATTATTAGCGTCTTTGATGCACAATTGCACATGTAAAGTTTTGTAAACCCTTCTTTCATTTAACTAGGCTTATTAGCGTCAGTGTCTGACGTCTTGTAATACAGAGCCCCCTTGAATTTGGGTCTGTAAGGATGTCTCATTAATATTATGGACCCCGATCGCATCTTTGCCAAAATTTGAATCGCTTGATTGGTCTTTCTGCTGATGCTGTTTCCTCAAAGCAGTAAACTACTAAAGCTCTTGTTAAACATTGAAAATAGATGAATGATTGGCGAAAGGAAGCTAAACAAAAACCGCAACATCTCGTTCTCGTTCTCCTCTCGTGTATTGAAATAGCTGAGCAATTATTAGAAATGGTAAGCCATCCGCATGCTAGTTGAATATAGGGCCTATAGGCCCTAACACTTGCATATAAATGCTACACACATATGACTTCGTAAGTCTCATGAATATCAGACTTGATTTCATTACTTTGACCAACATATGTTCTCTAAACCGACCCTCACGCCGCCTTTCCTGACCCTAGCCGACCCTCACGATGCAGAGATGAAATTTATTCAGGCGACATGCTTTAGCAAAAAGCGTGATTGGTAGAATGACTCTAGTCTAGTCCCTTCATTGACGCTAACGTGCGGGGCGTGAAAAAAATGCACAACGAAATAACACAGGAAATATAAAATTTCGTGAGTCGTTACCTGGGAGATTGAAGTTTAAATTGACGAACGTAAAATTAGCAACATAAAATTAGGAAGAAACTGTTTTTGTAATATTAACAAGTTGACAACTAAACGTTCACATGTGCCACTGAAAACCTATAAAAACTTACCATGTACCCACGCGCGACCTGATTTCGACGTCATTTAATAAAACTAGGTGAAATGCGGCTGAAGAAGTGTACTTCACAAGCGATTGGTTTGTATTATATTTTCGAGGGTGTGCCGTGAGATAGCCTACTTTTCAAGGCAGCACAACACATATAGTGAATTAAGTAAGTAAGAAGAAATTACAAGCAAAACATTGGAAAATTTAGATTACATTTCAAAAATTTAGTTTTAATATGGTAAATATCGTTTTAGTTTTCGTTTGATCAATATTCGTTTAGTTTTAGTTTTTATTGTTACAATTTTCGTTTTCGTTTTAGGTTTTGTTGTCCGAGTATTTTCGTTTCAGTTAGGCCTATAGCTTTCGTTAACGAAAACGTTTAAGTTTCGTTAACTGCCATTTTCGTTTTCGTTAACGAAAACAACACTAAGCAGTACTAGAAGGCGTAAATGTACCTGTGCGACGTGAGTATGATGGTGGTGCCGGCGTTTCGTGCGACGGCCAGAGTATTCCAGACGCGTCTTCTGGCTTCTGGATCAACGCCCGTTGTCGGTTCATCGAGGAAGATGACCGTTGGATTTCCCATCAACGCAACGGCCACGCATAACTTACGCTTGTTTCCACCGCTACCAACAACGTTATACAATACAGGACACGTTACTTGGGTATGTTATGCTATCTTAAAATTATTAAAACACAAGATAAGGCAAGGTAACTAAGGCCAAGATAAGGCAGAAAAGTGTCATGACGAAAAAAGAGGTAAGGTATGAAAAGGGAAGGCAAGGTTAAGTTTAAAGACAGGAATCTATCGAGATATATGCCTTCGGATTTTACAAATGGTGCACAAATGCACAACAAGAGACTGTAATTATTTCTATACCGATTTTTGCATTTCTCATCACACACTCCAAATTCAACACAGGGACTGTAGGCCTATAATTCAGGTTCACCTGAGATTTCCAGCGAGTTCGTTAGCGTATGGTTTGAGCGTCAGATGTTCCATCAGTCGATCGATCACCTGCTCCATGGCGTGAGCCGGAATTCCGTGTGCGCATGCGTACATCCAGAGCGTCTCGTGAACAGTTAGTTGGTCAATGATCGAGTCAAACTGAGCACAGTAACCGATCTCCTGACGCACCTCTGCAAGATCGTCTTGGACGCTCATCCCGGCAATATAGGCGCTTCCGAAGGATGGCCGGATTTCTCCGGTCAGCATCTTGAAAGTGGTCGTCTTTCCTGCTCCGTTGACTCCCAGGAGACCGAAGCATTCCTTCCAAGAGACTCCGATACTCAACTGGTTAACGGCCACAGAGTTTCCAAAGAGCTTTGTCAGATCCTGGATGACGACTGAATCCGTCTTGACGAGTTCCTCTATGGTATTCGACCGTATGCGCTGTCGCTCATTTGCTACATCCGTGTCTTCACTAGTCTTTCCATCTTCATCAGCCTTCATCTCGCTGACCGTGGCTTGACTCACTCGGTTCGGGTTCATCACCTTGAGTCGACGTCCGACGATATCGGATTCGATGATGTAGAGAATGAGAAAGAAAACAACGCCTTGAAGGACCAGGAAGACAAGTGGGCGTCCTACCCCAGAAGGAGTCCACGACAGATAGTTTTCAACCATTTCTATGCAGTCTCCACCACAGTTGCCTTAAAACGGAATAATAGTTTCTGTGTGAAAGTGCAACGGTTGTTTGTAAATAGAAAGAAGAACGTAAACAGTTATAATCTACAAACACAGAACACTAACAAACATCGTCTTTTAGAGAGAGAAAGGGCAGGCCAGAGAAATTCTCTTTCGAAAACCGTTTTAAGAGATATGAAATATTCTGCTTCATACACCTCTCAATACATACAGACATAAATTCAATTCAAATCGATATTCGATTTTATATAGTTTCCCAGATCTGTGTGTCTGTCGTAATATATAAGCTCTGTAATGTATGGAATGTAACTTATGCTGCCTAAGGCCTGCATCCGACGCCCGAGGCAGGCACACGGGTGCTGCTAACCATGCTTGTTCGCAGACCTCCCTCAGGCTTGCATTGGGCGAAGACGGACGCAATGGCACGCGGGCCCTGCAAACCAAGACTGTCTTTGCCTCCATGCCTCCATCCATGCCTGTCTACATCCACCACCCCTGGCATCACTCCCTCAATATGGCACACGATATGACGGGAGGTTTAGGGGGAGGAGGTGCAAGGACGAGGCGAAGACTGATTAGCATAAACATCGATTGGTCACGTGCAATACACGAACAACAACAGATTAAAGGCAAATACTCTATTGTTTGTATATAGTCCTTGGTAATTTCTTCTAACAGTCCGCACGACGTCATAAAACTGGAAAATACTATATTGTTGGTAAATAGTCTTTCAAAATTTCGCTGTCCCATGAATGAAGAAAGTCCCCAAGACCGACGATTACGTTTAAATCATCAGCGACAGCAATGATGGATGGCCTGACAAAGGTAAAAACAGCTCGAATTTTCACTCGCAATGTGACTTAAACAAGCTTTCCAATAAGCAAATTCCTTTCTCTTCCTATCAATCCATTCAGTTTCTTTTACAACCCGTCATATGACGAGCAAATATTTCAGTTACATGAAGATTGACACAGACACAACTTGTTACATTAAAAGATGTATGTGGTGCCAGCCTTAACAAGACATTATACTCGTTCCAGTCTGCGAAAGGTGATACACCTTTAAATGCGCACTAGAGTTGTCTTGAAGAGGCGCTATATAAACCTGTGATTATATTGCATTACATTACATGCCTACACGCATGCGCACATAAATACACACATAATTACATATATAGGGGCCTACTAACATACAACGACATGGACTTGCCGTTGCAGATATAGCCCGCTAAGAGTGTAAATAATCACCAAGTGCATTCCGTATAAGAGCAACATATTGTGGCTTTTAAATATTTCACACAGAGATATCTTATACCTGGACAACAAGGATGTGTCTGTCCATGCCGTTTCGCAGATGCGCAGAACTCGGAAATTATGACTCCTTGGACCACTTGGCTGCAGACTCCATGGCTGTAGTAGTTTTTGTACATGTCCTCAAGAACCGCCTCGAAGCAGTAAGTGGGAAAGAAGATGTAGAATATCCATTTCAGGGTTTGCGCAGTACTTACGTAATGTACGAGTTGCAGTACGAATATAATGACAATCGGTATTATTCCTTCAAAAAACCAGAATCAGACTGTTGTAGTCTGCACAGATTTTGTGTTATTATAATTGACTCGATTAGTATTACTAAGAGGGTTTGTTAAAAAATGTATTTATTGCAGGAAACGGTGTAATTATAATTAAAGAGTCTAGTTCCGAGTCTAGTTCTTTACGTCCGCTTGACCAATCTATGCATTGCATACCCAGGGCCACCAGACAGATATTCCGGGCCCCTAGGAAATCACTACCCGTAAGCAGAGCAGTCGCGGGCCTCTAAAGTCTAAACTATCTTTACGCTTTATATAAATATAATATAATATCGTACGGTCGTACGAAAATATAAAAAAATAAACAGTGAAAGTGCGGGTACGACCTACGCTATTATATTTTTATATACAACTATGATTTTATTCAGATGCTTATAGTTTAACCCTCGAGTGCCCAAGCTATTTTTTGGTACACGAATGCCCAACGGGGGGGGGGTCCGACCGGACCCCAATGTTATCATTGTGATATCTGGAGAGCGGATTGGAATATTTCAACTGGATTTGGCTTGTTATAATCCAAATTCAAGTTGCAATCGACTGATATATGGTATTTCACAATAGCGCCACCTGGTGAAACTTTATTTTAACTTTAATACTCGTATGTAGTGTTTTGCAATTTCGGGATTTTTCGCAGGTATTAAATTGTACACACGTAGTTGTTGCTTGGTTGTGGGGTACAGGAATGGAATATTTCAACAGGATTTGGCTTGTTATAATCCAAATAAAATTTCCAATGGACAGATATATGGTATTTCACAATAACCTGCGCTAAAATTTATTTCTGGGCTGGTAAACCATATGCCAGTCTGACCATCAGCCGCATATCTTGGGGTATCCTTGGTATATGCTATGGTTGTGGGGTACAAGAATGGAATATTTTAACGGGATTTAGCTTGTTATAATCCAAATTCAATTTGCAATCGACTGATATATGGTATTTCACAATAGCGTGCGTTAAAAAAATTATGGGCTAGTAAACCTGTGCCAGTATGACCATCAGCCGCATTTCTTGGGGGTGTCCTTGGTATATGCTATGGTTGTGGGCTACAGGGTGGTAGAATAATCACGTAAAATATATCAATCGAAGCCCAATTGAAGGCTTTAGGATGTCCTAAAACCATTTATACAGTTTCTCTGCCGTTCTGAAGTTATCCGTGGAAAAGCGGGTCTGGGGTCCGGTCGGACCCCCCTTGGCATTCGAGGGTTAAACTGATTGTAGTTAAGAGTCAGATAATATATTTAAAAAGGCATAAATCATAAACTTTGTAGCCGATAAGTGATTATAATATTTTTCGTAAGTTGATTGCGGGCCCGGCCGGGGCCCCTAAAAAGTCGCCGGGCCCCTGGGCATTTGCCCCCTTGCCTCCTCTTGGCGGGCCTGTGCATACCTGTGTCCCTATGCACTTGCGTACTCTTCTGTGTCTGCATACACTTATGGTCCTTGTCACTTTCTCTATGTTTCATCCTATCTGTCCTTGTCCTTCCTCTTGTCTAGTTCAATGTAACTAACCGACCTGTTGCGATGTTTGATTGCCTAATCTGCTCTGGTTAGTTTTCCTGTCTGCTAAACCAGTAGCCTGTAATCCTTCATCATGTAGGCCCTATCTCTTGGTTTATTCATTATATAAATTTTATGAGTCGCTAGTTCACTTCTCTTTTGGGGCCGCTTAAAACTGTAGCGTCTTTACTCTCTTGTGATAATACAATGATGCACTGTTGCAAAGCTTACAATGTGTGGGACATCTTTCGGCGGCATTTTCCTTCCGAAATATGCATGTGGTAGCCAGTTTAGGACCGTGTACTATGATGCCTAAAGTTATTATAGACCAGGTTACAGCTCAACCACTGTGATTCGTACTGAGTTATTTGATCTAGCACTACGATTTCTTCACGAAATAAATATTTTTAGAAATGCGTCCATTGCTTGTTGCCATTTGCTTATCCATTGCAGAATATTTTACTTAAGGTAAACGATATCGAAGAGAAATAAACGCTATCTAAAATAACGGATGTCATCGCGATTCACCTCAGTAAGATTGGCAAAGACCATTACAGATTTACTCTGCCTTCTAACCTGTAATGATGCAGATGATGGAAAGCCAAAAAGATCCGACTGATGCCTCTCCAAAAAGGAACGACATTACGTAGGTAAAGGGCAACATGGAAAAACCGTATAACATCAAACCAATAAAGACTACCCTGAAAATGATACAAATTCGGCTAAAACAATATTTGTCAATATGCACAGAATTCATAAAACCTATCGTCATCTGATCCATCAAGTTGAAGTAGGAGGTCCATTACTTACCGGGGCAGAAATGTAATTCAAAATATCTGTACTAATAATTAATTTTCGTCCCCGTCACCCTCTCCTTCTTTCTGTCTGGATTGTTTTTAAATATCGGGATATCCTTCACACTGTCTTTATCCTTCTCGCTCACATTACATTCACAATTTTTTCATTTTCACATTCCTCCTCCTCCTCCTCCTCCTCCTCCTCCTCCTCCTCCTCCTCCTCTTCTTCTTCTTCTTCTTCTTCTCGGAATTCTTTTTCTAATACTTCTTTTATCATTATCGTTATTCTTTATCATCTCCTGCGTATTTTTCTCCTACTCCTTGTCCTTAGTCAGTGGCGTACCGAGCTGAAATGCCGCCCGGGGCGATGGCCCAAAATGCCGCCCTTGGCCACTTAACTTTCGATATGGCCTATGCAATTTTCTCTTGACGATCGTTTTACATATACATTTTATTTTATACAGTTTATAGCTCTTCTGGAGTTTTCACTTTTCACTGTAGGCCTATTTTGTAATTATCCGTTTTAACTATACATTTTCAACATAGGCGTAATTTGTGGGGGTACGAGGGGTTCCCGTATCCCCAATTTTTGGACTGGGGTACCGTATCCCCCACTTTTTGAACAATGCCAATGAATATTTTTATTATTGTGTCTTCCCAGAGATCGCAGTCTCCGCCTTGCTTCGTGTATGTAAGAAATTGGTACCCCCACTTTTTAGACCAAAGTTACGCCTCTGATTTTCAACTTAATAGCGAGCAACCGAAATTTGAAAATAACTGAATACTATTACATACTGAATACTAAACTCTGTTGAAAGGATAAGTGGCAGTGGCGTCACTAGGATTGGTGTCACCCAGTGCGGTAAGTCATGGTGTCACCCCAATGACCCATGGACCTCCTCCCTTAGTCCCTTTCCAGACCCTACAGTATCCTTAGAAATGTTTTTGTAAGTTGATACTGATACAGTACATGTAAGCTGGGCTTACGAAGAATGTTTTTGTTGTTATCTGTTATTTTTAATTTAAAAATTATAAATTTCTGCTGAAACTATGCCAAAAAATTGTTAGACAGTCATTTTGTCAGCTTGGTGTCAATCCCTCAGAAGGTGTTACCCGGTGCGACCCTCACCTCTGCACCCCCTTAGTGACGCCACTGATAGATGGTCATTTCAAGTGACAAAATCATGCAGTTAATTACTGTCAAATCCACACCAATTTTAAAATTAATTTTTAACAGAGTACTAAACTAAGTGGTGAAAGGCTGTGGTGGTGCTATTGATAGTTTATGATTAAATTTTATTCTAAATCATTAATTCGGTTAGATACCTATGCATATAACACTGGTCAACAGTGATTTTATTGCCGATTATATTAGAGCGATTTTAGGGTAAACCTGTGGTGCTGATTCCGAATATGGAGTCGGTTTTGCTAGATTGGCTCTAGTTTTTGAGTTATTCGACTAATTATGAGAATTTAATGGTTAAACGGAGCACTGTAACAAATCGCATTGAAATCGTCTCAAATTTTGTACCAAAGTGCACACATAAAATACATAATGGCATTGTCTTCGGTGTGATAACATTTAAACATGGTATCTGATTGAAAAAAAATCACAATTTTTAGACTTTTCTAAGGCTTTTGACACTGTGAGACACTCTTTAATTCCTGGCCGACCAACTGGCCATTGCACTAAGTTCCATGGTATTACATCGTCCCTGGCCTGAATTAATGCAAGTATCATACAGGGCTCCGGCATGGGTCCCACCAATTTTGTTGTAGCCATGTCTGGTTTAAAACCTCTCTACCACTTTAATCGCATCTTCAAATAAGCAGATGACTGCTATCTTCTCATACTGGCTTCTAATATCTCCACCACTGTTGCAGAACTTGATCACATAAATGCCTGGGCCCAGAGATGCAATCTTCATCTTAACCATTCTAAATCCAGCGACATTATCTTCACCAAGTCCAAGACGATCCTTAAATCCTCTCCACCACCTATATGCGGAATCTCAAGGGTCTCTTCATTAAAAATATTAGGAATTGAAATAACCGATAAGTTTGAATTCTCTCCTTATATCCAAAAACTGAGCATAAAGGCTAAGCAATCCCTTTACGCTCATGGTATCTTGATTTCTCATGGGCTCTCGGGCCCCAGGCTTCATGACGTGATACGGGCTACCACTGTATGCTATGCTGTCCCAGGTATGGTTGCTTTGCCAACAAGCAGGAACTTGTTAGTAATTATTAGTAAGTTGGTTCGTCTTGGCTCCCTCCCTCCTTCTTTTCCTACTTTTGAGGAACTCTGCAAAAAAGCTGATCGTGGTCTCTTTAATAGCATTCTCAAAAACCCTAGTCACCTCCTCCATGATCTTCTACCTCCCGTTCTAAAGACCGGGTATGATTCTCGCCCTCGTTCCCATAATCTGATTCTCCCTAGATTTGACTCCGTTACCCAACGAGGTTACTGTGTAGGATGCTGTACAGTTAGGCTCTGTTTCTATTATTTCATTTATCATCTAACGTCATTATTACTGTTATATTTCTTCTTTCTCCTTTGTGTATGTAAAGCGCTGTGCGTTTGCTAGCGTTTAGGCCTATTAAAGAATATACTTACTTACTTACTAACTTAATTAATTAATGCATAGTTAAACGCCATTTGTACGATTTTCTTTTATGTCGGTTATCAGGACAATCATGTTGGAGGCTCCAGCAATTATAGTCTGCCATCATGTGTCTGTCCCATTTGCCTTGATACCTTTCTTCCATGACCTTTATATCTTGGTGAAACCTCTCATCTTGTTCCTCACTGACATGTCCGAGATTATATGGAAATCTATGTAAGTGGCTATGAAGAAAGTGTACCTTTATGCTCATATTAGTACCCAAATTTCTTAAGTTTGTGAGCATGTTTTGCACCAGTTCTTCGTAATTGTCTGCTTAGTTGTTGCCTAAAAAGTTCTGCACAACTAAGACAAAACTGTAACAGGCAGAAGCTTCAGGGCCATTCATACATTTTGTGAAATCAGAATCCATGATAAGTTTACGATTCCAACTTATATAGCATTCGAAGTGTCCGGAGTGGGGGTATACGTAACAGTGTCTGGACATGGTTCGGACAGGGTGTCCAGACAGTTCACTGAGTACAGAGGGACAGCAACTAACATCAAGACATAATTCGAGCCAAACAAGTAAATACATACACACATACAGGCAGACATATACACACATACAAAGACACATACGCACACAAACAAAGACACATATGCACATATACAAAGACACATAGAAAGAAGCATACAAACACACATACAAGGAGACAAACACACGGACGCGATGCTGGCCGGCAAATTCGCTACAAAACACAAAATTAAAATATTTAGTTGTTTATTTCGAGATGTCCATTATCTCATGAACTAGAGCCAATTCTAAAAAACCACTTCCATTTTTGAATTCAGCGACCCCAAAATACCAAAGAATTGTTCAAATATCCTTGGCAACGAGAAAACTTTTTTTATTTGTTGACCAGTGTAATTATTGGCTTATGTGTATTATGATTATGAAGGGCGGTATAACAGGAATATGCTATAAAATAGACTATGCTGTATGTAGTCTGTTACTCTAGCTGTCTACAATTTGCTAGATAAATGCAATTCCGCTTCCTTTTCTGCAATTCTGTTTAGTGTTTAACAAAGACCTCTAACGTTCAGCCGACTAGACCAATGTGACGGTTTCTTTCCTTTCTTCTTTTTCTTTCTTTCTCTCCTACTTCTACATTTTTTATCCAAAATTCACTCTTTTTTATTTTTCTTCAACCCTATTTTGCCGCCCCTGCAAAAGTGCCGCCCGGGGCGACTCGCCCCCTCTACCCCCCTTCGGTACGCCACTGTCCTTAGTTACTTCTCCTACTCCTCCTCTTTGCTATTCTTCTCTTTTTCTTCATAATTCTTTTTCTGCTACACATTCTTCTCATTCTTCTCATTAATTTCCTTCCCGCCCTTCACCTACTTCATCCTCTTATTCTTCTTATAATCCTCGTTCTTCTTCTTCCTGTTCTTTTTCTCTTCCTCCTCCTCCACCTATTTCCCGTTCTTTTTTCTAGTTTTCTCCTCTTTCCTTTTACATTCGCATTGTAAGGAAAGTGAATGAGATTTAAATGATGACGTCTAAATGCGGTATACCTACCACACATTTTCCGAGTAACCCTCGGTTTGAAAGCTCAGGATAACGACGATGATCAAGATACACGGAACGAGGTAGTTGACGTAATCCCAAATAAATGTAGCCAGCCAGAAATTATGCAGTCTGACTCCGCTCACGAGTTGGCTGTGCTTTGCACCCGACTTTCGTTCTTTGACCAAGAAGGTCAAGAAAGTTGGGAAGAGGTAGGCGAATCCGAAAGACAGGAGGATTGAGAACATCAGTATACTACTGTCCTGCCAAAAGAAGTTATCCTTGATCTGCTGCGAGGTGTTTCTGGGAAGTGGGTGGTTGATAGTTTCGATCTGCTTCGATTTGCTGCCATAGCATTGCATCAGAGTGTTATCCAAGAACGATAAGGAGATGGCGATCGTGTGGTAGGCTTGGTTGTTGAAAAATCCGATAATGTTCAACTTTCCGCCAGGATCTTCTTCTATAGTAGCGCCGATCTGGTAGATCGAGCTGTACTGGTCTTTGTGATCTTTTCCGATCCTCATCAGGTAGGCATCCATTGTAGAATAGTCTGGCTCGGAGTTGATGGAGACATTTTTACTCTGCCTTAAAACACTAGTTTCATAGCAAATTGACAGATTCTGGGCTTTCGCAGTTTGAGACCGAACGTCGTATGGAGTTTTTGGATTTTTGAAATATGTTAGGTTAAGGGTTAGAGATGGAAAATAGTTGTGTGTTTTCGGTTTGAAAAGCGCGTAGCAAGCGAATATGGCGCAGACGACTGGGATCAGAATCTGGATCAATGTAAATACATAGCTTCGTATGGAACAAATTAATCGTTTGTACACCATGGCACGTAGCTGGAGATTCTGACCAGTCCAACCGGTCTCCTTCCGATATAGCACATCAGCATCTGAAATTCATCATGAAGCCGTCTAGCGCAACAAGGTGTCAGTCATGTTATTTGGTGTAATGTTATGCATAAAAATTGTGTGTTTTGTGAGGTAACGTGCGCAGTTGACATGTCGAATGTGCAGTTGACTTATCTGGAGTGTGCAGTTTACCTATGTAGCATGAATTTTGCAGATATTTTCTCAAGTCAACTACACGATTCATTCTATTACCTGAAATTTTACTTACCAGTTCATTTAAGTTTGAGAATTTTATCAAGACAGTTGACGTGTCTGAGAATTTTCGGCAATGGTGTAATGTAAAAGTGCACCTGGTGCTAGCGGCGCTAAGATAATTATAGGAAATGTGGTTTTGACAAATCTCTAAATCCCAAACACTAAACTGACTGACTTGCGATTTCATAGGAATCATTCTGCAGACATGAACTGAACCATTTTAAAGTTCGGAAGCGATAATTCCAAGGTTGCTGCTGGTAATGAACCCAAAATATAACGACTGTCTTCTAAGTTTGAACTATTTGCGTCCACCTACTAGCAGACGCAGTGGGCTGTCTAACTTGTATGGCGCTATTCCTGGTAGGAATGTCCATTCTGATTTTCAGTTTTAAAAATGTAGAAAAGTTGCTTTGGTTAAACTTAAGAAACTTCAAATTTGCTCTATTCTCTATTTTGTTTACTGACCTGCAAAGACCTTTATAATTTTGAACGATAATTATATAAATGCGGGTCAATAAATACTACGCAAACTATGTCAAAAACTTGAATTTTAGTGCAATCATTTTGTGTACAAATTCAAAATGAAATTCCATATCTTCATATAATTATCAGCATATTAAAAATTCGTCCATACAAACCAGCTTTAATTTAACGACGACTAGGGCCTACTTACCACCTATGTGTTTTAACAATCGTGACGATACGGCTATTATGACACAATATCATTATTTAGGCTGCAGTAATAGAGTGGTCCAAAAAAGTAAAATTTAGAAATTTGTTTCTCCACATGGCTGCCCTTGTTACAGGTAATATTGTGAATTTTGTGACAAATTTTGAAGTCAATCTGAGAATATTTAGGGGTCGCTATGAATTATCACTTTTTGGATGAACAGCGAAAAACAGCAAATAATGAGTTAATTTTCATAATTACATCCTTGTTAAATTTTTATTTTTTGACATTCAGTAATAGGATGTGAACAATAAGAAAACAATTGAAAAACTGTTAACTGGTATCCTAAAATGTTAACAGTAAGAAGAATTAGTTTTGAAAGTAGTCTTTAAGATAAAAGTCACTATTGACATCGACACGAATGCATGCAGAACGAATGCAACATTTAAAAACTGGTTAAATGTAGTTTGTCAAGTCTGAAGGATAGATTGTGGGTATGCAACTATCCACAGCAACCGTTTAGGCCTACAATGTTTTTCTTTTAGTGATCGTCAGCTGTCAAGGCTGCTTTGGATGGGGTGGGGGTAGAGCTAGCAGTGGCGCTTGACAAATCGGAGCAAGAAATGCTTCTGATCTTAATTTTTTTGTGATCGTTTCATTACATTTCTGGATGAGCGCATTGCTGTCATTGACCACCTTCATGGCTTGGACTCTTGCCTTCAATTTCTTGTAGGACTCGTCATCTTTCCATTCTTCTGGGTCCTTTGAAAGGAAAACCTCAGCCTTCTCCTTCCCTGTGATGCTCAGCAACTTGAAGAGATCCGTGGTTTGCTTGGTCACAAAGTTCTACAGTCTCCAGAACTTAGTGACTTTGGTGGCATTCACCCTCCACAGAGCCGATGGAGTCTTTGCAAGCTGGAGGTTGGCTCCTAAGGCCCTCTTGACATTTGAACAGTGCCAGTCCTATGAGGTGTTCAGAAACGTACCAAAGATGACGAGACAATGCTGCCACCTCGGCATCGGCAACAAGGCGATTCGGATGCATCTTGAGCAGACTAAGCATCTTGGCATCATTCCGTGCAGCATTCGATGGCATTGTAGCTTCATGCCAGAAACGGCCATGCACAAGTGCAACAAAAAGGGAAAGCTCTGTCAGTCTACTTTTCTCTCTGGCAATCAGCATCGGCTGGTCTTGGAAAAGTATGAGCATGGTGTATTGCTCCTGCAGCTCGGAACTTGATGGCCTTCACAGATCCCCATGGAAGATGAGTCACAATCGAAGGTCAAGGTAATCCTCCCTGGGCTGTTGGTGGTTGAAGGCAGTTGTGCAAAATGATATCATCTGCCCCTCGTAGGCTGTGATTTCATCACCAAAGAGCCCCTCTTTTGCGGGTGTGTAGCTCACTTGCTGTACGTATGGCCATTTCTTTTGGAATCTCTTGAATAGGCCAATCTCGGGTCCCCTAGTGGCGCCAAACAGAGCTGTGAAGACATTGAGCATTGAGAATGACCTCCATGACATGATGGCGGCAACCAATCATCACGAGCTCATGACCCACTGCTTCTTCAATGACGAAACAAGCTCCTCTGTGGATACTTGTATTGGACAAAGTGGCAACAAAATACTAGCCCCTTTGCACCAACGCAATGACAAACACAGCTCCACGATCTGGAAGGTTGACCCTGTCTGAGGTACGAGCAACCTCTGGACTAGAAACTATGTTCCTCCAGAAATTACTTGTCTTTGGAGTAAACATAGATGGAGCAAATGCCACTGCAACAGTTTGCAGGCACTGTTACCAGGGACGTGAATTCAGCTTTTTCAGGGGGGAGGACAGAGACGTCATTTGAGTATTTTTACGGGGAACTGTCCCATTTGCCTCATGGTAAATCCAGCACTGTGTACCTATATATGTCCATAAGCTAGTCCATACAGTGCATGCCTACACCATTTACATGATGTCCCTGAATTTGAGTATCATTTTTTCCAATTTACCCCTTTCTTCTTCCTTTTTTCTTGTTCCATTCCTTTTCCTTTTTTCAATAATCAAGGGGTAATGCCCTCCGCCACCCAATGACATCCCTGACTGTTAGTGCCTTCACAATGCAACATTTACATGTTCTTATTGTTCTAGTCATTTGAAAACAAAATTCAAAACATTAATACGACCAAAATTTCATCCGAAATGCACATATCAGAAAATTGTTGAAATCATAGCGACCCCTAAAACTACTCAGATTGATTCAATTTTTGGTATGGTTCTTCTGTATACATAGTGAAATAAGGGCAGCCTTGTGGAGAGAGTTTTTGGACACTTTCAAATTTTACCATATGCATGTGGACCACTCTACTGCAGTAAGGCATTAAACTAGAATTGAATAGATTTTGTCTCAGGACATACGTCTAGTCATTTTCTCATAATTAGCTTTGTTTTATTGTGACTGTTTCTAATCTAATATCTATTAATCATCAGCAAGAAGTCATGGGGGGCATTGGGGTGCCCTCTTATCTCAGATTGTGAATATTAGTCAGAAAGACTTTAATAAGGTTATCCAGGCGCGTGCACTACGAGCTAAAACACTAACCGCGGTGATTATCAGTCTTATTAATAATTATGCTGGTCGTGCAATACATACATGATAAAATGTAATGATGATGATACAACGACAACTATGAATGCAAGAACTATCGGCAACCTTTTATGTGTATTGTGTAAACTAGAAATGCTCCTAAAATATTGTAACGAGCAAAAAATGTTACTTTAAAAATAGTATATTTAGTCCAATAAGTTGTAAAGTCAGTGGCTAAGAATTTACCCACGGAATCATTAAGTCAGTCGGTAATTCCTTAGTAGACAAGCAGTTGAAAAAGATAGGTCCAAACCCAAAATAATTGAAAATAAGGTGAGTGAAAAAGAAAAGGTAGGTAGATAACCAGGTAGGTATGTACAGTAGGTACGTATGCATATAAGAATGGGTAAGGTGGGCTATTAGATAAGTACTACACGTGCTTTGTCTGTCAGCGTATGTTCGTTTCTTTGTATGCACTTAGGAGGGTGAAGGAAAAATTCACTAGCTATTTGCCATCATGCCATCCAATAGGAATCGTTTCCCTACCGGTTGGCTTGATAACAGAAGGCTAATGTTAATGGGCCAGTCTGGTCTGACTCGTTATCATTAAGAAAATACAAAAAGAAAGAACTTAACATGAAGAGTCTCTTTGTTCGTCTTCATCGTTCGCCATGCTCATCTTTGGCCCGCCATCCTGTGTAGACGAATCCTTAACTCTATATTCAAATAACCAACACGATTCATGTATCTAATAGCAGCATCGCGACTTTCTACCACAGACTTTAAAAACTTAACTTGCTCGATAGACGACATAATCTTGGCGGGAGATTCAGATTACAATATAGACTTGCTTAAAAGTAATTCGCATGCTCTCACCCGCACGTTTTATAATATCCTTACTTCACATGGTTTATACAGGTCTACAATACTAAAACCAACGAGGATAACACAGCATAATTCCACACTAATAGATAACATCTTCACAAATACATTGTCAGATGTTATAGACTCGGCCTGATTAGTTGATGATATGTCTGACCACTTTCCAATATACGTGGAAATAAGAAACAGTGGAGCTGAGACCACTTATAACGAAAGATTGGTCAGTGACCAAAACATAAGAAACTTTGTTGGGTTAGTGACTGACAAATATGAAACCAGCAATGGTGGCAACGCAAATTTAGCTTATACCTAGTTTATTGAAAAATATGAGCTCTGGGTGACCAGTCTGTACCAGTCAAAACCTACAGAGTAAAGAAAAGGGATACTATAAAGCAGACCATGGACGACTATGGCTTCAATGAGATCGTATAAAAGAAAATCTCGTTTATATAAAAATATACAATAACCATAAGAAATTTGTCATTTATAGGAATTTATTTATAAGGCCACGCAAGGCGGCAGAAAGACAAAAATATTATTATGCCACAAAATTTCTGGAGTGTGAGAATAATCTGCATGAAACCTGGCATATTATTAAAACACTTCTACATGGTAGAATTTGCAGCTTTGCCAAATTTTATATGATTATTTATAGCATCTACATTGGTGGCACACAATGTAAAGATAAAAGTATCTCATAGCAAATTAATTCAACGAATTTTTTACTGAATTGGGGCCAACATTGGCCGCAAATGTGTTTTCAACAGGAGCACTATATAGGCCTACAGTATACTGACTACCTAAAAAATATACCGACTACCAGGCGAAACTGACAGTGTTAAAACTGCGCTAGTGAAGTGTGTGTTGAAATAATGTATACAGAAAAATGCTTAAGTGGGAATCTGCTAAAAGCATCCAATTCTACCCGAATGGACATCTTTCATAGTCCTCATTTGCGTAAATTAAACTGTTTAGTCGATTGGCGTATGGAAGTTATAATAACATTGAACTTATGTTCGTGGCAAAGAGTATAGCTACAATTTTGAACTTTACGACTTTGTCATGGTTATGATATTGATAAAGCAGTGTTAGCCTGTTAGGCCTACTACGTCAGAGAAGTGATCATGTAATATAGTACGTAAAGACTGACTTGATAAAGACTTCTTCCATTGTTGTGACCGAAACTCCGAAAGTGTCTATGCCGAGAGTTTTACGATCTGTCTCAAGCGTCTCGAAGAGTTCTTCAAATTTTGAAGATTGATTACTGGGCAGAACGAACTTGGCCTCCTCATCCTCATCGCTCACCAAGTGGGCCTTGGGAATTTGAGACTTTATAACACGGCGCAGTTGATCCACATCACAATTGGACGTCTTCACTATCGTCAGGTGATATCCAACGCCTTCAAAAATCGGTAGTTATGATTATTAGGAGTACTTAGCTTGGTACCAAAAATGGATTGATATTAATATTGCTGATAATTTTGAAAATAGGCCAATATTGTTTTTTCATTATTTTGAAATATTTAGTCATATGTGTCATTTACTGTTATAATGCGTGTCAACTATGCTATTCAGTGTGAATATTAATGATTTCTTATCATGCTGTTTATTGCTTCTGCTACTCATGATAATTCCGATATTGATAATGATGACAAGACGACGAAGATGATGATGCATATATTTATGTATTGATTCATAGATGTATTTGTGGATATTGCCGGTGGTTGCGCGGGCCTCAGTGGTGTTAAAATCATTATGACCAAACAAATTAATCAAATGTCATTTTCATTAATATCTATAGATTTATAACTAAATACGCCGCATGTCCTTTCTCTGACTTTGTAGAATGCCCCATGTCTGTCTTCCTGCCTCTGGGTCTATATGCGCTCAACAAAATGCATAAGACGAACATGCTGATGTAACTTAAGCAGCCACCACTGACGAGCCCCCACAAACACGCAGATCCAGACTACCGGATTTTCATCCATAGCTGATAATAGACACACTTGTGCTTGGAGTTCCTGAACACGTTGCATCGAAACAGAGGACCAAAGACAGAGGACTAGACTCGCAACACGCGAAACATTTTCAGACTAGAGGACACATTTTCGATGCTCGAAAATTGCATATTCGGCGTCACCAAAATAGAACTGTCAGCAGCAATTCAATGAGTCTCCGTGCCTTTCCAAATTGGCTGAAAAACTAGTCCACCGTTGACACACACGAGTAAACATCCAAACACCGTTCAAAACAATCAGAAGTAACGATGAAGATAGAAATAACTTTAAATACGCAGACTTGGTCACAACCGAAGCCAGCAAGAACGAAAACTAGGAAGCAAACCCGGATTTGAACAGCTAGTTGACTAAAAATTACATACTAGGTAGTGATGATATTGATTATGATAGTGGCGATGGTAGTGGTTGTGGTGCATACACTGATGGTGGTCGTGGGAGTGATGGAGTTACGGGTGGTGGCAGTGATGGGCACTAAACTATTTTTTTTAGTTAAACTAAAATTATTTTCCAACTAAAAAATAGTTTAACTAAAGTGGGCAACTGATTTTGGAAATTAGTTAACTAAACTAAAAAAAAGTAGTTAAACTATTTCCAACTTTTTTCCAACTTTTTACGACAAACATTTTCACAATAACAGAGGTTAAGTGAACTGTAATAATGTAGAGCGTCAATGACAATTTCACCTTCAAACTATGCAATGTATACTGTTCTGGCATACAGTTACATGTGTACTGTAAGTAGTGTAGGAATTTGAAAACACAGCCTGTTATTGTGAAAATGTTTGTCGTAAAAAGTTGGAAAAAAGTTGGAAATAGTTTAACTACTTTTTTTAGTTAATGCTAAAACCATGCAGTGTTAAAATGTTTTTGTTGACAGTGTTCAATGATCATTGTGGAAACACAGTTGCACATTGCTGATTTTTTTAGTTAAACTTTTTAGTTAGCAACTAAAATTTTTTAGTTAAACTATTGTTTTAACTAAACTATTTTATTTTAGTTAAACTTCATCCTTAACTAAAAAAATTTAGTTAAACTAAAAGTTAGCAACTTTTTAGTTAACTATTGCCCATCACTGGGTGGTGGACCACGTGATCGACAACACCGACGAGGGAGATACATAGCATTTTTCGACAGATGATTAACGGCAGCTGAGAATTTCTTACCGTATCTGTTTTTGAGGAACATGGGCGACCCGTAGCACTCTAGCTCCCCTTCAGACATGATGGCTATGCGGTCTCCCAGTAGATCGGCTTCGTCCATGTAGTGTGTCGATAGAATCATCGTCCGGTCCTTTCTCTGGCTCTGTAGAATGTCCCATGTCTGTCTGCGTGCCTCTGGGTCCATGCCAGATGTCGGCTCATCCAAAATTACATACTGCAATAGATTATAAACTACGACATCATGCTCTTGGCTTAATGCCAATACAAACTTGTCAGAATGCATAGCAGTGAGCCTGGCATGCCACTGCACATAGCAACAAAAACAGAAAACAGAAAGGATATGTTACATTCTGTGCTGTGTTTAGTTTTTTCTTTGTCAATTTGAAATGGACATAGGGAAAATAATTTAAAATATTTAATTGAAAATGATGGATGTTGTTGAAATGGCAAGTGAAAAATGCAAAATGTTGACTTGCCATTCGCCATCAGCTGAGCTAGGACTTGAAGGCATTAGTGTATTATAGCTGTCAGAAAATAAAAGTAGGATGGCTCCTATAGATCTAAACCGCTGCATAAATGGTCCAGTGTTGCTGACTCTAGGTCGAGGGAATTCAGAACCGTAGTCTTTGATGACATTGACAGATAAACTGGTTTAGAGTATCTGATGGAAGAGCTGGGTGACCGACAACTCTCAAAAGAAGACAAATTACACCATGTACTAGGTTGATTAGTTGAATCTTCAGTGTATGATATAACTTGAAACTGATTCAAGACCTTACATGTACATGTATACGCCGCCAATTTGGCTTTACCAGGATACGAGAAACGAGTTCTGGACGCTGTTTGACAATAAACTTTGTGATGTAGCAAACTGTATTGACATGGCGAAACGTAATTTTTTAGATCATTTTTGTGATTGTTTACCTTGGAACCGGAAATGAGCGCAATTCCAACACTGAGCTTTCTTTTCTGTCCGCCGGAGAGTTTTTTCGCTGGTGCGTTGATCATCTCTTCCATGTGCAAGACTTTGATCATTTTGTTCACCTCCTTTGAAGACCTATCAGATGGACTTCCCTTTAGCTAAAATCAACAACTAGATCTGATGCATCACTGTTCCATTCACTAAAGATTGTTTCTCACATCATTCCTCTATAGAAGCAAATGTAAGAATAAATGCATTTAGCCATTTTCCATGCTACTAAGATAGTGGTGGCTGCTATGAAGTTACTGGTGGTGACTTTCATTAGGGCATTTCATCGTTTTGTTATGCCGCTTATGCCATTGCGTTTGTCATGAAAAGAAAACTCCAATGACTAGCGGCGGAATGTTTGAAGTCGGGGCCAACAAGGAAACTACATCCTTTTTCTCAAAGAAATTCAGTAAAGTGTCTTTAGTAGGAAGTCATCGGAACCAAATTGCCAGTCGTTTATTCTCTGCAAATCCTACAATGCTTAGTATTGCAGTGCCCAAGGTTGAAAAAGATCTTGACGGATGAATCATGTTTACAACAATCACATTTTATAGCAAACACCATTATAACAATAATAATAAAAATAATATAATAATAATAATAATAATAATAATAATAATAATAATAATAATAATAATAATAATAATAATAATAATAATAATAATAATAATAACAACAACAACGATAATAATAATAATAATAATAATAATAATAATAATAATAATAATAATAACTAAGCAACATTTGAGCTTTTTCATTTACGTACAAGTATCTTGAATGGTGAGCTTGTAACCTTGAGACGATGTTAACATGTTGTTACTAACACGGGCAAAGAAGAGAAGGTGTTCCCAGACAGTTAGGGTATCAAAGAGTATGTTGTGCTGTGGACAGAGGCCGAGGTTTTCTCGGATCTGATCCATTTCTCGCGTTATATCGAATCCGTTAACGTAGGCTGTGCCTTTCGACGGAGGTAGAAACCCTGCACAATCAGCAGACTCTGGCTGGTCAGTCACGTACAAAATTTACGATACGTAAATTATTAATAGATAATCGTTATGCAATGACGCCCATGTGCTGAGTCTGATTTATCCCGATAAACAGTGACTGAAATATGGATATGAATAAGTAAAATATCTAAAAATTATTATTTTTACTGAATTATTTTTTCACACTTTTTTTATTATGGATAACCGAAAGGATAGTTAAAACAAGTCAGGTGATGATGATGGTGGTGGTGGGAATGATCTTGACGAGTGCGTAGATATAAAACAAGAAAAGGATAAAAAATAAGAACAAGTAAAGAAGCAGATAATTAGAAAATAAAAATGAACCAACCAAAGAAGATATAAAGTGAAAAAACAAAAGAAGTTGAAAAAGAAACTGAACAAGTATACAACAACAAGAAAATGAACATGAACAAGAAGAACGATAAAAAAAACTGGAAGAAGAACAAGAAGAATAAAAAAGCAAAAGAATACTTATGAAGAGGATAAAGGCGTGTAAGCCAATAGTTGGCTAGTAACACTTACCTGTTAACATGAACATGACCGTTGTTTTTCCTGCTCCGTTGTGGCCCAGTAGAGCGGTGATATTGCCTTCATAGATATCGATGTTAAGGTTGTTAACTGCTGGTTTCACTTTGGAACCGAAGTTCTACAGGAAAGAATCCTATACTAATCCGCTCTAGTCCACAACATGCATGAATTCAAATGAAATCAGTCTAATCTGAGGGTCAGTATTTAAATCAAAGTTTAAGCTTACCGGTACATAAACAGTGAACTCATGTAGTTGAATAAGTTGTATGTTACGGGTTTATTGTTAATATGCAATTTAATCTGATTTCATAACTTTTACAGCGCTGATACTAATTGTCAGGGAATCAACCGATATAGGCTTTAAATCATAATAATAATAATAATAATAATAATAATAATAATAATAATAATAATAATGAAGCTTCGATACTACAATTCGGACAATACACTATTCTCTCACAAGTCGGTCCCCAACAAGGCGACCCGTTGGGACCGCTACTGTTTTGCCTGCCGTTGCAACCAATCCTTGAGAAATTATCGTCATCGCTTGTGCTTGGATATCTGGACGATTTGTCTCTGGGAGGAAGGGCCTCTATTGTGGCGGAGGACGTGAAAACACTGGAATACGAGAGCGGATTGCTAGGTCTGCAACTCAACTACGCAAAATGCGAAGTAATATCGCGCATGGAGAGGGGGGAAGTTCCTTCAAACCTTCAACACTTTCCCGCTATCGCACCGGAAGCGGCCTGTTTGCTTGGCGCACCGCTGTCGTCCGAGGAGGCCCTAACTGCAAGCCTGGAGTTTCGCTGCTCGGAACTGACGCTGGCGCTTTCAAGACTGGAAAATATTGCAAAACATGATGCCTTAGTCCTCCTCAGAAGCTCACTGTGTTCACAAAAGCTACTACACACCCTAAGATCCCACCCCTGCAGCGGACATGCTCTACTAGACAAATATGACGAAATACAGAGGGAAGGTTTGTGCTCAATCCTCAACCTTAACCTTACCGATATGCAATGGCTTCAAGCGTCCTTACCGGTCAAGACGGGAGGACTGGGCATACGTCGGGTCGCTTCGCTTGCGCTTCCTGCCTTCTTGGCTTCCGCTGCAGGCACCCACGTCCTTCAGTCTTCCATGTTAGGTTACGACCAATCCATCACCGACGCGCGCGTTGAAACGTTGTTACAGCGATGGAACGCCGAAAGTCAAATCACACATTCAGATAATTACGCAGCATACAGACAATCGTATTGGGATGGTCCTCTCGTGAAGAGAGTGGTGGACTCATTGGACGCCTCTCTGGTCGACGCTTACCACCAAGCAAGATTCAAAGCAGCCTCAGCACCACACGCCAGCGACTGGCTGTTCGCACTACCGGTGTCATCATGCGGGCTGCGATTGGATGACGAGGCGGTAAGAATTGCAGTAGGCCTCAGACTGGGGACGAATATATGCGAACCGCACGCATGTCCCTGTGGAGCAATGGTGACGGCGGACGGGTCACACGGGATGTCGTGCAACCTAGGACCTGGCAGAATCGCCAGACATGCGGCTTTGAATGATTTGATAAGCCGAGGCCTATCTCGAGCGGGCGTCCCTAATATCAAGGAACCACCTGGGCTGTCGAGGACGGACGGGAGACGACCGGACGGACTTACGCTGATACCATGGCGCAGAGGACGAAATCTTGTATGGGACGTCACCGTAACTGACACTGTGGCGCCCTCTTACCTTCATGCAACGTCCGCGACATCAGGAGCAGCAGCGGAACTAGCGGCCACGAGAAAGAACAACAAGTACAGCCAGATCAGCGCAGACCACTTTTTTGTCCCTCTAGCTTTCGAGACCTTAGGCCCTATCAATGACGACGGAATGGCCCTTATAAAAGACTTGGGGAGATACTTAGCTTTAACCACCGGAGACCCTAGGGAGACTTGTTATCTACTCCAGCGGTTGTCAATCACCATACAACGCTTCAATGCTGTTGCCTTCATAGGAACTTTCATGCGGCCAGAACTTGTCGAATGATGTTTTTTAAAAAAATAAATATATATAATAATAAAGAAAAAAAAAAAATAATAATAATAATAATAATAATAATAATAATAATAAAAATATAAAAATAATAATAATAATAATTAAATAATAATAATAATAGTAATAATAATAATAATAATAATAATAATAATAATAATAATAATAATAATAATAATAATAATAATAATAGTAATAATTATAATAATAATAATAATAATAATGATAATTATAATAATAATTATAATAATAATAATAATAATAATACAGAAATCTCCTGGCGTCAACGTTGCATGTAACGCTTCTGTGATTGGACGATTCCAACTAATTAATATTCATGACCAATGACGTCACAATTATTGGTCATTTGCGACTTGATTTGATAAAACGTCGATAAATAAACGCGATCAAACTAATTTAACTAGGTTTTGACGCAAAACATTGTTACACTAAAATTTTCTGAAATTTTTAAAATCTGAAGGTCATAATGAATCTCAAGCACATTGGAAAATACATTATCAAATTGGTTTAAAACTGTCTTAGGAGGGCAAACGTCTAGTAATATCATAGTTATATAGTCATGTAATGCATTTCATGCGAATATTAGGCCTTATTTCTGTATTTGAAATGGAATTAAGCAATACACTTTTGTCTTAATACAGAAGTTGATCGATTACTCTGACATGTTGGAGTTCAATGATTGATCTTTTCGCTTGTCGAAATTATTCTTTTTCTGCCGCTGTAGGCCTATTGTGTATGAATTTTGAACGGTGTTATATGGGCCACTAATATCTACATGTAGTTGTTGTATACACGCCGCTTGTCATCGCTCAAAACTAACTGGGAAATCGGTCCAGGAACTCTGAATATTATGTCGTCCTTTTTTAAATTGCAATCCGTTTGCTTGGCTCCACGCGTGTGAGACGGCCTGAGGCCAGAGGTTTCTCTGTAGTTCTCTTCGCATTGTGGTTCTCCTTACGGATGAAATTTCTTTTCTCGATTACATTTAGCAACATTTAAGTCGGCGTAGATTACAGAATCTCTAATTAGTTTTAGAATTGTCATTTTGCAAATTTTAAATTAGAATCACACTCAATGATATTGTTTTCAGTCTAAATTTTCTTTTGCACTCCCAGCATTTTCTCCTAACACTCTGTAACTTGCATTGCAACCCATTAGTTTCATAGACGATACGTGAGTTGCAATAGTAACATTCATTGATTGATTGGCGGTCATACCTTAGTCAGTCCTCTTATCTGAATCCCAGCTTTAGCATTCTGAATAGGAGTTTCAAAGTACGGTCTCTTATCTTCTGGAACCAGCGTCATGAAATCTTCGTCCGTTAACGTTATCTTATCTCCTTTTCTGCCCATCCAGTACTCCTTCTGCAGGAGAACAAACGAGCATTTAATTAAAATTCGAAACCCGGTTCTTAGCAGGGCTTATTCGAACAATTAAAACCTGGATTTCAAATCAGGTGTTAAGAAATTTATTATATTTATATACCACTATATGGAGCAGAAACGTGGCCAGTGACGGCAGCAGACAGGAGGAGACTGGAGGCGGCACATCACAGATGGCTAAGAAGAATTCTTCATATATGGCGGGACAAGGTAACGAACAAGACCGTAAGAGAAAATACAGGACATGAGACCATGGAAAACATCATCAGAATGATAAGATTGAGATGGGTGGGGCATGTCTTACGCATGGACGACGGCAGGAGAGCAAAGCAAGTGATGAACTGGGACGCTGGAGGGAAAAGGAAAAAGGAAGGCCGAGAAAGAACTGGCCGGGGACAATCAGAGATGACCTGAGATGTCTGGAGCTGACGTGGGAGAAGGCGGTGGACAGAGGAGAGTGGAGAAGATGCGTCGCCCGATGTGCAGACCTGCATGGGAAGGACTACGGTCTAAGGATATACCAAAGAAATAGCAAATTGCGCTATACATATATATCTAGAGTCAAACTGAGAGAAATACTAGCATCATGGCTGCTTTTGTCAAATCAAATGTGAGGTAAAGGTATGCGACAATACAGCGACCCGGTTTCTCATTTGAGAAAACTCGTGTATGCCTTAATTCTTTATCCTCTTCCCTTCCCTTGCCTTCTCCTTCCTATTATTCCTTACTCCTCTTTCTCCTCTCTTAATCCCTCGCTGCCTCTGTCTCTTTTGTTCTCGCACTCTCTCTTACTTTTTTTTTCTCTCTCTCTCCTTTTTACTCTCTGCCTCTCTCTCCTCTTTTCGCCCTGCCTGTTTTACTCTCTTTATCTCTTACTCTCAGGTCTTAATAATTCATTGCCGCTCATTCCATTGCATCTTTGCATTATTATATCTGACTCTTTTCCTTACCAAGTCTCTTACGCGCTTGCTATATCACTTTCTGCGTACTGAACGAAGTTGATCTTTCAAAACGACGTAGAATCAAAGATGGTTCTCTGTTGGCTGAGTGGATTGAAAAATCGACCTAATTCTGTTTAGGGGCCTATGGGAAAGCATTAAAATACTGACCGTGAAGAGAAAATTGAAAGGTTGCGGAGTTCCGAAGTCTCCGGGTATAACGGCATCCAAATACCAGGTAAACATCGAGTGAATGATTGTATCGACCAATAACATGATCAGAATGTGACCCATCGTATGATCGTCTTCTGCATTCGCCGAAGACCAAATGTTGTTCCACTGTACGCCAATACCTGGTCAAATTAAAACAGTCACACAGTTTCTACTGTAACAGCCAAATATGAGGCTTAAATTAGCTTCGTCTAGCTCTACGTGTCCTGGTGATCAGAAACGTTTCACGGTCATTTTTTCTACACTTCAAAGCCTCTGTTTAGCCAAACTATCTTTACATTCTATTTGATAGTTCTGTTTCATTATTCTGCACTTTGTAATTTAAAAAAATCGTGCTTAATGCTGGTGAACTAATAAATGGAAATCATATCAATGGCCTCAGCTACTGTCTTCGAGTTTTAGTATACATTAACTCAACGTGGTTCAATCACGATAATACGTCTATCTCGTTCGCACTTTACGTGCTTTACGCTTCTTTTTTTAAACACCTATAAACTGCTATCGTTAGTGGTTCTAGGACTTTTCGCTCCCGGAAGATTTGCCCCCGACATTTCGCCCCCGGAAGTTTCGCCCACGTCGATCCAGCTTCTAGTTTTAGTTACATTTTCATCATAGATCCCGCTTCTAGTCTTCTAGTTAAATTTTCATCGCTAATCCAGCTTGTAGTCTTAGTTAAGTTTTCATCATAGATCTCGGAGGCGAAACTTCCGGGGAGCGAATCTTCCCGGGGGTGAAATTTCCGTATCCCATCGTTAGTTAAGAGAAACCTGACGTCATCCTTTCCTGAAACTTAGGAGCATAATGTGTTCGGTTTTACAGAGGAGCAATTAAAGTACGCTATCTCTGACGTGATATCAGCATCTCATCAGCATGTTGCGGGAAGTGTACAATGTTAATGTACCCGTGTTGCTATAGCTACCGTATGACCTCGTCCCTGCTCATGTTTTAGTGAACTGATCGGGTAAGATCCTTCACCACCGCTGCCTGTTTGAATGGGTGAAACGCCATTTAAGGTCTTCGTGTACCGACAGTGCTATATATAATAGTGTGGTATAATTTTGCTAACCTATCAATGCTACGTTCACAACAAACAGCAATCAATCGCAACTAGTGACTTACCGAGGGCTTCGAACTGAAATATCTTGACGCATCCAAAAGCCATGGCCAAGTTGAAGTCGAGCGATGCTCCTAGTTTCTCCGAAAGAGTCATTTCGTTATAGATGTTTATCAGGTAGATATATGGCGCGTACGACAGGAGGAAAATTAAAGAACTGAGAATCGACCCGTAGATGGCTGTGAACAAATAGTCAGAATATAATAAACAAACGACCAGAAAATGAACGACTGTGAAGAGTATCGAAGAATTCAAAGCGACATTGTAAGTTTACATTAGTCAATAGTCATAGCGGTTGTGTGGCAAACAGACTAAAAAATCATTAAAGTAATGGGAAGATATAGATAGTGTAGGTTAAGCGGTCCCCGACCTGGACGCTACTCCAGGCGGTTTGTGTTGGGATCATTTCGCTGCTCCTCGTGAAGCACTTATAGTTGTAACTTCCGGCAGGAGGGGTGCGACTATTGTGTTCAGTTCTCTTTTATGCCAATGTATAGATTGAGCTCCTGGTCCAATCGAACGATAATCTGGACGGAGCTGATGTAATTGGCGCTCACTACGTTTAGGAATGAACAGGAACTTCCTGAGCATACCTTACATTACTCGTTTCCTGGGCTCCCGAGGTGTCGGCCGTGGCAAGAGGGTTGGCAGGACTGGTGATGCGGCGACTACAGGGTGTTTGCAGTCTGGGTTCGAGTTTGGTTTCACGGTGTCTCCTTCCTATCAGGAAGTTTCTAAACTATCTAGGCGCTGTATAGCTTCTTCATGACTATACGCTAGATGTGCTTGTTGGTAGGCTATGTCATCTAGTCGATCCATTCATCTGTCCTATGTCTGGTTATCTAATATGTCCATCATCTGACTCATTGCCGAAACCAAATGTAAAGTAGGACTGAGAGGCCTCCCTTCATCTTCAGTTTCTCTGTCTAGCGCTGCTCGAAACTCTACAGATTCATTCATACGGAGAATTTATATAGCGCCTCTTCAAGGCTATCTACTCAGAAGCACTCCCGACCCAACCCCGGCTGAAGAGCACAGTCTTGAGATTTGAATAAAATGTGGCGGAATGGGTGCTTGGGACCAAGCGAAGCGCTACAGGGAGCCCATTCCAGATTGCAGGGCCAGCGATGGAAAAATCACGGCGCTGCCTAAGGGCGGTCCGTGAGCGGGGAACTAGAAGCTCAGCCTGCTTAGAAGAGCGCAGGGAACCACGGCGCTGGATGTTCAGGGTGGAGCGGCAATGCTCTCGCAAATACACAGGGGCCTCACCCACAAGGCAGCGCCACACTAGGGCAGAGACCCGATAGGCAATACGCTGCGGGATAGGAAGCCAATGCAAAACATCCCGCATGTACTCGGTGACATGGCCAAATCTCGGGATGCGACCAATAAGGCGTGCCGCTGCGCGCAGCACCCGGTCCAAGCACCCAATCCGAGCCGCTGGGAGACCGAGGTAGAGAGTACTGCAATAGTCAAGGCGAGATACAACAAATGAGTGGACAAGCGTGGAAGCAGAAGTGGAGGTTAGAGAGCGAGAGACTACTCTAAGCTGGCGCAGCTGATAGTAGCAGTTACGGCAAAGCAGGTTTATGTGTTGCGTAGAGGTCAGCTCTTGGTCCAGTATGACACCAAGGTCTCGGACCGAAGATGAGAAAGTGAGCAATGGAAACTCCAGGGCCAGAGCCTCCAAGTCAATCTTGGCAAGCTGCTGGCGTGTGCCGAACCAGATTAGCTGGGTTTTAGCAGGATTCAGACACAAACGGTTGGAAGACATCCAGTCCTCCAGGACCTTGATAGCGCGGCTCATGGTACGGACCGCAGTTATGGCTGCTGAGGCAGGACAGTGCAGATATGCCTGCACGTCATCCGCGTACGACTGACTCAGGACTGCACTTGCCGCCAGGAGGGGACCAAGGTCAGCAGTATAAATTATGTATAAGAGTGGACCCAGGACGGAACCCTGGGGCAAGCCATACGGGGCAGGAACCCATGCAGACTTAGTGGCCCCATAGACTACAGAGAAGGAACGGTCTCGCAGGAAGGAGCTAAGCCAACCAAGAAAACCACCAGAAAGACCAAATGAGATAGAAAGCCGTCCAAGAAGAATGTCGTGATCGACAGTGTCGAACGCGGCACTGACATCTAACAAAGCTAGGAGGGTGACCTCTGACCTATCTATCGCCCCATAAATTTCTGAGAGAAGGCGTACCAATAGGGTTTCCGTGGAGTGACCCTTTCGAAACCCCGACTGGAAGGTTGGGAGCAGATTATTCCTATCAAGATAAGTGGTAAGCTGAAGAGCTACTATCTTCTCTATGATTTTAGATAGAAATGACACATTCGCAATTGGCCTAAACAGATGAACTACAACGATTAGTCATAGCGTTAAGGTTATTTCTCAACTCAAAAACTACAACAATCTACAAATAAAATATAAATTACATGCAATTAATGGAACAGAGTGTCTCTTATTTCTTAAGTGCAATGAAAAATTCTACAGATACTGTAAACGTTTCTACTACTAAATTCTATGCAATCACCTTTGTCCTGTCTTTCATTTCGTCAGCTCACGAATCAATCAATCAGTTTTTAATTGATCCAAAAAATTGTTACACGTCAAATTTTACAGAGTGTAAAACTATCTTGGACTCAAAAGGCAGATCCAGATAAAATCAACCTCCTACTTAATTAGGGTCGCCTATTAACACTGAATAATCTGGATGGCGATCGATGTATAGAATATTACACTATTCAGCACATAACGCTTAATATTAAATCTCACGTGATTCACCTTTACCTCGCCTCCATTTGCCTTACATGTACTTGAGACTGCCTGCGTAGATATCCTTACCTTTAGAAACAAGAGTCGATATAGCGAAGCAGAAGGTGACGATGGATAAAGAGTAGAGTAGAAGAAAGACGAATGTGACGGTGGATGAGGTTTGGGCAATCACTGGTCCGTTAGACGAGAACGGACCGTGGTAGAGAATCGTCATGATGATCACAGAGGTGATCATGAACAGAAGGTACGTGACGAACCACGAAGACCAGTACAACCAGTTACGCATTCCCATCAGCTTCATCGACTCCTGTATGGTGTTTACAAATGATCACACGTCTTAATAAATGTATCCGAATATTTTGCATAGCGCATTATGGTGACTTATGAAATGATCTCGGTAGCATTGTATTATCAGCATTTTACAAATTCGGCGATCGAAATAATTGCATAAAGAATATTGACTGAAAGAGCAATCGAAGAGAGGATAGATGCACAGGGAGGGATGGGTTCATACTGGCATGTATAATAATATAGTATGCAGTTGCTCGAACTTTCGGCTATGGCGCAGTAATTTAAACTATAATAGGTGAACTTAGCTTAGCTTTGAAGGTCAACTAAATTTGCTAAATTCTTCTTGAATATAAGGGAAGCAAATGTTTTCAAAATGTCTGAAAACATACGAAAAGAACAAAGAGGAACTATTGAGTCGAGAGTTGGGCACGATGATCTTCCAACGTGAACTGCACTATCGGCGCTGACCGAGAAGACGGTATCGCAAGAGGTCACACTATCGCAAACTCCTTTGTCTCCATCAGCGCCGGGTCCGCAAGGTTTTGGTAGATGTCAACCGCGATCAGCAGCTGGACGTCATGCAGCGCGAAGCCTTCGAGCAGCGCCGCAAACTCTCCAAAGAAGGTGGTTGACGGCGACTCAACTCCAGGACGGTAGACAGCAATGATGGTGGTTGGATCATGAGGCGAGGCGACGGAGACAGCCATAGCGTCGATGGTGGTAGGAGGTCTGGCAGTGCAACCCTTCGCGTTGGTAGAGCTGCTCGATGAAAGATGATATGCAGTCGTGTTGTCCTCGAGACCAAGGTCTTGGTCTCGAGTGCACTCGAGTTCGTTTTTAAAAGTCTTGGTCTTGGTCTTGGTCTCGAGGTTCAAGGTCTTGGTCTTGGTCTTGGTCTTGAGGTTCAAGGTCTTGGTCTTGGTCTTGGTCTTGAGGTTCAAAGTCTTGGTCTTGGTTTTGCAAGACCAAGACCAAGACTTTTGACAATATAAAGAGTCGGTTAACAAAACTTAAGGATTTTAATACTATATCTAATAATTACTAATACAATTGCTTTAGTATTTACACGGTGTGAGTGAGGCTTTACTGTTGCTTTTGACATTTATTTTGACTTCCGTTTATTTACCATGGAATGATTTCAAAACAGACTCACAATTTGTACATTTACATCCGGCACTTGAAAAGCTACTCTGTGTGCCAGTGAATTCAGCACTATAGAACGTATTTTTCACATGGCAGAACTTTTATGAGGTCCACAGGTCACGTCTTGGTCAGAAAATTCTGAGCGAATTGGTTTTTATAAAATGCAACAGGCATACGGAATAAGATTTCGCGCGAAGGACTTTTGTAAATACGAATTCGGAATTCTCTGCAGTCTGCATTTGGTGTTGTTTTGTTTGAATAAAATAAAAGATTCGTGTTTTAATTAAAATAGCGAGTAGTCTGACTTGACAATTTTTTTAGTAAGGAATAGAACTCTGGATATGGTTGTGTTTTTTGGGTATTGTTCTCGGTTTGAGGTTCAAAGTCTTGGTCTTGGTCTTGGTCTCGAGGTTCAAGGTCTTGGTCTTGGTCTTGGTCTTGAGGTTCAAGGTCTTGGTCTTGGTCTTGGTCTTGAGGTTCAAGGTCTTGGTCTTGGTCTTGGTCTTGAGGTTCAAGGTCTTGGTCTTGGTCTTGGTCTTGAGGTTCAAGGTCTTGACAACAAGACTGATGATATGCCCTCCGCCGCGTCCATCACCGTCCCGAACCACAGCCCTCGGGCAGTGGATGCATGAGTAGCCCGGGGGGCGGACCTGAGCACCGCCATGTCGGATGAGGAGCAGTGCAGGGACTCCGCGATGAAGAGTAGATCGAGACCCTTAAGCCGTCAGCGGATGCCGACGGAGAGAAGAAGCTGGCTTAGGTGGCTCAGCTGTCGGTCGCCAGATTCGACAGAGAACAGGATTTTCCTCGTAGGACGCGGAATGCGAGAAGAAAACGCACGGATCCGATGCTACACGTGAAAGGGGCGTGGCCACGTGTGGCCGGTCGCCCGTCGCCGAATAAGATTCCATTGTTGCGGTGTGACAACGTGCGGTGATAATAAACGAATAATAATATTTTCTAAAAAAACGTATATATAACTGCGATAGTCACGAGAGCTACGTCAAATCAGAGGGTTTTTTCCAAAGAGTAGCCCAAAGAAGGTGTAAGTCGTTCAAGTGTTAAACACATGACCTTGCCCTTTTTCTTAAATCTACGCCAGACTATATAGATCTGTGGCTTTAATTATCACATAGATGTGGCCATAGCTGACCATGACATTTGTACGCAAGTGGTTGTACCTTGAACTTGTTTTCTTTCTCGAGCACAATTTCTCGACAGCTATTCTGTGCAAGAGGGTTGAAGCTGATCAGAATGAGCAAAGGAAATAATATTCCTACAAAACCAATCATTTTATCTTCGTAGTATGGAGGAAACGGATATTGCTTCAGCTGAGTCGTTACGGCCGTCGTTGGATCGAAACTCTTGTTCACTTCGGCAATTAGACTCAGATCAACGGCCTTCTGAATCGACAGAAAACCCTTTTCGTCATATCCTACAACGTATGTACTACATCTTTAATTGCCACTGTCTATGTCATTCTATTTTTTCCCTAAATTATTAAAATCAAGCAGGACTTTGAGGTGTAAAACTTAAGGCGCATAATTATCAGAATGAATTACTCCAGTTATAGTTAAGTGAGTCAATGACTCTTCTGGCTACTAAAGAAAACCAATAGGCCCATAAGCTAGATGGTCGTTGCCGAGTACGTTTCTAATTGTAAACCATGGTGCGGTTAGCATTGGTATAATAAAGAATATACTAACTTACTAACTTACTTAGACCTACGCATAGGACTGCAACAATTAGGGAACCGTTGTTCTGTTAATAACAATAATTATGTCATACCATACAATGTTATTCGATACCACAACGCTACACAAAAGGTGTGACGTTGCTATTATCATCATTAATAAATTTCTTACCCGGGGAAAATATGATCCCTCAGGTGATAAAAAATTGTCCGGGGTCAGAACAATGGGCATCTGGAACGATTACGTCTCCTCCAATTCAGGCGTTTTATTATTGTTGCTGTTGCTGTAAGTTATTATTTGTAAGCTAGTAGAATTATTAGTATTATTATTGGTAACAGTAGGCCTATTAGTATTATTGGTATTATCATTAGTTTTATTATTATTATTATTATAATTGTTGTTGTTGTTATTGTTGTTGTTGTTGTTTTGTTGTTACTATTTTATTGTTATTGTTGTTGTTGTATTATATATTATTATTACAATTATTATTATTGTTATTATTATTATTATTACTACTATTATGTACACGCGCCCTTTGTGTTAGTGTTTTTATTCGTATGATAGAGTAATAGAACCTATATTATAAGATGATTTTGCTGAGTTCTCTTAAATTAGTTTTTTGCTTTTCTTCATATGCCAAAAGAGATTTTAAAAATAGATTAATAATTAGTTATCATCTACAAATGCAATCACCTGGCAATCCATCAGTCCTTGGTCCGACCATATTTAGGTCAGAGAACGTGACGCTTGTTTTCCAGTCTACATTGTCTGATCGTAGACGGATTTTGTAGGAGATAATGTCCGGAAGTTTTTCCGATTCGCTCAAAATGTTGAAGACGATTGCACCAAAAATGTCTTCGCCCATCGTCACATATTTTTCTAGCGCCGGTTCAGATGCAAAGCCCAGATCTGCGATACAGCAAGATGGAGATAAACTTTTTGTTATTATTTACATGGACATTATATGGAATCAATATGGGATCTGCACGGGTCCCATATATATGCGAATATGGGTCCTATAAGGCAGTGCTGTCCAACCTGTTTGAAACCGCGGGCCACTGAAACAAGTATTAGTGAAGCCGAGGGCCGCACCAGAAAACTCAAATGCAACTACAAAAATTTATTGAAAATTAATAACTGTATTAAAATGTATTATGAATGGCAATAATTATGTAATAACCAGTGAATAATAGCTTGTATGTATGGCATGCTTTATTATAGTTCACGACAAAAAGTATATCAATAAACGTTCAAGCACGTTTTTACTGAGTTATTTTGCCATTGAATTGTGCTTGCATTTTTTTGCGGTTGGTATTCAGTTCGGGCGGGCCACTTAAAATCAGCTCGCGGGCAGCGTGTTGGACAACACGGCTATAAGGGTTCCATTGGTCGGTAATAAGAAATGCATGCTTCAGAATTAACACACGGATGGTTGGTGACAAAAGACACCAATGTAGCAAATAAACAATAACTATTAATAATCCCTGTGTCCTAAAGGTCAGGATTTGGTTACCCTGTTAAAAATGACTAGCATTTTATAAGACTCTGAGGCAGTACAATTAATGGCTGTAAGGAATGAATGAAGTCAAGAAGATACCACACCATGTATATTATGCCATGAAACACTCTACCTTCCAAACCATGCCATTCGATACCATATCATACTCTGTCATTTGATACCATAATCATTAATCATGCTCTGTCATTTGATACCATAATCATTAATCATGCTCTGTCATTTGATACCATAATCATACTCTGTCATTTGATAACATATCATACACTGTCATTTGATGCCATACAATGTCATTCGTTACCATATCATATAATGCCATTGGTTATCATACTGCACCACACTGCACTCAACCGTATCATACATACGCTGCCACGAACCTAATGGAATGTTAATACCGGATACTTGTCAAAAGCTGGACACTGATTCATTTGCCGTTAGCGCTTAGTCAAATCAATCGCCAAGAGCCAGGCTAGTATTCATTCGATAATTCACCAAGAGCATTTATATAGCGCCTATCAGATTCTATCTATTCTCAGAGGCGCTCCCAGCCTAACCCCGGCGGAAAAGAACAGCTGTCAAGCGTTTGTAGAAAATAAATGCATAACCTCTAGCTAAGATATGGTGTAGATCCAAAGTAGTCTGTTCCAGGTGGCTAACCAAACTAACAACGGAAGAGCGATGTAGCATCGTCGAGATGTACGCAAGAGGAACAATTAATTCACCCCGAGCAGCGGAATCAAGATTTCAACGGCCACCAAATCCTGAAATGGGGCAGCAGCCACGCGTAAAAGCCCGGTGCATTTTTCAATTGACAACGTTATTATGTGTAAGTTTAACAAACGGTATATGAAAACGACGTACCTTTTGGAATCTGAACGCCCATAAGGCTCGCCGTTCTATTCATAATTCTGTCCACGAGGTCTGACTTGGGAGCGTAGGCGAGGATCAATTTCTCGGGCGGAATTTGCTGGTTTTGGATCAAGTTCGGAGTAACGAAGAAACTGTCGTAGGTTGTTGTCTCTGATCTAAAGTGGACTGGGGTTGAGTTTCTCTTGTAGATAAAGAACAGAGCCATGACGATCGGAAATACAACGATTAAGACAATACTGCTGATCTTCTTCTTCTGGAGCAACCAGTTCTTCCAAAGCAGCAAACAGAACTGCCTCCAGTTCCTGTAACACAATTCACTATAATTACTTAGCGCTTGGCACTCTACGACATCAGCAAAAATTATCGCATAGGCCTAACATCATCTGATTTAGGCGTCCACATCATCAACATCGCTTGAAAACATCACCACATAACGATCTGTACATTACGGCTTTAGCTCCAGGTGATAGAAGGCCGGGCGGTTTTTGAACAATGGCAACGAAAAGTAAGATACTTCGGTTAATACATATTTCAAATGGGGACACAAAGAGAATGGTAGCTATTCAACATAATCTTCATCATAATCATAATCATCATCATCATCATCATCATCATCATCATCATCATCATCATCATCATCATCATCATCATCATCATCATCATCATCATCATCATCATCATCATCATCATCATCATCATCATCATCATAATCACCATCATCGTCAGTGAAATTCCCTCTCCGAAGCGTTGCCATCTCCACAGCAAAGCAAAATTGTTAAATTCACAAAGAAACGTCTAATCAGTTGCACGCGCCTGCGTGTGCCCTGGCAATGTTACAGTGTGGCCCATGATTAGGTTCGTTATCGTCATGAACGCGTCTGAAACAATTTGCAGTCAGTCACCAATCCGAAGTCATGCCGTTAATACGCCCAACACTATTGGTGATGGTTCATTAATTCATTCTGGATATTTATATAGCACCACTCTGGGAGACCTACTCAGAGGCGCTCCCAGCCCAGCCATGGCTAAAGAGAGAGGACTTGAAAAGTCAGAAGATAGCAGATGAGTTATTCCGGGGGAAGAGGCGTAAGGCGATCGGAGGACCTTCCCCAAATATTATCCGGGGACAGAAAACTGGGCATCTGGAACGGTTACGTCTCCTCCAATTCAGGCGTTTTATTATTGTAGACGGGCCAGCAATCGAGAAGGATCGGCGTTTTCTGACTACGGAGCGGGCCCGAGGGACCAAGAGCTCCCCCTAAGTCGCAGAGCTCAAGGCTCTGCGAGAGGATAAGTCAGAAATTGGGCGACAGAGTTCAGACAGGGGGGCGGGGCGCTGCCGGAGAGACACCGCCAAGCTAGTGCTGCTATCCTATAGGAGATGCGCTGTGAGGCAGGAAGCCATTGCAGGGCATCACACGTGTAGACGGAGACTGGGGCGTATTTTGGAATACGATCAATAAGTCGAGCAGCAGAACGATGGACCAAGTCAATTCGCCCTATTAGACCCTTGGAGTGACTGATAAGGACCGAGCAACGGTGGTCGACTCTACCAGTGATAAAGGCATGCACTAAGATGACCGCAGCATCATAGGATAGGGACCTCAGTATAACACGCGGTGTACGGACATTATCCCACAGACCGTATCCACCTGGACATAATCCCCGGACATTGTCCCCTCGGACAAAATCTCCCCCTCCCTGATTTTCGGTAGGATATAATCCCCCAGGACAAAATCTTCCTCTGTGCAATTAGCCTATTTCCATATGTAAGTGATAAAGCTCAATTGCGTTGTGTTTGTTCTTAGTGTCAGGTTGTTAATGTCTCAAAGGTATAGAATAGAGACTTGTTAGTGTCTGTCAGGTGTAAAATTAACACTTGTACAGTGTTAAATTTACCTTCTGTCACTTAAGGATAAAGTTAAGACTTGTTAATGTCGCCTAGTTCTTAATTTAAGGCTTGTTAATGTCAGGATTCGCGAGGTAATCTACCCAAAATGCGGGTCAGGAGCGTGCAAAGCAGCTACAGGCCCGTCTGCTGCAGCTGTGCCAAGATCGGCGCGATGGAAGGAAATCCATCAGGGGTCATTGCATAATTACGTAACGCTCGAGGGTGGGTGGGTGGGGTCCTTGAAAACGTTACGAAACGTTACGTGGGTGGGTGGGTGGAGATGAACGTTACGTAACGCTTTTACCAACAGTTAAGTTATAATGAACTTCAAATTAACATCGAATGACACTTTAGACACGATGTGATCGAAGTTCAAACTTCGTGCCAGTGACTTAAAACTTAACTAAAAACACGCAATAGTATAAATTGTGAAGGTTCGCGCCTTCATTGTCTGTATGGCTCTCGTAAGGAGCCATACAGAAAATGAAGCAACGCGACTGAGTGACCTATTTCTGTAGGCCTATATAAATACGGCCCAATGACGAATGACCAAACTGTTAGACTCCGAAATTTCGTCTGCGAAAATTAAGGACGCAATCTTGTTGTTCTTGCCAACTTGGTTGATTTCTCGGAGAAGACTTTCGTTGTTTTATTCGCATAAAACCAGAAATTTGACAGTTTCAAAAAGAACCTGGATGTGAGTTGCCTTTGACAGGTTGTTTTAAGGGACGGACAATTATTGTATTCCGTCGGGGGTTTCTTGTATCTTTTGCCGAACTTTGAAATAACAGAAATAATAAATGTTCGATTACTTACCGTGAATTCGAAGGGCAAGACCCGGATGTCCATTGGTTTTGGCATAGATTAGGCCTACACGGTAGCCTAAACCTGAGAAGTTAGGCCTACCGTATAGGCCTAATTCTTTAGAGAGATTCGCCACCCGGGCGCGTTACGTAACGCTGGGGAGGGTGGGTGGGTGGGTCTAGGGAAACGTTACGAAGCGTTACAGGGTGGGTGGTGGGTCAAAACGGTCAATTTCGGCGATACGTAATTATGCAATGACCCCTCAAAGAAACGCTGCACGGACTTGGACTTTAGATTTGTTTACAGCTTTAGGAACAAACTTGGGATCAATATAGTCTGATAACTTTCCATTGGTTTGTGCTATTAGGCTAATTGTTAGAATTTAAACAAACCGTAAATATATTCTTATTAAATAAATTGAAAATATCCCGGCTGAGGTGATTAGCAATGGCTTCCTTTTCGCCGTCACCACGCGTCATGATATATATTATGTCGAAAATAATATAGGTGATTATATCCTAGACCGGGGGATAATGTCCTACCCCGGGGGATTCTGTCCGGAGATAATGTCCGGGGATTATGTCCAGGGGGGATGTCCTACAAAAACAACATGCAACTGCCGGTGCTAGTAATAACAGTTCCGCGTTACCGAGTTAACATGCTGAGAGAGGTTAAGCTCTTGATCCAGCGTAACCCCTAGATCCCGAACAGTTAGGGAGAAAGTGATGTGGGGGAAAGGTCTCAGCCAATAGGTGTAGGTCAACCCCCGCCAGCTACCTACGACCACCAAGCCAAATGAACTGAGTTTTGGAGGGGTTCATGAGCAACCTGTTTGGGCTATCCAAGCTGAAAGGGAATCAATGACGCAGCACATCAACCCTACAGAAGCTACTGTTGTGGAGCCCTCATTCATGGGTCCAAACTCGAAAATATATCAGCTCTATTGGAAGACGAAAGACTTGAGGACAAAGTTATGCAGAGGCAAAATGAGTTCGCATTCCGCTACACACTGACGTATATCACAGCGTATATCAGTGTTGTCCAACCCTGGTGCCGTTAACTTGCTCTAGGGGTGCCACGTCTGGATAATATTAGTGTATCTTTTTCTGACGAAAAATTTTGAAAACAATTCGTTATCACTTCTGACAAAGGCCTGTAAACTTAGAGAACGTGGAAACAGCTGTAAAACTGCGGTTGAATACAAGATACAGCAGGAAGAAGAAGAAGAACATGTGGAATTAAGACCAGGTGCTTTTGACTGAATGACTTTCAGTAAGTGTGCCTTGCTCTGAAAAAAGTTGGAAATCACTGGCGTACACATTTAAATGACAGAAGGTTAAAGATCAGTGCTAGATGCCAACCAACTGATCAAACCACACGACACTGATTGTTGCTGATGGAGAATTGGACGCTTCAACTGGTCAGCGATGTTCTTCGAAGCGGGTACAAACAGTCTCGATGCAGGTGTACACCGGTAATTGCAGCGCGAAATCAATGACCCGACTGACCAATTGACTGTTCGTGTGTTTGATTGATTCACAGATGAATTCATTCATTCGTTGATATAGGTATATTTATCCATATGTAATGGTGAAAGTTATGTATAATGTCGTGAATATTGATCACGCGATGAATGGCAAGAATCGGGATAAGACAGTGGAAGCGTCACGGTTTGAGCAGAAGATTAAATTCACAGTTTAAAAGGAGAGTTTATGACCAATGACCTGGTAACTAAACTAAGCGAGTTAAGGCAGACAAAGCGTAAAACCTTAAGGATACTACATCTTCATCAGACACACAGTAAAAAGTTTATTATTGTTAACGTGATTAAAGCATACGAATGTCTTCCATTTGTCGGTGAAGTTTCACTTGGTTCTGCCATTGCGGTAAACTAACAGTCCGAGAGAATCCGGAATCAAGAGTTGAAACTGCCGCTCGCAAATAGATATTTCGGTTAACTTCGCAATTATACAATATCAAAGACGAATTCTTTCAAATGAGCTGCGTATGCAAACTTACTATTAATGTTTCGTGTTGTTTATGACGTCATTGCTTTATTTATATGTGTTTATAAGGTGCAGTCGGCAGATACAATCACACACTTAAGCAGCTGACGTCAGTAATAGCTACAATCTAATTATAAGGACTTCTATGACGTAACTGTCATTATTCTCAAAACATCAGTCGATGGTCGCTAATGATTGAAATCGTCTTGCAAGCCAAATTCCAGGGTACGGTAAATATGAAGAAAGATCCGGTCGAAAGCCAAATTAGGGAGACTGAGAAGACACGGAAACGGTCTACGAAGGAAATGAGGATTACAAGGAAATTAGGCTCAAAGGGTTAAATGGAATTCTTTTGTATGTTTTTTTATTGCGTCTACGTCATAATATGAAACGTCACCATTTGCCCTTAGCAGTATGGCGCTCTATTCTTGAGATTACGCGACTGGTAAAATGAATTTATACATAGACAAGCCTTGATGGAGAATAAACCTATTAGCCGTACCTTAATACGAAATATAACACGCTCCGGATGATGAGGAACATAGAGGAACCGCGTGAGCAGCAATGCGCAACACTTCGGAGATTGGAAAGGACCAGGCGGTCGACTAAGTATCACGTGGACTAGATTCACGCAGTGCGGTCTTAAGCTATGAGTCCTGGGATGGCAAACGGCTTTTTGGAATAAAAAGCTTTATTATTGTAGGCCTACTCTATATAGCATTGCTCTATTATTTATAAGTTTGTATTGATTGGTCTTCGATTCACAGTATTCTTTATGTTTAAACATTCATTTTCTTACAAAGTGAATGTTGAAAGTACCGATGCGTCTAAAGGTTTAATTTCATTGACCGTTTAAATTGTTTTGGGCAGAGACTCCAGTGCATTACTTTACCCATGGCTACAATGCTGTTAAGACGGCACTGGAGCCGCGGAGAATAATCTGACAGCCTTGGACATCAGCCTACGTACAGCATGAAAGAAGTCCTAATAATGAATAGCTTGGTGCCGTAAGGTCGACCGGGCTACACTCAGCTGAGTTCAATACGAGATTTTGTTTGAACAATAAGAAATAAAGAGAAGCTACTGACAAACTGAAACAGTAGTTGGACAAAGAGATAATAACAAACGACGAAGTTAACAATACAAGCTCATAAGTGAATAGGCTACACATCAAACAACAATCAAGACACCAGAACCCAACGCAGAAAGGTTCCAGCAAGACCTCATCAGTGGCGACTCCGACCCGAACCAGTTGGTCAAATTACTGTCGAATAACACAGACTTCAGACGCTTGCGAAACAATGGAAGGGTCAAACTTAGGAGCTCGAGTCACAGCTCTTCAGCAAGGCACTTTCAGCTGGTGGGCCCAAAATAGACAAAGTTTCTGGAATGAGCTGTAGCAGTCGCCATGCGAGGGAGAGTCAGGAGTCCATGGACAGCCGACCGAAGGATGCCACGATCCGGTATCCAGCAGAATGAAATGCAAAAGTTCTTAAGGTAAGATGGAGCAGGGCCATCAATCGAATTGCGCATGGGGATTAGAATCTTTAACTGAATACACTGCTGGAAACAATGGAAGGGACAAACTTGCTAGTGCAAGATATCTTGCATAAAAGAAGCTATACGGAAAAAACCTGGGGACACCTCCCATATGAAGATTAAGTGCAAATGAATCTGACGAAACCTTCAATAAGCTGAAGCCCAGTGGCTTCGACAGAAACTAGACTGAAAAATCGATCTAAGCAATTTCATTTAGGCCAACCACTGTAGAACAGGTGGATGATGTTTCTCATCCTGTCAGTTGGAATGGAAACGGTATTGGTCTGACTGATTGAGTGTTTGCAGTTTGATTCAAATTATTGAATAGTTGTTTTAACGGTGCGTTCTTATTGAGCATGACTGTTTGCCTCTTTCTAACTGCCTGCCCATCATTCTGCTTTCCTTTTCCTATCTTTTACTGTCTCTTCGTCTATCTCCATCTATCCAGAAATCAGTCTATCAGTCTGTCTGTGTCGCTGTCTGCACACAGAGTAGAAGCATTAATTGAAATAAAATTGAAACATTGATGTTAAGAATATATAACCTCAACAATAACAAAGTTGAGAGCTTATCAATGCTATGTAATAAATGCATACGAATGTCTTCCATGTGTCTGTGTAGTTTCATTTGCTTCGGGCATTGCAGAAAAAGAACTTTCTCAGATTATCCAGAATCCAGAATCTATTAGGAGTTTAAGAGACTATTCGCATAATAGATATTCGTGTAACTTCGCAACAAAACGTTGAAATTATTGCTATTACAAATCTTAGCGAATTAAATGTGAAATACAATGTTAATCAACATTGTGAACGCCGAGATAGCAGTAGCAAAACTGAATCCTTTCAAATTAGCTGAAGCGTTTTAAACCCTGTATATGAACTGAATATTAATGTTCTTGTATTGTTTATGACGTCATAATTTCGTTAAGAAATTGCATCATTGCTGCCTCCATTGTTCAATCAAAGCTTGATCACTGCAATTCCTTCATCTTCAACTTTGAATCCATCCAAATCACGGGTCTCCAACTTATCCAAAACTCACGTCAGGGCTGTCACTAGAACGTCCCAAACATCATTACATCATTCCCATCCTCAAATCGCTCCATTGGCTAAACATTCCCGTGCGAATCCACTTCAAAGTCCTATAACTAACCTACAACTCCCTACAATATTCCCAGCCCAAGTACCTCCGTGAACTTTTCACCGTCCAGGCAACCCGCTCCACCTGGTCATTCTCCTATCTCAGTCTCTACGAACCCAATCGCTATTCGTATCAAGTCCTCCAACCGAGCCATAGCCAACAGAGCTCCACGCCTCTGGAGCGACCACCCATGCAGAGTTCAGCAGATTCTCGGTTCCTCCATCATCATTGTAACCCGTCTTCCATAATCCTTTTCATGCTCCTGTATCTACCACCCGTTAGGCTCTCCACTCAAAACTGAAATCTCATCTTTTCCAGAACTCCTACCCTGACTCATCTGATTCTCCTCCTTCCAATTTCTCTCACCCTAAACGACACCCGCCTTTAACAGCTGCTCTGCCTCCTCTATTGATCGGAATATGAGAAACACCGAGAAGCATTGTGAGCTTCAATGAACAAATCTCAAAGGAATTGAAGTAATGCCAAACCGAACTAAACTGCTCAACCACATAGTTTCTATGCTGTAGTCATATCAAATCAAGGATTAAGTAATGTAGCATAATGTAGGCCTATTACCAATCTTCGCAATCTTTAATTGCTACAAAAACCTACGTCACCGAGAGTTTCGACGGAATGGCTTAGTCGAATTAAATCCGCAAGAGCCAAGCTGCTATTGTGTGTAACTTATGTGTTACACGGTATATGAATAGGTCGTACCCGGTGGAATTCTGACCCCCATGATGCATCCTATCCTGCTGACAATCCTGGCAACCTGTTGGGAGACAGGAGGGCAGTTTCTGTAGAGTGGTGACTTCTAAACTCTGATTGACTAGAAGGGAGGAGTCCAGATCGTTCAAAATAGGGGAGAAGTTGAAGTGAGACAAGTCTCTCAAGAGTTTTAGAGAGAAAGGAAATGTTAGAAGTAGGACGGTAGTTAGAACAGACTGATGAGTCAAGATTAGGTTTTTAAGGGTAGGGAAGACATGAGATGGAGGGAGGTCGAACAGGTCAGCCGCCGACAAGACATCCAGCGAAGAGAAGGCAGAAACAAGTTTTTGAGCAGCGAGAGAACATCACGGAGTACTTGACAGTCGAGGGTCTTCCAGCCACGCACCATACGAATGGCGTGTATGGGTTGCCGATGCAAGAAGGGAAGAGTTAGTTCAACGAGCGAGTGATCGGACAAGATCGGCGGATGAACACGAAGATCACAGACAGACACTTCGTCAGCCGTGGTGATCAGGTCAAGAGTGCGCCGAGCACATGAGTGGTCTGACTTACATGCTGACGGAGACCAAACTGAGCAAGTAGATCAAGGAACCGGAGAGTAGATGGGTCTGAGGAGTCTTCTAGATGGATCTTGAAGACACCAAAAAATGACCAGCTGACTGTTTCGTGTGACTAGGCTCTCCAGAACATATGAAAACTCATCAAAAAACTGTCCAGGAACCGAAAACGATGGCAACGGAGTTTGGTTCTATGTTCTTGAGATTTGGCGAACATGCAACAGTAAGTAAAATACCGGGACGCATTGATTCATTGTACTGAGGGACGTCACGCGCAAGTGCTGATTTTCGTTCTGCTCAGCCGCCTGTCACTTTTTTCTCAACTTAAGACTTGCCTTTCTGAACTGCTTCTCCTCCATAGGGTGACTCTGTGCTTCGGAATTGACCTTCTGGATTTTGATATGATTACGGCTTGGCGTTGTTGCGTCATCGGACCCTGGGCATTAGACACCGGCGCGATAAAAGTTACAAATTGTAAACACAAATGCTCAGAGGTAGCGAAGGGAGTTTATTCAAGCAAATGACCGCAATTACATGCAATTCCTTGCACCTGCCATAGGATTAAAATAAGGACATACCTCGCGTCGCCACAATTTATGCACAAAGTAATTTAATAAAAATATTTTAACGATTCAGTTATGAATAATTATCAACGGTATAGTTGTTTTATCTTCTTATGTTCATGTAGTTCCACAATGTAAAATCCAGATCAAAAGATAATGCGGTCGAGAATAATAGAAATTGACGAGATGTCTTCTTCTTAGCAAAGTCCAAGGAAGTTTTTCTTGGCAATTTATAGCGGCTCTTGTTGCAGACGGGCAAATGCGATGAACAGCTGCTCCAGAGTCGTCTGTCCCACCGTATAGTCCTCGATCTGGTACGTCACCTTCGCGCTCTCAATGATCGCGAAAGTTTCAGACCATTTAATAACCCGCGTTTTGACCTGGTAGTTAAGAAGGTTCTCGTAATGGTCCTTGAGGACGCTGTCTGGGAACTTTTGCCTGATGAAAGTCTTTAGTTTCTCAATCCGTTCCTGTAGTTCTTCGGGTTTTTCGGTGGCGGCTGAGTGTCGGAGTTTGATGATGAGCGTGTATCCATCGCTGAACTTATCTCTGAGGTGCTGAAGGCTCCCAAGACAGAGGAAGCGACCGTTGACGAGGATTCCCAGCCGAGTACACATGGCTTCGCATTCTTCCATGCTTTCAAAACAAGAGACATCATGTTGCTGTGACGAAATGTTTACGTCGAACTAAGTCGATTAAATGCTGCATGTAAGTATGTAATTGTGTATGTGATGGTGTTCACGAGATCCTCTACAGGCGCTTAACAAATAGCCAGATCTTTACGTGTGCATGTATGTATGTATGTATGTATGTATGTATGTATGTATGTATGTATGTATGTCTATATGTATGTGCGCATGCATGCATCCAAACATTTATATATGTATTTGTGTTTGGGTGCAAATATACACAAGAGCTGTTGAAGGCAGTGTACGACCGTACGTACGGAACGGTACGTACGGAACGTACATTGTTTTTTCTATAACGTACGTACGGTACGCCTACGTTATCATGCCGTACGTTGGCGTAGGCCTACGTAGATATCAGTTCATGACGAAAATAAAATACATAACATTTGCATAAGAAAAGTTACTAATAGTTGGTGATTGACGGTCGTAAACAATTTGAACCATTACATAAGTTCAGTTCAGTGATCTCTACTTTTAAACTTTTAAATCCCAAATTGCAATATTCTGTATAATGTATAATATGAAGATAATTAAGATTTTACGGCACACTTTATAGGATGGTCAGTGCCATCGGTCATTTTATTGGTAATACTATATTTCAGTACCTTTCCTAAACAATAAGGCCTGCGTACGGGAAGATAAATACTATAGAGCTAAACTGATCATTTTTAACATGCGCGTACGGTACGCGTACGTTATAAGATTATAGTTATATTGAGGTTCTTTGTGAATTATCAGATAAACTTGTGGCATTTTTAACGTACGCGAACGATACACACACGTTATTCTTTTCGATAACGTACGTAAGGTATGCGTACGTTATTCCGGTAAGCAACGTACGGTAGTACTTTTATTGAAGGGATATATTGATGCAACGCTTTTAGTCCAGGCAATCTAGCTCAGATATCTGTTGAACCTGGGAAATATGTTCCAGAAGCTTTCTAAACGGTTTCCTGCTCAGGAACCATTGCTAAATAACGTACCCAAAATCGGACAAAATCCGACCACGAAAACACCCCCAATATCAAAATGGTGGATTGGCTGTTTTATAAGAAATACCAATAATAAAAATAACAATAATTTGCAGTTAAACCTGGAAAAAATTGCTTAAGAAGCTTTTTAAACTGTTTCCTGCTCAGGAACCATTGCTAAATAACATATCCAACATCGGACCACGGGAACACGCCCCAAAATGAATTCCAAAATGGGGGATTGGCTGTTTCATAGGAAATACCAATAATAAAAACAATAATGTGCAGTTAGATCTGGACAAAAGTACTTAAGAAGCTTTCTAAACGGTTTCCTGCTGAGAAACCATTGTTGAATAACATATCCAAAATCGGATATATCCGATCACGGGAACATCCCTAAAATGAATTTCAAACTGGCGGTTTTGCAGATCATAAAAATACCAATATCAATAAGAATAATTTGCAGTCAGACCTGCGAAAAATTGTTTAGGAAGCTTTTTAAAACGGCTTCCTGCTCAGGAACCATTGCTAAATGACATATCCAAAATCGGACAAAGTCGGACCATGGAAACACCTCATACTGGCCAAATTCAATATGGCCGCCGTCGACCTATATTGGAAAATTCACCTTTTTTGTTTTTTTAGAGTATATGCATGTGTAATACCTCTAATTTTACTGATTTTTGTTATGTAGAATTCATTTCTAATATTGTTTTCGCCATTCTGGGTCATCTTCGCCTTTAAAAGTCATGGTCAAGGTAATTTTGTTACATCGATGACGCCATCAAAAAAACTTTCCATCATTCTTCACTGTGACCTACACACAAATTGAGTTTGTCATTATTACTGTCATTATTACTCATCCAGCGAGTCTGTTGTTATTCTTATTGTGGAGGACCTGATCCGGTCGCTTCAGTGGGAGGTATTCTGGAATCACAAGTTGTTTGAGCCAATGGGTCTCCACCGTATGGCCTGCAGTCTTAACCCTGGTAGAACCTCCAGACATGCAGCCCCTAAGCTTTTGTCATAGACGGATTCCCTACTCTAAGGAACCAGTTGGACAACTGAGGTAGGTACTGCAAATTACTCTATCTGAAAAACAATGTTGCCCTGAACAGTTTGAGACCCTGATTGGAGAAGTGGATGAGTTGCATCAGAACTTCCGGGAATTTGAGAAGGAGTGCGAGGCCAAGTCTGAGCTATGACAATTCTTTTGAGTTTGGCTACAGTTGATCGCCGTCATCGAGAGAAGAAACTGGTATCCACTTGAGGCTACTGTCGAGGATTCTATGTCAATCTTTGCAGAATGTGATTGCATGAACTACCTATGTTTTGGATCGTGGTATCAGGAACAAATCAAAGTTTTGGAGTTCGCACATACGAGCTCTACCGGTGCTTCTGTGTGAGTCAGTGGGTTATTCAGGATCGCCCAGGATGGTTCCGCGCTGTCGGAGGTGAAATGAAGGTCGAGCAGACCATCCAGCGAGTGTCGAAGGGTCCTGGAAGTTACTATAATTATAGTAGCACGACCTCATCGAAGTTGAACCTGACACAGTTCACCGACTAACCTAAGAAGACACCATAAACAATGGAGAAGGAAAAAACACTTCTCATCCAAGGACATGGCAGAGGCACATAGGAACATGGGCATTGTTGGGGAAATTGAACCAAGACTGGACCTCACCCAATGGCGTCAGGAGTCTTTAGAGCAGAGAAGAAAGCGGTGAGTCCGCAACTCAGAGGAAGCCCATTCCAAATTGTGGGTGCAGGAACGTAGAAAGTGCGATGTCCCTGCCTGTTGTTGAGTCAGTACGCCGCATGCGCTCCCTTACTAGTGTCCTTTTTATCCTAGAATATCTCCCATTGAAGCGACCGGATCAGGTCCTCCACAATAAGAATAACAACAGACTCTCTTACAGTAATAATGACAAACTCAATTTGTGTCTATAATTATGGTCACAGTGAAGAACAGCAACACATGACAATTTACATTTACCGAATGATGGAAAGTTTCCTTGATGCATCATCGATGTAACATGATCTTTTAAGGTGAAGATGACCCCGAATGGCGAAAACAATATCCGAAATGAATTATATACACCGAAATCAGTCAAAATAGACGTATTACACGTGCATATGCTGTAAAAAGGTGAATTTTCCAATATGGTCGACGGCGGACATATTGGATTTGGCCATTTTTGGGGTGTTCCCTTAGTCCGATTTTTCCGATTTTTGGATGTTATTCGGCAATGGTTCCTGAACAGGAAAAGGTTTAAAAAGCTTTTCAAGCAATTTTCCCAGGTTTAACTGCAAATTATTCTTATTATTATTGGTATTTCCTATGAAACAGCCAATCCGTAATTTTGAAAGTCATTTTGGTGTTTGTTCCCGTGGTCGGAGTTTTGGATATGTCATTCAGCAATGGTTCCTGAGCAGGAAAAATAAAGTGATAATTTGGCCTTGATTATCAGCCATATTGTGGCTTTGAGTATAAGCATCAGTAGGTGGACGCGTGGATGTACCTGTGCGACGTGAGTATGATGGTGATGCCGACGTTTCGTGCGGCGGCCAAAGTATTCCAGACGTGTCTTCTGGCTTCCGGATCGACGCCCGTTGTCGGTTCATCGAGGAAGACGACCGTTGGATTTCCGATCAACGCAACGGCCACACATAACTTACGCTTGTTTCCACCGCTAGCGACAACGGAACATAATGCATAATGCAAGTCTATTAGGCATAAATAAATAAGTAAGTATATTCTTTACTACGCTACTAGCAAACGAACAATGGGCAATAGCAAGAAGAACTGATTGTAAAACATAGAAGTACTAATTATTCGTAATAAAAGATATAAAATAACTATGTAAATAAGTAAGTTGGTGTGTATATTCCAGTCATCTATTGAGCACACTGGTAATGTAACCCTTAACATTCAAGGCAGCACATCGCGGTATTTCACGGTTATGTGAGCGAGGCCAAAGAGAGTACTGAGATAATCGTATCGCATGGAGCAAATCGTAGAGGACATGTCCCGAGTTAAGTGGATTTCGAAGGATTGCAGCACAGAGAGCATCGTCCGCCCTTGAACACAACGGTCAAATGTAGGAGCATCGGTTGGCAGATACCTTATCGCTTAAGTTACGTATCAGGCGTATCTCTCTCTCTCGCTCCCATTGGTAAATCCACACCAGACTGGAGATGAGTATGGTAAATTATTAAACCGTAAAATAAGGTAACTAAATGCAATGTATATTAGCAAGTACAAAGACGCAAATAAATATAAGGTTTGAAAAGGTAAGGTGTGATTTAGTCGTTAGATAAGAGCTGAGTTGGACTCAAAGACTGCGATCAGATGATGCATGTTAAGATAAAGCAAGGTAAAGAAGGCGAGGTAAAGTTTAAAGACCGGAGCGATGTCTGGGCCTTCATCTTTTGCAAACGATGAATTAGCACATAGGAAGAGAATCTTAGGATGTCGCTGTATATCGCCTTGTTCAGTTCTCATCACGCATTTGAATTTGAACAAAGTTAATTCGGAATCACCTGAGATTTCCCGCTCGCTTGTTAGTGTATGGCTTGAGCGTCAGACGTTCAATGAGTCGGTCGATGACCTCTTGTCGGACCTCAGCCGGAATTCCGTGCGCGCATGCGTACATCCAGAGAGTCTCGTGAACAGTCAGTTCGTCGATGATAGTGTTAAACTGCGCACAGTAACCGATCTTCTGACGTACTTGTGCAAGGTCGTCTTGGACGCTTATCCCGGCGATATAGGCGTTTCCGCAGGATGGCCGGATTTCCCCTGTCAGCATCTTGAAGACAATCGTCTTTCCGGCTCCGTTGACGCCCAGGAGACCGAAGCATTCCTTCCAAGAGACTCCGATACTCAACTGGTTAACGGCCACAAAGTTTCCAAAGATTTTCGTCAGATCCTGGGTGATGACTGGGTCCGTCTTGACGAGTTCCTGTATCGGAATCAGCCTGATACGCTGTCGCTCTTGAGCCACATCCGAGTCTTCGCTGTTCTCTTCATCTTCATCAGCATCCATCTCGGTAAGCGTGGCTTGACTCACTCGGTTCGGGGTCATCGCCTTGGGTTCACGACCGGCGAAGTTGCTTTCGATGATAAGGAAAATGAAGAAGAAAAGAATGCCTTGAAAGGCCATGAAGACCAATATGCGCCCAATCCCAGGCAACGTCCACGACAGGTAGTTGTCAACCATTTCTACGCAGTCTGCTTCGCAGTTGCCTTGAAATGCAACAAAGATGTCAACGTTAAAAATGCAACGGTTGTGGGTAAATGAAAGCGTTAACGTAACACGGTTAAATCTACAATCACAGAATAATAATTGGCCTTCAGAGAAGAAACATCAGGCGAAAAGATATCGGTTTCGAAAAGCCTTTCAAAACGCTACTAAATATTCATCTATATAATTATATGGACTCGGTGGTGCCTTGTGACCGCAGGTTTGAATCTACCTGAAGCCACTGCGTAGCAGCAGTGAACAAGTTGCTCACCCACAATTGTCTGTAAGGAAGGCAACGGGAAACCACCTCATTCACCTCATCCTCAGATGCCATAAAGCCAATCGACATGCATACAAACTCATCAGCATCATACAGACCGATATGCATGCATACGCAATTTTAATGCGTAGCCCCTATTGCACATAAACAAATCAATCGTTCATTGGGTATTCAGTTACTTCATCAAGTATATGTGGATAACACTCATTCAAGATTTCTATTCGGAAGCTCTTCCTGCATAAATAACTACCTACCTACCTACATACATACATACATACATACATACACGCACATATGCATAGGCTATATACATGCATGCATACACCAGTCAATCAATCAAACACACTTTTTTGAACACCATGATACAAGCAACACAAATTTAGACAAGCAAATCAATGGCGTCAAGGAGTAAGTGCCTCAGAGTTTCTGGAAAACCAATTATAATCGAAATTAGTGGGTATTTTATGAAACAAAGGTTTGGTGTGGGCTCTGTAGGGCGCAATGCACATGGTCCTCACAATTCGCCTCTGCAGTGTTGTCAGAATAGTTAGACGGGAACGGTATGGAGAGGCCTACATTCTAAAGCCGAGTGTTCACAACTAGAACACATTTTTGAACGCGTAAATGTAACACTAATAGAACGCGTCCGGGCGTATTAAATGTTAACGGTAGCATTACATTTTTGAACACTAGTGTTACGATTTTAAACGCTTGATAGATGTTCTACTCTTGAACGCATGACGCGTTCAAATGCTTAACGCGTAAATGTAACACTAATAGAACGCGTCCGGGCGTATTAAATGTTAACGGTATCATTACATTTTTGAACACTAGTGTTACGATTTTAAACGCTTGATACATGTTCTACTCTTGAACTCATGACGCGTTCAAATGCTTAACGCGTAAATGTAACACTAAAAGAACGCGTCCGGGCGTTCAAACCTGGTCTGAACACCAGTGCTCATGAACGGAACACAACAATGTGCGCTTCATGAACACCAGTGTCCCCAACCTACGCAATGTCTGAGTATATACTTGCTATGTAAAATTTTAAAGTAAAACAAGTTTGCAAACATCAATTACTGCACTGAAAGCTGCAATAACTTAAATCAATGTATGCCGTAATAACTTAAGTTGGTGCTTAAAGCATAGGCTGAACTAAAATCTTTGTACAATCATGTATCTAAACGTCTGCTTAAGCCATAACCCATCCCCTTGTCTGCATTTGCCTGACCCTCCCTCCGGATGTCATATATATATATATATGTGACGTTCGTCGCTCGAGATCAACTAACCCTTCATCAGACGTGGTACCAACTTGTGTCGGTCTTACCCGAGACGCTGCTTCGTCGTCGGGCTGGGTTCGGCTCCAGCCAACCGACCTTCTGGAGTCGCCCGGGTCACTATCCTGTCTACTTCTGCTGTAGACGAGCGGTTCCCTGTCTCCGCTCTCAGTGCCCATTTCTCCAAGAGGAGGTCCCGAGGGTATCGCTTGTTTGCGAACAGTGTCGCTGTCAAGCTCCATCTCACTTTCGGACTCTGCCACTGCCGCGGTCGCCGGGTGGGCAACGTCCTCGTCCTCAGGATGGCCGTCCTTTAGAACAGGGTTCGCTCTCTTGCCGGCAGGAGTCCTCAGCTTCCTGTGAGATCTCTTAGTCAAAGACTTCCTCTTTTTCTCCGCCTTAACCGAACCCTCACGTACCATTCTGCATCTCATGACTCTCGAGTTATCGTCAATAGGGGAAAACTCTGAACGTTCTCTTGTCCGAGAGGACAAGGTGTACATCTGACGAGTCGTCACGTCGTGCCGTCTCAAACACGCGAACATCTTGCGATAATATATACACGTGTAATATTAACGCGGTATACTGGTCTCACGACACTCTCTTCTGATAGGACAGGTTCTAGGTCTAAAACCTCCCTAACCGCACGCAGAACTGTGTTCCGACCGGCGCACGAGGTGGGCCCTACTTCGCACTTCGGTCAGTTCTCGGAACTACGTGTTTCGATCACCAAGTTATTTGCTCTGAATAACGATTGGCTTGAATACAAGATTTTCCTGACTCTATCGTTTTCCTGGTCTTACCGCACTGTAATCAGTTGTCGGGCGGTCTTTTCCCGTACTGCGGTCTTTCGGTAACAGTGGTCTTTCCCAGTAACTATTTTTAGTTACCGGGCGATGGAGCCCCTCCAACGCTCCACCGGCGTGTCAGCCATCCAAGTGTCACAATCCAAATGTAACGCCGACCCCGTAAGGTTACCAGAATGTCCTGAATTTTGTTCCCAAGAATTTCCGAATTTTGGTTCCCTAACGAGGGTCACGCTTACTCTCACAGGTAACCGGACAAGCTCCGATCCTGCCTGTCGCCAAATTTACCCTTATTATCGTTTTTGTACTAAATCGGGTTTTTCAGGTATCCCGACGGTCACTTCACCGAGTGCCGAAGTCGCGTAAAACTCTCCCAGCCGAGGACGCCGAAGTCGCGTAAAATCCTCCCGGCCGAGTACGCCGAAAGTGCGTAGAACTTCCCTTGTGTCGAGTACGCCGAAAGTGCGTAGAACTTCCCCTGTGTCGAGTACGCCGAAATCGCGTAAAACTCGTCTCAGTGGGTAAAACCAAACACTGTCGGATCTTGGAGTTCTTCGAACTCCAAGAGGGATTTCCTTGCCCGACGCCAAATTCACCCTTGGTTTCAAGGATTTCAGAATTCCAGAAAATGGCTACCTTAAGAAGGTCACCTCTACTCTCATGGGTTACCGGACAAGCTCCGATCGCGGAGTTCTTCAAAACCCAAGAGGGACTTTCCTGCCCGTCGCCAAATTCACCCTGGTTTTCGATCTCACACTGAATTGGTTTTCCTGTGTATCAACGGTATCCTTCCCCGAGTATTACTCAGCCGTAGATTTCCCACGATCGGGATCTAGCCCGCTTCGCGATCAACTGAGGGATCGGCGCTGTCAGCCCGTCTCCCAACAGTGAACTTCTTTAGCTGTACTCGGGATCGCCTGATTATATTATTCGAACGCCCCTTTCGTCCGTAAATATATTTGTACTAACCGGAAACTCGAACTCTGACTCTGTCGTAACCAAAATCACTCGCCTACCACACTGAGTGCAGTATATTTGAATCGGTAACTGAATCGCTAACCAACAACGCTGTTGAACAGTATTGCTATGTATGAAGAGTCGAACCAACTCTTCACGTATAAAGCAGCACACCGTGAGGCAGGCTCTATGCATCCCAAATTAACGCGTCTGCTCGCTATGCGCTGGCTTTACACCGTCGATCGGGCTTCCCTATCACGGTCGTTGCCGGACCGTCGCCTATTGAAATTAAATAAAAATTAAATGATCGATGCTGGGTCTTCGCATGAAAAATTAAGAGAAACGATGCTGTTCCCTTCGCATGTAAACTGAAAGAAAACGATGCTATTCGCATAAAATAAATCTTCCCACTTACGCACTGTGGCCTTGACCGCCACACTCTCCCCACCTTACTTAGATGCGGAGCATCTCTGCCAAAATCGGGGACCTTAATCAAACGTGACAGGAACATCCCCAACCCAGATCCACTTAGAGAGCAAGGAACCAAATGCACCTTTGGTTATAGGGCGGTCTATCGACAATCTCGGCACCCTGCACGTACGCCAAACACGATGAGAACCGTGATAGCGACAGCCTTTTTAATGATGCTTTCGATCTCTCGGCACCCCGCACGTACGCCAAACACGATGAGAACCGTGATAGCGACAGCCTTTTTAATGATGCTTTCGATCCGAACCACCACCCTACTGGCAACCTGTCGTACCTGACAAATCGCCAACCTTAACAGGCCCTCTATCATGAACCTAGGCTCTACCGGACCCCAAGGGCCAGGAGAACTTAAGGAGAGAAAAGTCGCCCACTGTCTCCCGATCTGGTAACCATCGTCGATCAGTCACACCCGGTATCACTTCAAAATCGTGAAAGCAAAATAATAGTACAAGTTATCATATTGTAGAACCAACGCAATGAAGCGTCCTAGTACTGGAATCTTTACTTGTTTCAGTACTAACCACTAATCCAATGTTTAACCGAAACATATCATCAAAAGGAAACTTAAACAGTCATTCACTGACAATCTGTCAAACCAACGCAATTAAGCGTTGCTGGTAGCACCGGTACTGTATGCTCCCAGATACCGCTCAAAAGAAATACTCTCATCAAAAGGGCAACTGAAACATGGGTCTCCAATAGTCATGAAACCAACGCAATTAAGCGTTCATCTAGTTTGTCCTAGATACACGTCTGCTTCAGAAGGTCACTAACAAGGACTTCTACAGTCGTAGTCATCCATCCAAGCGAGGTTTTCGTCTCGTCCGTCGTCCAGGTGGCAATTCTGGATCAGCGGTCTCGTCTGGATTTTCTGAAGGTTCCTCTGGTTCATGTTCTGCATTAGGATCTTGAGCCAGGACTGGCCAGTCTACTGTAGGTAACTCAAGATTTCTGTCCCTCTCCGGTAACCAGGTACTCGGAGGTTTACCGTAAAACGGCTTCAATTTATCCACGTGCACAACCATTAGCGTGGATTTCGGACTCTTCTGAATCCGGTACAGACACGGACTGAGCACTTGAATAACCAAGAATGGGCCGGTGTAATAGCGAGCCCATTTTGTCTTCCTTCCACTTCTTAGCCGAGGGTAGTAATAGTAAACCCAATCTCCTTGAGCGAACTTGCTAGGTCTCACTCTCAAATCGTAGGCTTTTTTCCTTCTTTCTGCTACTCTCTTTAACTGTTCTCGTACAAGCCGATACGATCGTTCCATTTTCTCTTTCTGTTTCTCCACGTACTCTTCCATGTCACTGTAAGACGGTCTCTCGAACTCTGTAACTTGGGCTAGAATCAAGTCTAATGGCGTATGGTTCTCTCTTCCCAGGAACAGGAAATTAGGTGTCCGTTGGGTCGCTTCATGTTCAGTACCTCGATATGCCGCCATTACATATGGTACGTGAACATCCCAATCCTTTTGTCGTTCCGACACTACCTTTCCGATCAACATGTTCAGTGTTCTGTGGAACCTTTCGATCATTCCGTTACCAGAGGGTCGATATGGAGTTGTACGTACTTTGTCAATCTCCATGCGTTTACACAGCTCTTTGAATAACTTCGACTCAAAACACGGTCCCTGATCCGTCAGGATCTGGCGTGGCATACCAAACCTCGAGAACACGTGTACCATAAGCGATTCTGCCACAGTAACGGCCTCTTGGTTTCTGATAGGCAGAGCTTCAGCCCATCTCGAGAAGTAATCTATCGCTGTCAGTATGTATTTGTTGCCTTTACTTGATACAGGATGCGGACCAGTTATATCAATTCCGAATCTCTCCATTGGTTCACCGACCACAGGAGTCTGCATGTAACCCTGTCTTGGAGGTTTCTCCCTTCGATAACGAGCACAGCGATCGCACCTTTGGCAGAACCGTCTAACATCGTCCTTCCAACTCGGCCAATACGCCCGGCGTTGCAACTGAGTCAAACTCTTCCGAATCCCGAAATGTCCTCCGGCAAAGCTTGCGTGTGTTAACTGAAGCATCTCTTGCCGTAGAGATAAGGGCACAACTAACTGAGATCGCTCAGCTTTTCCTGTGTTACCCTGAATCCAGCCTCTGTGTAACACTCCTTGCAGGACTTCCAGCTGATTCCAGTTGCTCACCAACACTTTCACCTCTCCGTTAGCAGGTGATAGTTCTGCCTGTGTTGGATGATGCTTCGACTCCTTCCAATCAAGGACCGTACCAATATTGCAATCGCTCTGCTGTTCTCTTCGAAGAAACTCCTTTGTCCAACGGATTTCCTGGCCTGTATCTTCACTGGTAACCTCGGAGCGCGTTACTTCTCCGATCGGACGTGCCCACATCACGTCTTCATTCGTAACTCTCATGGTAACCTCCTTAGGTTGTTCCTCACCCGGACCTCTAGACATCGCGTCTGCGTTACCGTGTTTTGCTCCCGGTCTGTGACATATCTCCATGTCAAACTCCTCTATCATCTCTAACCAACGAGCCTGTTGGCCAATCGGTTCCGGTGTTCTGCGTAACCACTGAAGTGCGGAGTGGTCTGTTCTGAGTAGGAATTTACTACCCAGTAAGTACTGACGAAACTCTTTCAAGAAATACACCACAGCTAACAACTCTCGCCTGGTAACGTTATAGTTCCGTTCCGCCGTCGACAAGAGCCGACTCGCGTAACAAATCACTGTCTCTTCTCCTTCTTGTACTTGCGATAACACCGCTCCAATGGCGTATGCCGAGGCATCCGTATCTAGGATGTACTGGCCCTCGTCGTTCGGTAACCCAAGTATAGGTGCGGAAACCAACTTTCGTTTAAGTTCTTCGAAAGCTCCCTGACATTCGTCAGTCCAATGGAACGGTACATTTTTCCTGGTCAGGAAATGAAGTGGTTGAGCTACCACCGCGAAATCATGTATGAAACGTCGGTAATAGGAGCAAAGACCAACGAAGGATCTGACTTGCCTCAAGTTCCGAGGAGCAGACCATTCTTCTACAGCCTTGATCTTGCTCGGATCCGTCGCGACCCCTTCTTCACTCAAAACGTGACCAAGAAACAATACTCTCTGTTGTAACAGGTAACATTTGGATGGTTTCAGCTTGAGATTATACTCTTGTAATCTCCTGAAAATCATCTCTAGACGTTGCATGTGCGTCTCTACGTCTCTCGAGAACACAATTATGTCATCCAAGTAAACCAGACAGATGTCATAGTTTAGCCCTGTCAAGACTAAGTTCATTAGTCGACAAAACGAGGCCGGACTATTGCACAATCCGAAAGGTAACACTTTGAATTGGAAGCTGCCCCTTCTCGTAACGAACCCGGTCTTGTGTTTGTCTCTTGGGTGCAAGGCCATCTGGTGATAACCTGCTCTCAAATCGAACGTACTGTACCATCTGGCGCCACCCAGGGTATCTAAACTCTCGCGGATAAGGGGTAACGGATGAGCATCTTTCCGTGTCTTCAAGTTCAGTTGCCTGTAATCGATACAGAACCGCATACTGCCATCCTTTTTCTTAACCATTACGACATTGGATGCCCATTCCGATATCGAAGGTTCAATGATTCCTTGTCTCAACATGTCTTCTACCTGACGATCAACTTCCGGCAACATGGAAAGCGGTTGACGTCTCAAAGGTTGCCGAACTGGTTTCTCTTGTCCTGTATCGATCTCGTGTTGGATCACCGAAGTGAATCCGTTATCACTTTCGTTAAGGGAAAACGTTGCGCTGTACGTTAGCACAAGTTTTCGTAACCTGATTCGCTCTTCTTCCGAAATGTCTGCTGGCACTTCTTCCCATAGTCGTTTTAGGGTCTGTTCGGCAAGTGGGTTGAGCGTCTGCTCCGCCACACTGGCCGTTGTACTAATCTTCGATCCAAACCGGTCAATCGTACTTTGCTGCTTTCCTCGGCGTTCCTCCGGATAACCTGGGCCCATAGGCTTCCCCGGATTTTCGCTTCGGTAAGGCTCATCATACGATTCCGTTCTGGCTCGATTAACTGTCACATCGACTACGTTCACTCGCTCCAGCGGACATTCAGTCCGTTTCTTGACTAGCGAATCTCTGTCTCCAACATTCAACATCCTGATCCACACTTCCGTGTCTCTTCCTGTCACCAACGTACGTCCGATTATCAAATCTTTTGATAATTCCATTGGAATGGTCGTCCAATCTTCGTTATCCTTTTGGAAATGCGGGTATACTACCCAAGCTGGAACGTCAACTTCGCTCCTTGGAGGAACTATTATGTCCTCTTGCACAATAACCCTCCGGCACATGGACTCGGTAACGACCTCTTTCAGAGGGATCTTCTCGCTCCCAAGGAAAACGCATCGACTTGCGAAGTCCCATCTTGCCTGATTGGCTTCCAGCCAAGATAACCCCAAGATCACTTCTGTCACTTGGTCTGTAACTAGACAGGGTACAGGGTACACCTGCTTTCCGATCCGAATCTTAAGGTTAGTTTCACCATCCACCTTAATCTGACTTCCATTAGCGGCTAGGAGTCGCTGTTCTGACGGTACTAGCACAGCGTCTAGCACGAAACGTCGTGGCACAAGTGACATTTCACTTCCAGAATCAAGTAGACAGTGTATACGTTTTCCTGCCAGTCTCGCAACCACGTAGGCCACCCTACTGCCTTTGACCAGTCGGTTTTGGGTTTCCTCTTGTATCGGTTCAGCCTTTGTAGGTTCACTGGTGCCGGTTGCACCATTCGTCTCAGCGTTTCTCTGAGGACAAAATCGCTTTATGTGTCCTTTTCGTTTGCACAAGTAGCATTCGATATCCGGGTTACGCAACCGTGTGGGCGGATAAATCCGTCGCCATCCCACATTTGGTTCGGTTGTCCTCTGATCTCCCACAGCTAGATCAGAACTGTTCTCCCTTTCATGAGGTTTTCTCGGAACGATGCCCAAATTCTGATTTATTGTCACTCGATCAAGTTCTCTTGAAAGATTTTTAATCTTTCGCTCGAGATCTTCTAGACGACGAGACTGTTGCCCCTCAGTGCTCGAGTCTTTTCGGTCTTCCATGGTAACTTTAACTCTCGCGTGTCTCCGGTCTAAATCACCACCTTGTGTCGAAGATCGACCATAGGCATCCAACCTCACCGCATGTTTATACGCCGCTTCGAGGTTAACTGGTTCTCGCTCGCGCACCTTCTGCCCCAAATCCTGGTTTGCCAGTGCATCAATGAAAGCGTCACAAGCGACCGTCTCGACGATATCACTTGTTGGTCCTGGGTATGCCAAAGCCATTAGCCTCCTTACTTCCTGCACTACACTACTCAGCGTTTCTCCGTGAGCCTGCCGGTAAGTGCGAAGTTTCATCCGATATAGGCTAGTTTGGTCATCAGACCCGTACCGGGCCTTAAGCCGCTCAACAAGTTCTCGCCAAGACACGTCCCTCTGTGCACCCATGTCCCACAACAGCTGCGAAGCGGGACCCGTTAGGGCACACATTAACTGGTCTGCTTTTTCCTGATCACTCCACCGGTTGCACCGTGCACAAACTTCGAACTTTGCTAGAAAGGCTGCGATCGCTGACTTGCCGTCGTACTTCTCTAGCTTGATTCGTATACCGCGATCCGATCGGTCTCCGCCTCTTGTCCGCGTAACAAGTGATCTTCCGACACTCTTCTTGGGATTTCCTCTCCGGTTGTCCTCATCGTTACTCCTGGAACCGTTTTCCTCGTCTGTCCTCACCACTGACCGGTGCCGACTCTGTCCCCTCAGAGTACCCAACGTCTTCCCTGTACGCCACTTAGAAGACATCGTAGTCATCTCTCGGTCGCCTGACGTTGCACTGTCTTCATCAGAGATGTACTCAGCCTGTCTCTGACCTTTTCTACGAGGCTCACCACCTGCGTAGTCTTTGGACTCCGATCGTTTATATTTATTGCGAGAGCTCTGAGAGTTTCCGTTGACGAACGTAACTCTTCTGTCTTCTTCGCGAATATCTCTTTTTCCTGACTCTGGCGGTCTGTCAGATTCGTCGTACCTAAGACAATTACGACTTCTCGAATCTGGTTTGTGCCCTTTAGAGTACCGCTCGTGGGTCTCATCCCAGGCCAAATGATCTCTGTCTCTTCCCATGTTCGATTCTCTCTCGGTTTCTCTATCAAGTGCCTGTTTTAAAACGCGTCTCTCGTACTCTGGTAGACGTTCCTTACCATACGTCTCCCTTTCAGTTTTCTCATAACTCTCTGGTCTTCCTCGTTGGCGGAGGTTTTTCCTGTCAAAAACTCCGGTTCTCATGGCCTCTTCTGGACCAACACTATCGGTGTCTGAATCCGAAGAACTCACTGACGAACGTAATTTCGCCTCAACTCTTCCTCGTGTCAACAGACGTTGTCGACTCGATTGCCTTGCCGTTTTTCCGTGTGACTCTCTCCCGCTGTCCTCGGGAAGATAGCGGCTACGTAACTTTTCCGAAGTTTCCGAAAGCGAAACTTCCTCACGTGTCTCTGTGTTACCTCGGCTCCGTGCCGGCTCTTCGATCTGCAGCTTCCCTCGGCGATCCATCTGGTAACCTGGGCCCGTAGGTTTCCCCGATGTCTCGCGTCGGTAAGACTTCGCATGCTGAGCAGCAGGAACAGACAGTTCTTCAAGTTTCGAACTCATCATTGCCACACTCTGTCGCAGGTAAGACATCTCCGCTTGCCAATCTACCTCATCTGTCACAGGTCTTGGGCGACCTTCTTCCATGTTGGTAAACGGTACTCGATTACCTTCGTTTCGCTGATGCGCCACGATGTCACCACTCGTTTTCTGCACTACGGCGTCACCCCGCGGTTTCAGGCCTGTCTCAATGTCTCTTGGCCTATCACAAGCCTGTCTCAACTGTACAGGTTGCCTGCCCCGTACAATACTAGGTACTTGAACCTGCACAAGGTTCCCCGATCTATTGTCGACGAGTGGTTTGGACCTGTCAAACCTACTCTCACCAACGGTCTCTCGCCAGTGTGTGAATGTCTCGTTATTCACATCGTTCTGTACTACCTCAGTAGTCTTTGGAACGGTTATCAACCATCCGTTATCCTCATGGAAACCTCTTTCACGCCCACTGCGGGTTCCAGCTTCCGTTTCAAATGCACTGGTTTCGTCAGGTGCACCCGTTTCATCAAGCAACCTTCGTTTGCTTTTCCGTTTACGTAACTTTGGACGCGCGCCTCCGTGCTCACTATGGGGCACTTCATCCGACTCGTCCTCGGTATCTTCCTGACCTTGCCTGGTTCTGTGACAAGAAAACGTTAGAACCCCACTTCTGGTACCAGTTTGTGACGTTCGTCGCTCGAGATCAACTAACCCTTCATCAGACGTGGTACCAACTTGTGTCGGTCTTACCCGAGACGCTGCTTCGTCGTCGGGCTGGGTTCGGCTCCAGCCAACCGACCTTCTGGAGTCGCCCGGGTCACTATCCTGTCTACTTCTGCTGTAGACGAGCGGTTCCCTGTCTCCGCTCTCAGTGCCCATTTCTCCAAGAGGAGGTCCCGAGGGTATCGCTTGTTTGCGAACAGTGTCGCTGTCAAGCTCCATCTCACTTTCGGACTCTGCCACTGCCGCGGTCGCCGGGTGGGCAACGTCCTCGTCCTCAGGATGGCCGTCCTTTAGAACAGGGTTCGCTCTCTTGCCGGCAGGAGTCCTCAGCTTCCTGTGAGATCTCTTAGTCAAAGACTTCCTCTTTTTCTCCGCCTTAACCGAACCCTCACGTACCATTCTGCATCTCATGACTCTCGAGTTATCGTCAATAGGGGAAAACTCTGAACGTTCTCTTGTCCGAGAGGACAAGGTGTACATCTGACGAGTCGTCACGTCGTGCCGTCTCAAACACGCGAACATCTTGCGATAATATATACACGTGTAATATTAACGCGGTATACTGGTCTCACGACACTCTCTTCTGATAGGACAGGTTCTAGGTCTAAAACCTCCCTAACCGCACGCAGAACTGTGTTCCGACCGGCGCACGAGGTGGGCCCTACTTCGCACTTCGGTCAGTTCTCGGAACTACGTGTTTCGATCACCAAGTTATTTGCTCTGAATAACGATTGGCTTGAATACAAGATTTTCCTGACTCTATCGTTTTCCTGGTCTTACCGCACTGTAATCAGTTGTCGGGCGGTCTTTTCCCGTACTGCGGTCTTTCGGTAACAGTGGTCTTTCCCAGTAACTATTTTTAGTTACCGGGCGATGGAGCCCCTCCAACGCTCCACCGGCGTGTCAGCCATCCAAGTGTCACAATCCAAATGTAACGCCGACCCCGTAAGGTTACCAGAATGTCCTGAATTTTGTTCCCAAGAATTTCCGAATTTTGGTTCCCTAACGAGGGTCACGCTTACTCTCACAGGTAACCGGACAAGCTCCGATCCTGCCTGTCGCCAAATTTACCCTTATTATCGTTTTTGTACTAAATCGGGTTTTTCAGGTATCCCGACGGTCACTTCACCGAGTGCCGAAGTCGCGTAAAACTCTCCCAGCCGAGGACGCCGAAGTCGCGTAAAATCCTCCCGGCCGAGTACGCCGAAAGTGCGTAGAACTTCCCTTGTGTCGAGTACGCCGAAAGTGCGTAGAACTTCCCCTGTGTCGAGTACGCCGAAATCGCGTAAAACTCGTCTCAGTGGGTAAAACCAAACACTGTCGGATCTTGGAGTTCTTCGAACTCCAAGAGGGATTTCCTTGCCCGACGCCAAATTCACCCTTGGTTTCAAGGATTTCAGAATTCCAGAAAATGGCTACCTTAAGAAGGTCACCTCTACTCTCATGGGTTACCGGACAAGCTCCGATCGCGGAGTTCTTCAAAACCCAAGAGGGACTTTCCTGCCCGTCGCCAAATTCACCCTGGTTTTCGATCTCACACTGAATTGGTTTTCCTGTGTATCAACGGTATCCTTCCCCGAGTATTACTCAGCCGTAGATTTCCCACGATCGGGATCTAGCCCGCTTCGCGATCAACTGAGGGATCGGCGCTGTCAGCCCGTCTCCCAACAGTGAACTTCTTTAGCTGTACTCGGGATCGCCTGATTATATTATTCGAACGCCCCTTTCGTCCGTAAATATATTTGTACTAACCGGAAACTCGAACTCTGACTCTGTCGTAACCAAAATCACTCGCCTACCACACTGAGTGCAGTATATTTGAATCGGTAACTGAATCGCTAACCAACAACGCTGTTGAACAGTATTGCTATGTATGAAGAGTCGAACCAACTCTTCACGTATAAAGCAGCACACCGTGAGGCAGGCTCTATGCATCCCAAATTAACGCGTCTGCTCGCTATGCGCTGGCTTTACACCGTCGATCGGGCTTCCCTATCACGGTCGTTGCCGGACCGTCGCCTATTGAAATTAAATAAAAATTAAATGATCGATGCTGGGTCTTCGCATGAAAAATTAAGAGAAACGATGCTGTTCCCTTCGCATGTAAACTGAAAGAAAACGATGCTATTCGCATAAAATAAATCTTCCCACTTACGCACTGTGGCCTTGACCGCCACATATATACATACATATATGTGTGTGTGTGTGTGTGTGTGTGTGTGTGTGTGTGTGTGTGTGTGTGTGTGTGTGTGTGTGTGTGTGTGTGTGTGTGTGTGTGTGTGTGTGTGTGTGTGTGTGTGTAGATGAGCAATAAGCAAGTCTCAAGGATATTTAAATTTAAATCCAAACTGTGCTAATCAAATATTAAACCATACATGGAATTTCAACAGAAAATAGAACTATCATATATATTAACTAGAAATGAATATTGCAACAATGACATTGACAATGATGATAATTGTAAACATTCCAATTCCACATTCAACTTTAGCACACTGAAAATCCCCCCAATAATGATTAAGATTTTCTCAGTGTCACAGGATAGACATAGTTAATTGTCAGGTAATGACTCCGGCAAAGTTTCCATAACATGCAGTATCTTAACGAAACATTTGCACTGTTTGTTGGTGTTCTTCATATAAGGCTCAACAATTGTCATAGTCCGGAGAACACCACAAAAATTAGAATAAACCCTAGGTTATTCTAGATCAAAAACAGAGTGAGACAAGCAGCAGCTGGGTGGCATTCAGAATATCCGTCTTTGGCACTTTAATCACAGCTGTGTCATCCAAGATGAAAATGCTGGTTATGTCGTTGCCCACTGTCAGAACAACGATAAGCAGGGGTTCACTCTCCACTGTTTCCAAAGACTGTGCCACAGCATTGTCTGCAATGACCTGAGACAAAGAGCACAACATTCAAAATGACTGGTACTATACAGTATATACAAAACTGTAATAGATGAAGTTTGATTGAACACATATATAGGTTGAAAGAGGCAGAGACAAAGATATGCAATTTTAGTCATCGTTGTGATATATATAGCTTAGGCATAGTGGTTGGCTTGCAAATATCAAGTATAGCAGTTTAAATGACATATCAATTTTAGTTTATGAAATGACATGAACATTCAACATTAGACTGTTGTGTTTATATCTTTGAAAAGAACTTACATTCAAAAGTAATTTAAAGGCTATGATTATTAACTATTTATTTCCACTATGTCACATAGAACTGTTCCTTGCATTTCGTGTAAATATTTAGCAGAGAAATTGTGATAAAAATGAGACAACAGGAAAATTTCTGAATCAACTGTTACTGACCTTCAACATAACTATTACAGAGGAAGCTTGAAAACGCCTGCCTCTTTCCTTCCCACTTCCCCATCTGAAATGTGCCTCGTACTCGATCTATGAACTGCACAACGGGTGACATTTGGCCAGCACCCTATAAAAGACAGACCATATATTGTAATGATATTTATGTGTTTTAAACAGACTTCTGGGATCCCATCTATTATCTAACAGTTAACATTTTCTATTTAATAATGAACTCTAATATCAGCTTTACATTTCTTAAGCTGTAAAGAAACAAAAGAAACAAAAACGCAATCTCCAAGTCATCACAGTTAATACCAGTTGCAAAGCTTGAGGATTATAATTGAAAAATGCATTCATCTTAATATAATCTCCATCACAGAAGTCACGAATGAACCCATCACTGCTGTTATGACCATGTTTACCTTTAGGAGACTCACAAAATTAATATTATGTTTGGCATGCCATTCCAGTGCAAATACCGAATAATAATAATAAACATCAAATCCAGACACTAAAACACCAAGTGCTACCGAATTCGCCCTCATCACTTGAAGGCTCTGACCCTTCATCAGCGAAATTTCAAGCAGCATTTATGACAAGTTTGTGATGACGATGTACATGCATTTTGAAATTGTTCCATTTCTTTGTTGCATACCCGGATGAACCTGTTTGGCATGCCACTCTGAAACTTGCTTTGTGGTGACGTGAGCTGGCCTAATGAGCCTTGACACATGAGAATAAATTGGTCCCAAAAAACAAGAACCACACCGACAGCAATTAATATTCTTGGTAAGTGCTAAATGGGTTGATTACCTTTTTCATCAATGAAACCGAGAAATCAGAAGTTGCGATATTGCAAGAAATAAGAGGACTACATCGTTTTAAAGCATTTTGTAATTTGATATTGAATATTATATGAGCTTACAATTGCGTCTTTCGTGTGGATTATGCCTGTGTAGTTTCACCAAAATTTTATGCACAAAATTAACATATCCAAAAGATGTCTTTTTTCCGCAAATTCGTTGAAAATAACACCCAACGCTGTATTTCAAAACATGTAACCGCCAAAGGTCGAATACATCATTAATATTCCTGAGCTCTTGGTTGTGCTTCGATGGGCGAATGGTTTAGTCTGCTTTGCTACATTGAAAAGAATACATTATCAACAAAACGAAACACAAGATTATTAACATATCTGTAATGCCAGACTGAATACGTAACACAACCTTATCGAACTATTTCTTGAAAGGTCACGACTTCGCGGCAGGGACGTCATTTCAGCTTTTTTCAGGGGGGGCAAGGACGTCAAAAAAGAGGTTAAAAAAATTTTTCGCGCTTCGCGCGAAGAAATTTCACATTTTTGGGTGTTTCTTCAAAATTTTGGGTGAAAAACTGCATAATGTGCCCCTCCCCCACTGTCAAAGAGGGGGTGGTCTTATGAAAAAACCTATGCAGACTCTAGCTTTGTTAATAGTATATAATAATTCCATGAATTTGAGTATTATTTTTTTCCTTTTTTACCCCTTTCTTTTTCCTCCTTTTCTTGTTCCGGCTTTTTCATTTTTTTTCAAAAATCAGGGGGGCAAATGCCCCCCCCTGCCCCCCCCAAATGACGTCCCTGCTTCGCGGACGACTACATGATTAGTATTCATCATATTCGATGGTTGAACGCACGCGTTCAAATATTGCAGCCCAGGGCGTCCTTATTAGAACGCTGATGTTCAAAATATGCCGTGTCCAACTTAGTTCACTTACAAATACCATATATCATGCAGATTTCTTGCCTTATATTCAGTTTGATCGTCTTTTACAATCTTTGACGTACAAGCACACAGTCTGTTGTCTGTATAAACGCACGTGTCATAATGCAATTTTACATGGTTACACACCTGTTAATATTTCTGTACACCCGTGTTAATTTATAGAACGCGTCAGCTGTGCTGCCGGTGACACGTGTTAATATATCTGTACACCCGTGTTAATTTATAGAACGCCTTAGCTGTTCTGCCGGATGCGTCCGGCGTTCTGAGGATTTACAGTGTATGTAATATTTGCAATAAGGATATCAATGCTTATTACAAATTTATAAGTATATGGCGTGGCAAGAGATGTCGAACACGGGACATTATGCCTATATTTTTTATATTTTCCTAGAGATGTCGTTTCTATGTTCTTTCCATGACAACTCTTCGTCAACATATACTCCTAAGAATTTGGATGTTGTTACTCTGGTTATTTTCTGGTCGTCCATGCTGATAGCTGTGTCACCCCCAGTGTCAACAACAATTCTCCTATTTGAACTGAATAATAAGAAATGCCTTTTGTCGAGGTTTAGTGATAGTTTGTTCGCTTTGAACCATTTGCCAACTAGACTTAGTTCAGCATTCATCTTAGGGCCATCCATATATTTACGTACGCATGGAGGGGGTAACAGAAATGCAAGTGCTTGCGTACGCTTGCGAACGGGGTAGGGGGTCTACTGATGATGTACGTACGCAAATTGATTGGCCTTCAAGTGAGCTAGAGTTCAGTCTTTCCAGCTATCTGGTACTACCAGAGGAAGTAGGAATGTGGGAGAGGTGTCACTGTCTTGTATGCCACCTTACCTCTGAACGCTATTATTAAACTATCACACAACTCAACAGCGAGTCCATGGATTACTCATCCTTCAATCTGGCCTAAAGTGCAGACAGTCGCTGCCTGGACACATTCTGCAGCTTGCGTCAACTGTATGTACGCAGGTGGGGGGTAGTGGAAAAAAGTACGCGTGCGAACAGGGAGGGGTACAATTTTCCCGGATTTTGCGTACGTAATATATGGATGGCCCCTTATTGATTAATACATGGATCGATTCTTTTCACAAGAACACGTTTGTGTCGTCAGCAAACATAATAAAATGGAGTAGGGAAGAGGTGTTCGAGATATCGTTTATATATATTAGGAATAGCAGAGGTTCTAACATTGAGCCCTGTGGAACCCCACATACATGTATAACCTTGTGTATTTGCGAGATGTGCCATGCTGAGAGGCATTGCTTTCTATCCTTTAGAAGTTTAGATAATCAGCCAGCCAGCCTTCCAGATATATGCCCCTTATTCCATAGTGTTCAAGTTTTGTTACTAGGATTTCATGATTTACGGTGTCGAAGGCCTTGGATAATGGATATATCGAAAAACACACCAGTGAAAAATTGGTTTTATCCCTAGGCTCAGAGATCTTGTCATACATCTCCATAGCGGCCATGTATGTGGAGTGCCATTTTCAAAACCATACTAGCCTTTAAATAGAATATTTTTGGATGTCAGGTAAGACATTATTGCTTTATAAATCACCTTTTCAAAACATTTTGAAAAATATGGTAAAATAGATATAGGCCTGTAATTACATATTTTCCTCCTGTCTTCGGACTTAAAAATTGGAATTATTTTAGCAGCTTTTAGGTTGGAAGGAACAACGCCGTGTATAATGGAACAAGTAATTCTTTCCGCAAGGGGAGAAGTATTTGCTATTGTATATTTAGCAACTTCTGGGTCGATTCCGTCCAAGCCAGTACTCTGGGTTGAGCGGAGCTCTTCAGCAGTCAATGTTATTTTCGCCGGTGTAGTTATATCCAGTCCAATGGAAGAGGCAGAGGGGTTTATCAGGAAGTCCCGAAACGTAGTATCTGTGTCGGGTATTTGTGCGGCTAGCTTTGGGCCAATTTCAATGAAGAATTCATTGAATTTGTTAGCAATAAGTTGATTCTCTTTGATTTCTATATCGTCAATAAGGAGACTGACTATCAGGCATGGGAGAGTTCGCTGTCGTGTAAGAGCATTTTAACGACTCCCCAAGTTGTTCAAAGCGTTTTCAGTTTCCAAAATTTTGCCCGCATAGTATTGTCTCTCAGCATCTTTGCATATTATTTTTTTTATTTATTCCTGTAAGCCAGGAACTTATCCCTATTCTCATGGGAGGGTTTTAAAGCATTTTCTAAAATATAATCTTGCTTTTTTATTGCAGAATTTCCACAAAGCCTTCGTCATCCATGGCTGTTTGAAATGTTGTATTTCTTCGGCGAATTAACTTAATTTAGGAAAAGAGAGTTCATATAATGGCTTGTATATATTGTTGGGAGTTGGCCTTCAGCCATCCCGCCATTATCATCCTCACGTGCACTTACTAACCTTAGTTAAGACGCACCTCGTTTGAAGCTAAATGTAGGATGGTCTCGTTGACTATATATAGCAGTGTTCTTGTGTCTACAGGGAGACCGGTTTTAGTTAAGTAAGGCGTAAGACGTGCACTGGTTGTGTCACGCATTGTAAGTACCCTTTTGTGGTCATTTTCAGAGAGTGTACCCTGCGTGGTCGCTACTCATGTTTAATTGCCGGTTCTCGAGTTGTATCTTCCTTTGTGGAGTTTGTGCAGGCGTCTTCTCGGAGAGTCTGTCTTTTGACGTTTCGTTTGTCTTGCATGTGTGAGTATCGTTTCAATTTTGTACATAGTGTAAATATACGTTTTATCAATATTGCGAAAGTCTTCGTTTTCCTTGTCATTTCTCGCATCATTCTAACTCACATTTCACCTCTAGACTAACAAGCTAACATATGGGGTCTCGTCCTTAAGAATTTACCGTTTTCAGTTTTGTAAAATTGGAAATTTCAAAATTGGAAATTGGGTCTGCGTATTTGCGTATTTGACGGTTTCTTTGGAAGTTGTACACGTTTTTGTGCATACGACTTTGTATTATGGCTACTTTTGGGTCTGATACATCGGCAACCGCTTCTCCGGTTGGGAGTGGCCTTCACTCTCCGGTGACTAAGCCTTTGAGTTTGTACGACATCTTCGATATGTCGGCTGATGAATTAAGGCTTGAATTAGAGAAATTAGATCAAGACACTAGAGGCATGAGTAAGCCTCAAATGCAGAAAGTTCTTGCTAAATTGAGAACGCAGGAAAAAGAAGTGTTCCATTTTGGAGTTAGACCGCTAGAGATTGGGTCTCGAAGCGGTAGAAAAGACTGAATTGACGAAGTTAGATAGTGACAGAGAATTTCAATTGGAGAAATTGAGAATAGAGAGTGAAGACAGAAGGCGAGAACGAGAGGCTGAAGACAGAAACTTGCAGGAAAAATTGAAGATGGAGGAAAGAGAACGAGTGAGGAAATCGGAGAGTGAGGAACGAAAAGCTGAATTGCAGGAAAAATTGAAGATGGAGGAAAGAGAACGAGTCAGGAAAGCGGAAATGGAGAAAATTCAGGCTGAACTGCAAGAGAAAGAGAGGCAGAGACAATATGAGTTAGAGCTAAAGCGCATCGAGGCTAAGGTTTTGAACCCAGGTCCCGAACTGGACAAAGATGTGTTTCGCATAGCTTCTGCCATCAAATTGGTCCCTAAATTTGACGAGACAAATATAGAGCATTATTTTGTTTCATTTGAGAAGGCTATGACCATTCATAAATTTCCAAGAGATAAATGGACTGCTTTGTTACACCCTCAATTAACTGGTAAAACTCAACAGGTTTTTTCGGAGTTATCTCTGGAGGGCTGTAAGAATTATGACACCCTAAAACAGGCTTTGTTGACTGCATTTGCTAGGGTGCCGGAATTTTATAGGAAGAGTTTTAGAACTTTGGTTAAGGGTGCTCAGGAGACTTACTCTGCTTTCGCTTTCCGCTTAGCGTTGCCTTTTCAAAGGTGGCTGGAAGGTGAAGATGCGTATAATGACTTGGCTAAGGCCTTGGAAGTCTTTAAACTGGAGCAATTTGTGACTTGTTTGCCTGTTGAAATCCATAGATGGATAATTGACAAAAAGCCCGCGACAGTTTCAGCCGCTGCGAAGTTGGCAGACGAATTTGCTATTCTATATAAGCCCTTCCCTGTGCATGCTTCTGTCTTGCATTCAAATGATGGAAAATGGGAAAATTTTGGATTTGGTCGTGATTCGGGTCGTGGAGCTAAAACTCATTGGTCGCCGAAAAATTTTCGTAAAGAGGGCCAATTTCACAAGTCATGGGAGTCCCTGATTGTTTGTACTTACTGCGATAAATCTAATCATGGGGTTTCCTCATGTTACAAATTACATCCAGAATTGAGGTCAAAACGGGATTTCGCTGCTCTGGAGAACACCAGTCCTAAGAATGTAGAATTAGTTATGGGCGTAGATACGTCTGTACAAGTGAAGGATGGGCCGACTAAAATGGTCGACGCTGGCTACTTGTCATTCTGTTCGACTGGCTATGTGTATACGCCCACTGGACTTTCTCGCAATATTGTTGTGTTAAGAGATACTGGTTCTTTGCAAAGCTTGGCTAGCAAGGAATTATTGCATGCTAATGAGTTCTGTTACACCGGTGAGGGTCGCCTTATTAGAGGTATCTCGGGTGTCACGCTTCGTGTTCCTTTGGTTGAAATTCGAGTTGAGTCTAAATTTGATAACGGCACTATCCTATGTGGGTTGGTAGACCATTTGCCACCTGGCATTCACGTTCTAATTGGTAACGACTTGGATAGTCCACAAGATGAGATAAATGTGGGAGTGACTACACGCGCTCAAGTTAAATTGACCGATTCTGGCTCTTTACCTGTGTCGCATACTCAATCTGTAGAAGATAAGTCTGCTGATATAAATGTGCAGTTAGACGTAGACTTGAGTGCCTTATTCAAAGAGTCTACTGCAGTGCATGCTGATTTAACCAATGTAGTGTCGCGCGAGAATTTAATTAATATGCAGAAAGCCGATACGTCTTTGCTTCCCTTGTATCAGCTGGTTGAACGAAGGGATGGGCAGTATATGGAACGCCAATCGTATTCGATTGCTAACGGAATTTTGGTGAGGCAGTGTAAAGATTTAGATACGCCTGATGATTTAGGGTATACGCAAATTGTTGTTCCTACGCAGTCGCGTGTTAAGTTATTGTACGTTGCTCATGATATGCCTGCAAGTGTGAATGTGTCTGAGTCGCCTAAATTAGAAGAGGTGGTCGCAAATAGTCCTTTGGATTTTGTGCAACGGGATGAATTGCTGGGCATGCTTAGTACGTTTAAGGGTGTGTTTAGCGATGTACCTGGCAAGACTTCACTTATTGCACACCGTATTGAGTTGATACCTGGTGCACCACCAGTACGGCAGACAGCCTATCGGTTGCATCCTGAGCGTATGGCACAGGTAGACAAAGAGATTATAGGCTTAATTGAAGAAGGCATTGTAGAGGAGTCCGAAAGTGCGTGGGCTTCGCCTATTGTACTTGTACCTAAATCGGATGGGTCTCTGCGGCTGTGCACAGACTTTCGTAAGTTGAATGCGCTTACGGTAGCCGATCCTGAAAATAAGAAGCAGGTTCAATCTTTTCTGGGTTTGGCTAGTTATTACCGCAAGTTCCTGCCGCATTACTCTCAGTTAACGTTACCTCTTACTTTGTTACTTAAGAAAGGTCACCGGTTTACTTGGTCCCCTGAGGCTGAGAATGCATTCATTGATTTGAAGTCTAGGATGGCTTCACGGCCTATACTTAAACCGCCAGATTTTGACAAACCCTTTTATTTGGCTGTAGATGCTTCGTACTTTTGTTTGGGAGGTTGTCTATTTCAGATAACGGACGAGATTGAACATCCGGTCTGCTACCTGAGTCGGAAGTTGAGTTCGGCGGAAGTACGCTATTCGACCATTGAGAAGGAGGCACTTGCGCTGGTGGTCGGTGTATGCGCGTTCAGCGTGTACTTTGGTTCCGCTCCAGTGGTTGTTTATACGGACCATAGTCCACTACAGTTCATAAATCACATGGCTCCTTCGAATGCGAAACTTTTGCGGTGGAGTCTTGAACTCCAACAATTTTCCTTGAACATTAAGCATCGGCGTGGTCGAGACAATGTGTTACCAGACATATTAAGTCGCCCCTCAGTTTAAATGTGCGAACTTTCCATTGATTTCTACGGACTGTCCGTCTCTTTCATTAAGCCTACATAGATGATTCTCTTTTTGTGTGTAAACGTTTCTAGTGGACTGCTATGTTGTTGAACTTCCGATATAGTTTAAATTCATGTATATTTGTAGTTTTTGCATGGTCGGAAACACTTTTAATGTTTCCTCTTTTTCGTAGTGGGGGGTCTGTTGGGAGTTGGCCTTCAGCCATCCCGCCATTATCATCCTCACGTGCACTTACTAACCTTAGTTAAGACGCACCTCGTTTGAAGCTAAATGTAGGATGGTCTCGTTGACTATATATAGCAGTGTTCTTGTGTCTACAGGGAGACCGGTTTTAGTTAAGTAAGGCGTAAGACGTGCACTGGTTGTGTCACGCATTGTAAGTACCCTTTTGTGGTCATTTTCAGAGAGTGTACCCTGCGTGGTCGCTACTCATGTTTAATTGCCGGTTCTCGAGTTGTATCTTCCTTTGTGGAGTTTGTGCAGGCGTCTTCTCGGAGAGTCTGTCTTTTGACGTTTCGTTTGTCTTGTATGTGTGAGTATCGTTTCAATTTTGTACATAGTGTAAATATACGTTTTATCAATATTGCGAAAGTCTTCGTTTTTCTTGTCATTTCTCGCATCATTCTAACTCACATTTCACCTCTAGACTAACAAGCTAACAATATCAATAAATACAAAATAAGCTAACGTTGGGTCGCGATCCGATTACACGCTGAGTAAACTTCCAACAACTTCGTATCATGAAGCTTGTCACTGAACACAGTTTTGGTTACCTATGTTATATTTAGTTGTAGACAGACGGGGGCTTTGTCTTTTGGTTGCCTTGCTAAGTTGCTATATTAGTTTGTCACATGTATTCATAGTGGGCAGGTGTTTTGTTAGGCCATAGAGTGGGTAGGCGTGGTGTTTATGTATATTGTGTAAATGAATATCTAGTATAATGGCAGTTTATATATGTATAGAGCTCTGTTATGATTGGACAATTAAGACTGAGCATAGTTCATACGGCCTTAGCCAATCACGAGGCTAGATGTACACTGTATATATGGTTTGTTTTCCCTCTGAATAAATCAGTCATAAGTTGTGTGTGATGGTCTGTGTGCCTTACAAGTTTGTAAAAAAAAATTGGAAAGTGATCAATAATAATGGCAGAGTCATTTTTCAGCTCAATTATTTGTGAAGATATTGTCAATTAAAGTGGCAGTATCTTTGGTTATTCTTGGTGGTCTTAAGATAGCCGGTAGGAAACGATTTTGAGGTTAGTAGGTTAAAAAACGTACGGGTTGGCTCATGAGATTTTGCTTTAAACAAGACAATATTATAGTCCCCGGCTAGAAATGCATCATCATTTGTCCCAGCTGGATACATACATACAAACATATAAGTCAAACATCATACAAACATACATGCATACAAACATATATACATACAAACAAACATACATACATACATACATACATACATACATACATACATACATACATACATACATACATACATACATACATACATACATACATACATACATACATACATACATACATACATACATACATATACACATGAAAATATACTGTGACGTGCTCCCAATTTCATCCTGACCTGAGTTGCCAGGCTCAAATCCCAAGAGGCAGGTGACATCAGCGTCCCAAGATTAAGTTGGGTCTCATAGATAATGAGTCCAGTTTCGAGCCGAGGGAGTTCATGTTCCTAACGGCCTAACCTGCAATCTTATCAAGTGTCCCGATATAGGTGGAAGAAGTTAGGCTGGAGTGGGGAATATCTGATTACACTATATATTGAAAACAAGGAACTGGCAATCCAAAATTAACTATTGTATTTGTATATATACACACCTAACAACGATTTCACACAACTAATAAATGTTACTAAGAACCATGCAATGGCATACATAATGTTGTGTTACTTAGGGCACAACAAGCCTGTCTGCCACTACAAACGGCGCAGAGGCCTATTCTTCACTTGAAGCCTAACAAAGTGGCCCACATACAGATATCTTGCCCCCTTCTGTCCTTCAGACACTAATACCATTTTATTAACTGCTAAATAAATTTATCTATGCTAGTCTAGCTGGCCCTCGATCGAAGGACAGGCCGGATTTTCCAATCGCTTCCTGTGTCTCTTAGACGGCTTTTCAACGGCGCGCGTACTTTACTTCAACAAGGTCGACATCTTAGGCAACCACAGAACGTCCAAATCTCTCTAGCCGTCGGCCCACCTCTGCTCAGTAACATGTACCTGATTATTTTTTAACTTCTCAGGCATCCAACAGCTTAAAATAGCTTTATGCTTGAAAATATACGATATATCCGATTTTCCTATACGGATCGGAATCTTGGCAATGCGGAAACATAATAATAATACTAATATATTCTTTAATTAAGCGCCTTCAAACGCACTGCGCTGTACAGTAAACATACATGTAGTAGAAACGGCAGCCACGCAGGGCGCCTTACATAGGATGCACATGATAGAAGCACATGATAACAGTTTTACAGGAGTCGAATATAACTAATTTAAGCGGCAGCCACACGGCGCCATCATGGCCTACTATTCATTTAACCACCGCCACCTAGCGAGTGGAAGGCTGAAAAACCTTACGGAGGTCCACGGGGTTCGATCTTGGTACCTTCAGCTCTTCAC